>OZ018325.1:179217845-179594732 GCA_963969495.1 Ceratothoa steindachneri | reverse complement strand
ATCAGTCAGCCCAACACGAAGGCTCGCAAAGTCTGCTCTTTTCAAGTCAAGTTTCCTTGATTGACTGGCAACAGAGCTTACCTTCGGGATCTTGACGGTAAATCTAATTAGCTGGTGATCACTGCCACCGAGCTCTTCGCCTACAGAGAGATCCTCAACGATATCATTCTCAGAGGTGAAGACCAAGTCGAGGATATTGTCTCATCTCATCGGTTCTCTGACCCATTGAGTGAGGAACTCGTTGTTGGCGAACTCCAGGAGTAGCGCGCTCTCGCCACAGGCTGCTCTGGTTTCCCAGTCTACTTGTCTTTTGAAGTCACCCATAACGATGCACACTCTGCCTTGAACAAGCTCACCCAGCAGCTGGTACAGTTTCCTGTCCTTCTCAACAGGTTGGAAGGGGGTCTGTAAAGCAGCAGGGTCCTGTATCTGACAGGACCTATCTCTAGGTCAACGCATAGAAGCTTGTGATCGGATATAATGTTGGAGTTCGTGGATTTGATTGTATCCTTGACATACAACATTACACCGCCACCCTCTCTGTCTGGCCTATATTTGTGGAAGAGTTGGTAGCCAGGAACCGTGAATTCGCCTTCAAAGTCTCGGTTTAAGGTTTTTAACCTACGATTCTGTTATGGCTACCATTTAGGGTTCTTCCGTCGCTACGAGGCCACGGAGCTCAGGAAACTTGTTCCTGATGGACCTCGCATTGAACAGAACAACTTTCAGGGAGTCCCCTAATGTAGGACCCTCTATACTCTTCCGTTTTCCGGCTTCTTGGTTGTCGCAGTGGCACCATTTTTGACAACCTCTGAGAAGGTTGTTTGGGAAGTGACTCGGGCGTACTGGCGTACGTCCGCCTTCCCAATGGGCCGGACACTCCTTTGGGTGCGCTTCACGACATACTGGATGAGGTTGGCTAGGAAAGCCTTGCCCTTAAAGAAGAGGTGCACCCCATTCCTTTAGAAGAGGTCTTTTCTACCATAGAATACGGCGTACGGGTCAACAAAAAAGACACCCTCCGCCGTACAGAGGTCTGCAAGGCGCCTGTTTAGCAACATGTTCCTCACGTGGGCAGTCCGCCTTGGACCCCACCTCGGGAGCATCCCCACCACGACGCGTCTGCGGGTTTTCAATCCACAGTCATCGACAGCGCCCATAACCGTCTTCATAATCTCGCCTGTAGGGCCTACCCCACCTCCTCTGAGGTAGAGGTCGTTGCCACTTACCATAAGGGCAACGACTGAAGTCTCAGAAATCTGAGACTTCTCGGCCTCAGCTCTTATCTGCTTATTCCCACAGCCTGGGAGGCAGCTCACCTTAACGCTTGTGCGGAGGCAGGCCGCTAGCAGGGGCTGCAGGCCCCGTGCTTGGGAATCACCCACAAGGCTTACCTTGGCATATTTGCCTGCTGAGCTCGGATTCTTTATTTTCTCCGTCCTGGTCTTTTCAGACTTTTTTTTACTTCTTCTTCTTCTTCTTCTTCTTCTTCTTCTTCTTCTCTATCATCTTTTCCCCCTTGTCATCCTTTTCAATAACTTCTACCTTTTGTTCTTCTATTTCACTCTCTTCCTCTTTATTCTTTCCCTTTTTTGTCTTTCTTTTCTTTTTATTTTTCCTTTGGGTTTTTCTGCCACATTCGGGCCCGGCCTTTCTGTAGAGGTGGTGTTTGACACAGGACTCGAGAGCTCGTTTAACTTCTCTTCAAGCATGCGGATCTGGTGGGAGTGCTCCTCCTTGAGCCTCTCGATTTTATTTTCAAGGTCTGTCGTCCTTTCCCTGTAGTAGGCCACTACTTCTTCCACTTCCTTCTTTATTATGCAGGTGGTGCATTCACTGCCTGGGTGGCATTTCGCATAGCAGCCCTCCGGGAAGTCAACGCACCACTTGTCCTTCTTACATGTGGCACACGTAAATTTGAGCGCTGCTGGACCTTTCTTGCCTGCAATTTTGAACACACTATATTTCTTATGCTTGTGACCAATCATTATGTAAAAAAGGGGGGTTTGGTGAGTTCTCCCCGCGTGAGTCGCTCCCGCCTATTGATCGGAGTCGTTTTGAAGTCTTCCAGAAGGCACGCTTCATGTGCTGCTGTTCGTCAAGCCTCGGCGTGCCGTGGCTCCCAACCAAGCAGCACAGACGGTCCCCGAAGGGGCCATTGATTTGTCACCAGGTGAACAACAACGAAGCACGCCCCTTACTAAACTCCTACTAGTTCCCTTCACAACGGTCAGGATCTCGGAGTAGCGTTCAATGGATATCCCGCCACACCAAGGAACTCGACCCAAGGCTTTTTATTGGCCTGGCAACCAACATGGGAACAGAGGGCCGTCACCTCGGACCAATGCTACCAGAAGCACCCGTCAACGGGCACTGGGAACGGTCAATAATTACGCGCCAGGGAAGGGGTTAACGGGGCACTACCCTCATCCCATTCATCGTACCCCAACGCCTAGGACACCTCTAGTCCTAGTCTCTCGCAACCAGTGAGCGTCGATTGGCGTTGTTTATAGAGGTTCCAAAGCCTCTCTTCTGACGCGTGAGGTAGCTGTCAGGTCCTTATATGTAGATAGAAGGAAGAAAGGGAAAGAGTGACATGATAGGAGTAGGTCTTTTTTTGTTTTTTTTTTACCTTTTTCTATAAGTGGGAGATAGGATAAAAGTAAAAAAAAAGAGAAGGATAGAGTAGAAAAAGGAAAGAGTGACGCACTTAGTCTGGAACCTCGTTTCCGACCAAATCGACAAGGGAAGCCCTACCAGGGGTACCCAGAAGAGGTACCCCCGCCGACATAGCTCGAAAAGTCAAAGGTACACACAAGCTCTCTTCCCGCGACAAGGGGGCGTCACCTCTCCCTCTACTTTCTTTAAGAGAGAGAGAGAGAGAGAGATAGAGAGAGAGAGAGAGAGAGAGAGAGAGAGAGAGAGAGAGAGAGAGAGAGAGAGAGAGAGAGTCATAGCTCTTATCCAGGAGTATAATGGACTCCTGTCAAATAATAAAGAACATACACCGTTCATTATGCAAGTCGTTAGAGAGCACCGAAAGCTGATTCCGGACAGCCGCACTAGTATTGTTGTTGAAGGAATCGTCGGACAGTAGTGAAGATCTGCCATATCAGACCTTATTTTGTTGTTACGATTTCACACTTGAACGGTAGTGTCCTAGTTTTGTTTTAATCAGTATTATAACCGTTTACAGTGTTCTATGTTCTGCTATTAGCCAGTGTCCACTGTCCAGTACTGTAACTGGTGAAATGTAATTTTGATAATGTTGTGTATTTAATTTATTAATAGTCAGCACTGTATTTCATCGCCTTATGGCTGTTAGGAACAAAATTCAGTTTCATTGAGCACATCCTTAGCGTAATCCAATCTCAATATAATTTGGTCTACTTCGTTTTTTCATGAAATGGTATAGATTAAAGGGGTGAGAGGTAAAGATTTAAAAAATCAAAATATAAGAGCCACTTTAATGGATATGTTTAGAAAATATGTTCTATAACAAAAAAGTGATGTTGAGTATAAACAAAAGGAGGAAAAGGTTCAGGGAAATTCTGGTTCCATGCGAAGGCGTTGCAGATTCTGGCGGCGAGTCGTTGGGAGGATAGTTTCTGGCTGGAGTTGTGTATTGATTGAAGGTCTGCGTTGGCAGATCATAACTGCCTTGGATGCCAAAAATCTTCAGCGGTCAGGATCACGGAAATTGATGGGGGTGTTTTGGGTGAGTGTTTCTCTTGTAATTGACTTATGATGCGTTGCGGCATGTTGCTTGATAGCTCCGTTCTGGAGGTGCATCGTCAACTTGCGCCACAAAGTTTTAGAAATAATCCCTATGTATTTAGAATTACCGGGAACGCAGTCACCGACATTGCACGAGTATTCATACAATAGGTTGGCCTCTTGTAAGGGGTTCGTCGCGGGGATACATCTGTTCTTCATGACGGGGGATCGTGTTTTTCTGGTCTTGTAATATATGACCAAGTTTAATTTATGCTCGGGGTTGGCTGGGGAATCATTTCGCTGTATAATGGCTTTGAGAATCTTCTCGTATTTCTTGCAGCTTGTGTTCATTGTTGCATGGTAGTATATGTCTATTGATGTGAGGTTTTCTGGTTTGTCCGTCGGAAGGAGAGTAAAGTTTATCTTCCGCTTAACGATTGAGTCGAATACGGTTTGGGAATAGCCATTGTTTACAAGGTTCACTTGCTTAAGCTCAGCATCAATCGTTACCCAATTGGAGGAGTGCAAGAATCTTCTGTTCACAAGGGAGCTAATTACCAATCTCTTATACCTATCGGGGCACTCTGAGGAACCACTCATGCAAAAACCTAAATTTGTACTCTTGATGTATACTTCTGTCACGGAGCGCTCTTGAGAAGAACGAAGGATAGCACCAAGGAATGGGAGTGCGGACTGCTCTTCGTTCTCGTGAGTAAAGTTGAACGATGAGGTATCTTTGAAGGTCTGGATAAGTGTAAGTAGGTCTTTGGGGTTCTGCATGTTCAGGAAAATAGCGTCAATATATCGGACGTAGATGGGAGGTTTGAGGGTGGGGTTATTTTCGAAAATAGCATTTTCTACGGATCCCATGTAGAAATTGGCAAATAGAACGCCAAGTGGGGAACCAATAGCTATATCGTCTATCTGGACGTACATACACCCGTCGGGTCCATAGAATGGAGTCTCCTTGGTGCACGTCCGTAGTAGTTGCCATAGGGTTGGTTCTTGGATGGAAGGAGGTGTTATGTCTTCGGTGTGATAATTTTTTCTGCAGATAAGGCTTATAGTTTCGTCCACTGGCACGTTAGTAAACAACGATTCAACATCCATTGATGCCATGTGGCCAGCTGGTTTGCAAACCTCCAAGATTTTGAGGAAATCCTCAGTTGAGCCTAAGATATAGGAAGATGGTGCGTAGGAGTGAGCAAAATTCCTCAACTCTACCCTCACTCCCTACGTACCATCTTCCTACAGCTTCCTACAATTTCGGTCATCATAGCAGAACTCGTAATGCAGAGGTTTGAAAGACTCGTTCTCACCAGCCCTCTCTCACCAAAACTATGGCTAAGGTACGTCGATGACACGTTTGTTATTATTCGTAAAGTAGAAGCAACAAATTTCCATAACCACATCAACAGCATCTTTCCTGAAATACAATTCTCTATAGACGCTAAACTGTCATTCTTGGATGTTAGGGTGATGTGCGCTAACGATGGAACTCTGCACACAACGGTATAGAGAAAGAAGACTCATACATATCGTGTTTTGGACTTTAACGGTGTTTACCCCCTCACATACAAAAAAAAAACACGGTCAACACTTTTTATAAAAGGGCCAGAACACACTACAGCAAACCGCCGCTACGGAAACAAGAAGAGGAACATCTTAGTGAAGTCTTCCGCGCCAACAACTACCTCGATCGGTTTATTAAGTCAACACGGAGTCCAAGATACAGAAGCGACGATTAAAAAAATGAAAAAGAATCAAACTACCATACATACAAAGGACATCAAAAATAACAGCAAGACTCCTCCATCCATACAACATCGATGTATCACACAAACCCACGAATACCATACGACAGAAACTGACAAAGGTGAAAGACAAACAAACCGTTGAAGGACAAGCTAAGGTTGTGTACGTAATTGAATGCTATGATTCCCCGGCGATATACATAGGACAAACGGGAAAACAACTACGAACAGGGATAATGGAACACCAGAGGGCAATCCGGAGGAATGATCCATCCTTGGCAATCTCCTCACATCAGAAAAACCAACGACACCACATGAATTGGGAGGGAATCAGAATATTCAGACGATCTAGAAACAAGAATAGCAGAGAGTTCCTCGAGACATGGTTCTCCAATGAAACTTGCATCAATCGACACCTCGATATTCCCATCTGCCACAGCAGTCTGGAATAATTCTTATAATCACTCTTACCCCTTAAAAAAATATGTTTATAATATATATATATATATATATATATATATATATATATATATATATATATATATATATATATATATATATATATAGTGGGCTGCAAAAGTTTAAAACACTTAGAAATGCAAATTTACATACTTTTAGTTAACGTAGGTTAATGGAATTTACAATACAAGTGAAACTTTAATTAATAAATACAATATAATGATCACAAAAGCAAAATTGTGAGCATGAAAGACTTTATAAGGAAAATAATTAAATTTGACAATGCAAAAGTTTACAATACATTAAAAATTAATCCTCATACGTTCCCGAATATCTATGTAAGGGAAAGGGACGCCAAGAAGAATACCCCCTTCATTTGTTTCATGAATTCCTTCCCTCTCTCGGTCTCCTAAATATAACTCCACGTGGAGTAACCTCTGAGTCCAAAGAGAAAAAAAGAAGAAATAATTTGAATATCCGTCAGACGCCTTACAGGTCCAGTCAATTAAGTTGGGAGTGTTAAAAGCTTTTACCTCTTCGAGGAGGCACTAATCGCCGTAGTCAGGAAACTGCTAGCCGATAGTTTCCCGCCCACATCGTAAAGGCCATTAAGAATTGGGTCAGGCGACAGATGCTAATCCGTCTGGCCGCCGGAAGTGGTCAGCCAGTCGTCTGAGTCTGACAACGAGGAGAAACCAAACAAGTGGCCGTCATATAAATACCCTGGGTTTTCGAATATCGGCAGATTGAGCTTGAGAACCCGTCGCCTCCGGTTCAGGTTATGCGTTTGTTTCCCCAAGTCCCTGCCATTTACTTATACAATCGAGGTTGGATCTCACTAGGCATATCCATCTCTTTTGTGAAGGTTTACTCTGTTCAGAGAAAGCTTCGAATCGTTTCGTCCCCTAAGGATTGGCCGGGATTCTTCTCGTCTCATCTGTAACCCCCCCCCCTCAAGGATCTCCAGTTTCCCGTGTGAGACTTCGTGCTGAGCCGCGCCAGAGTCGAACTTCTCTGGAGCAGAGGTTCCATCGTCCGTCTTCAAGGAGGATCGTGAACTCGTCTTTTGGTCCCCCACCCCTTTCACTCTCGTCACCGTCAGGATATTCGGCCGAGAGTCACGACCATTGCCTGTCTCTATTTCCCCGCGCCGACTCGCTAAACGATTCCCCTTCGTTGAGGTGACCCCTTTAAGGTAAAACGACCCTTGATTGTATCTCTCGTTAATCGAATCACTTTCCGACATATAAATATTCTCTCCGTATAACTGATTTATAGTATTTCATTTAAAAGCTGATTAACGAGTAATTAAGATTGCGATTCATATATCAGGTTGGAGAGAAAGCAATGTCCGGGTTTCTACAATAAAGTTTTAGGTAGTATTTATTAAAGTATTGCCTCTGTTTAGCGTTTAGGAATGCTAAAATTAGTAATTTATAGCTTTTTCTTTCAGGTTATAAAAATATTGTTCATAATCTTCTTCAGTATTCACCCCTATTTCATCCCATTTAAAGATCACATTAGACATGTTTTACTCTATGAGGTTCATAAAGGTGACAATGCAATTATAACGGCAAAATCTATCTTGAACATTTATAGGGATGATGCAGTAAATGAAATAAAAGTTGAAGGAAGTGGTTCCCCGTTTCCCAAGAGGGGATTTCATTCTAAAAGACAGAGCAAAAGAAGGTCGTCCCAAAGAACTTGATTCTAGAGAACTCACAGAACAATTTAGTGTAACTCATCCGACTGTCCTAGGCCAACTGAAAAGGAATGTAAAGGTTCAGTGATTCAAAAATGGGTATCGCACGAACTGTCCAGGCGAATCTGCAACAGCATGTTGTTTGCTACAAGTCATTGCTTTCATACATTCAGGCACCAATTCTGAGCAGTGATGATAAGTGGATCCTTTATCATAAAGTTAAACGCTGCCGTTCATGGATCATTTGAAGAAGCAGAATTTATCAACAGCGGAGAAGAAGACTTTATCCCCAAAGGATCATATTGTGTGAGGTGGGATATTAAAAGAATTGTCCATTATGAACTGTTAGACAACATTTAAGCAATTAATGCTAATTTCTATTGCAATAAACTTCGTACTATAATTTATTTAGTCCTCTTGAAGTCGTTGATAAAATCGCTCTTTTATGAGGCTAATGAAAATAGTTAATTTTTATACTGTATTAGGTGTTAGATTTTCAAAGGTAAAAAGAATTAAACGTATGAATGTGTTTATCCACTACTAAATCAGGATTACCATTGTTTAAAAAAAAGTTAAGAAAGTTACATTCTAAATCTAGTAGTCTTTACGAAGAATATATATTGTAGGCTCGATGAATAAGGGTTTTTACTAGGGATAATTTAAAGTTTTAAGCCTGAAGCTAAAGAAGCTTGTGCCTAAACCTGTAAATGTAAGTATCCTATAAAATGACGTTTAATAGTTTGTTTCCGAACGGTTTATATCTATATCCAAAAATAGGAGCTTAACATTTTTCTCGACTTTCATTGTCATTATAATTTATATAGGAATATTCATCTACGAAAAATATTTCCTGCCTGTTCACCGGACAGGTCCCGCTGTCATTTTTTTATACTGTTTCGAACAGGACGAGAATAGTATTGCCTTTTAAGAGTGAATGGTACGAGGGGCGGTCAATAAGTTTTGCAATTCGGATATAAGGAAACGAGATATGAGGAAAAGTGTTTTATTATTTTTCAATATAACTACCCGTGACTTCAATGCACTTGCGCCACTTGTCCCTGAGGCTTCGAATTCCCGACAACCAGAAATCTCCCGACTGCTATTCAATCCACTCCTGGACGGCGAGCTGGACATCTTCATCGTCCCCAAACCGGCATCCACGCAGTGCAGCCTTGAGCTGGCGAAATAAAAAGTAGTCGCTAGGGGCCAGATCTGGACTGTAGGGGAGGGGGGGGGGAGCTCTTCGAATCCGCACTCGCGCAGTGCAGCTTGTGCAACTGGTCTTGTAGACAGGGGCATTGTCGTGGAGGAGCAGGACACCGCGTGTCAACTTGCCGCGCCGCTTCTGACGGATGCACTTCTTTAACCCAGACAGTTCCTCGGCGTAATATTGCCCTGTGATGGTCCTTCCACGAGGCTCATAGTCCACCATCAACACTCCCTCAGAATCCCAGAAGATGGTGGTCATGATCTTCCCGGCTGAGGGTTGGGTCCGGAACTTGATGGGGGTCGGAGAGCCCCTGTACTTCCAGGCCATGCTTTCGAGCTTGGACTCGGGATCCCAGTGATGGAACCACGTTTTATCACCTGTCACTATGCGTGACTCGAACCCGCCAGGTCTTGGTTTTACAGGAGCAGCAGCTCAACCGAAATTTGACGACGTTAAAGTCAATCATGGGGTGTGAGGTTTCTAGGGACCCAACGGGCAAGACCTTGGTCATGGCCAAATTGTCGTGGATGATGTTCATAACACTTCCATGTGATATTCCAAGTTCTCGCTCGATTTCTTCGACCTTCACCCGTCGATTTTCGAGGATCATCATCTCCACACGGGCCACATTGTCATCTTTGGTCACGTCTGACGGGCATCATTTTCAATGGACTCAAGGCCATGGCAGAACTCCCTATTCCAGCGAGCAATGGTTGCATAGGAAGGGGCGGTGTCGGTGTACACTGCAACCATGCGGTCATGGATCTCTTTTGCATTCTTGCCTTCCTTGGTCAAAGATTTGAAAAATTTGTGACTGACGATCTGCGATCAGCTACTGCCTCTTAAATAGACGAGGCAGGAGCGTGCGGTTGCAGGTCTTGACTTGTCATAACTTGTCCTAACACCCCCACAAACAGCCACCCCCCTTCCTCTGTTTTGCCCTACCGATTCGCAAAACTTATTGACCGCCCCTCGTATGTTTCCGATTAAGGTTTTCGTCGTAAATGTAGTAGAGAGTGAGTTTACGGAAATGCAAAACATCTTTGCCGCTGCACAACGCTGATATTTCATGTTCCGTGTATTGAAACGGATAATGAATATAATGAATCTGCTTTTTTAAGATAAAAAAATAATCAGGTGTTTTGTTATGGATAAATACTTCATTACAGTTTCTTTTTTACTTTAAGGTTAGGTTAGGTTAGGTCTATCTCAGTAACGCTTTATTTCCGACGGAAATAAAGGCCGGGTTCATTTCTAGCACTTCAAAATACATCAGAAAAGATCATTATCTTTTGTGAGAGTGATTATGATCTTATTATGCACCATTATCGAAACTAGTGGATGCAAGTTCCTTCAGAAAAGAGAAGGAAGGGTAGGAAAGGCAGATTAATGAAAAAGGTGGAAAATTATAAATAAAAATAGTGAAAATGGGTAAAGATTACCACAATTCTAATACCAAACATCACCATTCATGAAGACTACGGCTGAGAAATGGTATAGGAAATTAATGGTAAGTGAATTACCATGAAGCAGTTCGTACTAAAAGCAGAACACTTGAAAATATGAACTCCTTGTGGTGCTCGTATATTTAAATTTGAGTAAACCTCCTTAAGCCATGGTCATATAATATGAGGGGTACGAATATAAGGCAAAAATGATAACGCAGAAAGCCCGACTCGTACAAAGAATTAAGGCAAGAGAATGCCCAGTACATCAGTGGTAATGCGAAATTGTTATAATGTTGATGGTTACGCTGGGCTACTCATGGTTATCAAATGCGAAACAACAAATCCGTTTAAGTGGTCACAAAAAGACACTCATGCGAAACGTGGCTCGAATTATTTTTTAAAACAGTGGTTATTGTTTTATGTTTTTAGACATTGCTATTTGTTTTTCATTATTCAATGTATAGGAATCAACCCTTTGATGCCAAATAATATATAATCTCTCTCTCTCTCTCTCTCTCTCTCTCTCTCTCTCTATATATATATATATATATATATATATATATATATATATATATATATATATATATGAATGCAATGTCCCGCAGGAAAAATGAAATGGTGCTTCCAAGTACTTTCGAACTTTATTCAGTTCCTTCTCAAGGATAACTACAAGAGAAAATAATATAATAAGGGTATATATAAGCTAGTAACAGATAAAGAACCGCCTCTAAGACAAGAAATCACCAATGAGGAAGTAGGAGAGGGATGGGTAAATTCACATTAAGATTTAGCTATAACAGGTAGCAACATCAAACCGAGGGGCAAGAAAGAGTCAATAACAGAGCCAAAAGGCTTAAAACGATTAATGGATAAAGCGATAATCTAAAGAGGGAAATTAGGAGAGACACTAGAAGTAAATTAAAACGAAAGGGAGAGGGACAAGGAGAGAGGAAGAGAAATAAAATAATGTTAGTACAAAATAAATGCAATAATTAAATTGACACATCGGGTTCCCATAAAAATGAAAAGTCCCCCAAAATAAAAAATCAGAAATATAAGTCAAAGCTAATTTCTTTAAGAATGAGTTTTTTGATAACAACATCAATTTTAAAAAGGCTAGGGGAAATGTTAAAGTTATTAAATTGACTTATACATGCACATTCAACAAGGTTTCTTTTAATTGAGTGATTTGGGCGAAAAATAAATTTTGCTGAATTGGGCGTAGTCTAGTCAAGGATTTTCGAATGGTATTAGAATATTTAAATGTTCTAATACCATTCGAAAATCCTTGACTAGACTGCGCCTAATCAATCTCGATGCTGGAATTTACAGTATACCACGCTATAATTGCAAATTAACATACATCGGAGAGTCAGGCCACTTTAAAAAGAGAATGAAAGCACATTTAGCTGATATCAGAAGGTGAACGAACTCTTGAAGTCTCTTTACGCACATGCAAAAGCACGACCATAGAATTGATTTTAACCATGCAACAATTGTTTATAAATCAAACAATTATATTTAGAGGAGAATTGCAGAATCCATCATCATCAACAAAGTTGATAATTTCAATTTATCTGAAGGAAAATACAAATTTAACAAATATATAACAAATTGAGTCGCCAATCGTATCTATAAACCCATGAACGCAATGCATCTCTGGGATTAGCAACTCTCCAGATTGCTTTCGGTTCCTTTTCATTTTATTTAGCTTGTCATTAACGCCAGATTCACTCAAGTTATTTTCCAGATTGTTTCCTGCTGTTTCATTTTATTTAGGATGTGTCTTACCTTATATATATATTGTGCTCCTTGCCTAGTTTCTTCATTATTAGTTGAAAATGGCAATTTGCGGAAACTAGTCCGATAGTTATAAATAAAATCTTGATTAAAATATTATAGTTTACCATTATCTTTCAATGATATACATCACGTTAATATGATATCTTTCATTCCATTATATATATATATATATATATATATATATATATATATATATATATATATATATATATATATATATATAAACCTTAAATCAATATATATTAAGAGTCAAAGTGGTTTGAAATTAGGTGGTTTTACATGGCACCATAGGTCCTTAAAGGGTTAAAAAGTATTTGTTATTAGTTTAATAAATAATATAATTTACACCAGTTTCTATCACATGGTCTCCATCTTTCCACTGACTTTTCAATGCGATGATTGTAAAAATCGTTTGACTTTGATTTTAAAAAGTTCTTTTTAAGGTTGCTTTGCACTCTTCATTTTCTCATCAGGTGATTCTCTAAACTCCTAAAAAGAGTATAATCTGAAGGGGCTAAGTCGGATGAGTATGGAGGAAGACTCAATGGAAATTGTTAAGCTTTTGTATAGTATCTCTTGCGATATGAGATCGCGCGATGAAAGACCACTCTTCTTCTATTAATTAAATCTGGCCCTTTTTCTTTGCTACACATATGTTAACGGTCCAACTGAGCATACAATAAACTTCTTGGGTGATTTGGGTCTGATTTGGGTTAAGAAAAAGTTAAAAAACGGATTATGCTCTTCATATCGTACCAAGCGGCCAATGGAATCTTCCGTGGGTGATGCCCCTGTTTCGAGTGTGGGTATTGGGTTTCTCCTACTACTAATCTATTGTCTAATAGAACGTTTAATATTATTGTACTTAACCCACTTTTCGTCTCATGTAACAATCCTATTAAAGAATGGTTCCCTTTTTAGTCGAGAAAGCAGAGATAACGGATATTGATTCTTTTTTTTCCAATAGCTCTTTTACCCTCTCCCAGTCACGATCTGTAAAAGAAAAAGAGACTTGCTTTTGTTATATAACAGATATTCGAATTAAATTATATTGCATTATTTTAAAAAAATGCTCTCTTGTGTGAAACTAATAATTGATAGAAAATATGAAAGGAGGAAATTATCTTACTCGTTATCTGTTAACTAGAAGAAGCAGTACGTTTACTGGTCCAATGGCTCACTCCAGACCATCAACAGCCCAAATGTGAGACCACGACCAGTACTTTTGACCAAAGCTGAAAGTGGAATAGTGCACGTGACATAAAATATGAGGAGCACAACGTTTTTCTTGATCACTAACTTTATATGAAGCTTCTTTACGTGAGAAGTCTGGTACTGTTTCGGTGTCAGCGAACTGCAGCTGTAACAAAAACTATCTGAAGAATCTTTAAATTTTCTGGACATTTTTGCTGAAATACAAAGTGAAATATAATATATATTATTTGAGTTAAATTGGAATTCATTATAAGTAAAAGACAAACAGGAAATTAAAATAATACATTTTATATATGTAGAATATTCAGGGTGTTTGGACTAAATTTGACGATTTGGACAATAGGAAACTCCATGCAATTTCTCAGTCAAAAATAAATCTATTATAAATATTCAAAAATATCAACTAGATTATGGCTGGGAAATAATAGTTTACTCAAAGTAATCGCCCTCAGCTTCCATCGCAGCTTCAAGACGACTCCGAATCTTGTCCTATGCGCTTTTCACTTTGTACCTGGGAAGATCTTCGAACACCTACTAGATTTTGGCCACTAGCTGGGTCTTAGGGTTCTAGGGACAGCATTTTGTCGCTTTTTCCATCGCGCTCCACATAGTAATCCATGGGATTAATATCCGTGAAATCGGGAGGCCAGAAAGTCGTGCTAGTGAAGTCAAGGAAATTTTTAGATAACCACTTCTCACTTTTTCCAGAGGTATAGCCTGTAAGCAGCAACCTTCTACTGCTAGGGGTTGAACATAGTCTCTAGCAGCTTAACATAGTCGTCTGAATTTTTCCCTAAGAGCTTTCTTAAAAACATGAGGTAGCCCTGACTGGAGACCCACCCATAGACCATCACAGTTTGGATGAACATAGTCTTCGTGATACATAGAACGTTGCATGGATTAGATATTGTTCTTCTGGATGTTGTGCATCTGGTCCTGACACAAGTTCTTTTCATCAGAGAAGAACCAGATAGCCCCTGCTAAACAGGATGCTTTAACTTGTTTAGGATCGTTTTTTAGCTTTCGCCATCGGTTCTCTTGGCCTTGGTTCTCATAATTTGTCCCTTGCGCCTCTTTTAGGAGTAGTATCGAAGGTCCTCATTCAAGTCCAGCTTTACAGGAGTGACTACAACACTTATCTCTCGCTAAACCCGGATTTCCTTGCTCGGGTCTTTCTCTGTAGTCTTCGTTGCAGCTTCCTATATCACGTCTTACAGCCTTTATTTTGTTCACACAACATTAAACAACAGTCATGATATCGGTATTTTGATACCCATCGTGACTCATCATGATGCAGGTAACTTTTCTAATATTCAGATGGCTTACAGTCCTCCATATCAGCTAACTTTTTCTTAACTAAAACTCTACCCTGTATGCTCTCTAGCGCTGTCGACTGTTCACCCATACGTCAATTGTTCCTGAAAAAGGAGACATTAAAAATCATCAAATTTATCCCAAATTTCCTGTACTTTGAAAATAAGACACTAAATTTAATTCCCTGAATTGGTTACCTACTCGTAAAATTGGTCTACCACAGTAAAACAACTAATTTTCGAAACCTACACATGGATTTATTCCGCAAATGTTCTCATTTTTTTTTCCGCTGTTGTACAATGATAGGCGTGAAAGAAAGTTTAGTGATAAATAAATAAACTGCGCTGTGGGGGATAAATACAATTCATTTCTTATAATTTTAATGTTGTTTATGTATGATTTTTAAACGAAAAAATCAACGAATCTTCCGTAGAAAGTGGTTAAATATTATAAATAAAGTGGCGAAGTTAGTGAAGCCAGATTAACCTACAAGCGCTTACTTTACTGAAATACAATTTAATTAATACAGTTTAACAGTGACTTAGTGGGGGTAAGGAATTTATTGTAAAGTAAAATGATTCAAATATTTTTACACTTGAACATCAATTTTTTCACAAAAAGCAGTTACACACAAGAATGGATTTAATATTATTCAGTGCTTTCGTTGGTTCACCCATATAAACATTTATTGACGTCGTTTAATATTCTTGTGCAAATTTTAACCCTACTGCACCAATCAAGGAACAAGGCAATAAAACTAGTTTGTCGCTCGCGGGAAAGATCAAGCGTGTGAATTTAGTAACTTTGAGCTTTTGCGAATGTTTTAAGTAATGATGACCTTGAAGTGCGATTGATCAAAAGAGATTCTTTTCCGATTGTTGAATATTTTCAGGTCGTCAGACATTCACCATGGTGTTGATTGCAGTCGCTAGTTATAGTTTTTAACAAGTGAGCAGATGGAAGTTGAAAGACTACATTAGGTGTAATTTATAGAAACATTAAGCCTTCACCTTGCATGTCCTTGAGATTATTGTCTATGGCTAATTAGGATTTACAGTTCTTTCATCTGATGACTGATGAATATTCGTTGCTTGTCACTTATCGTCGGGCGGTCAGGTGGTCAGTAGAATTTAAAATTTATCATTGAAATGTTGCGAGTTTCAGCGCAGCATAATTTAAGTTGTTTTCCACCGTGCACCTATGCGAGCATTTTTCTCCCAGTTAAACATACCCAAGAATCACGTGCGTGCTAAGCAATCTTTCAAATCAGCTCAGAATTGGTTCATCATCAGTCTTACCTAACATCCTGAGTTTTGCAAAGCGATGCAGGATCAATCCTCTCATTAAAATGAAAGATCCTTTTAACTGTATTCTTGGTCGAGCCGACTGACCTTTCCACGAAATCCTTTGACAACGGCGCTTTGGCAGGGTTAAATATTCACCAGATGCATTTAAACTCTTTTCCATTATGCGAGATATTTAGGTATATAGCCGCAGCACGAAATGTAACGGCATTATCGCTTGAAACTTTCTTAGGGATAGAATATAGAGCCAAAAATCGCCAAAGGTTAGAATAAAGGTTTAAAACCCTCGTCAGGTAATAACTTCATATGGATGGCACGAGTAGCAGCACAAGTGAACAACAAGATATATACCTTTTCCATCTTCCCTTTTCCCTTTATCTGGATAGCTCCAGTGTAATCTATACCAATAGTGGAAAACGTTGGCGCCATTTCTACTCCATTTGCGGATAATGGTGGGAGGGAGGGGGGATATGGCTCCCCGTAACTTTTTACTCGCAGGTTTAACATTTTCTTGTTAGCCTTTTTATTTACTGTCAGTAGTTGGCCAACCGTTGGGTGTCCGTAGTAATGATGGAGATTGGGTAGTAATAATTCCTTGAAGCGAAATCAACTTTCCTGTTACACCGAATAATACCTATTTCGAGGAATAAACGTAGCTGGAGAATTTGGCTAGTAGGTCCATTAGCCATGGAAGAAAGTTCCTTCCTCTATTCTCCGTATTTTTTCGCCTGGACTTCCAGTAATCCATCGCGGCTTCGTATTTCTCTGTTGCAATGTTGTGACAGTATAATCCTGTAGGGGAAGACTTAATAACTCTTTCCTATCAGAAGGAAAAAAAATATAGGTTGTGTAGGCTGGGTAAGCTCTTAGAGAGCGGAATGATTACCAAGGGTGATTTTTCGCTGAGTTTTGGTACCACTTTTGGGACAGCCAAATGGGATTCTTGATTTGGCTTGGTGGCTGGCGGTTTGATTTACTGAGAGTGCCTGGTATTCGCAAATCACTGACTGCAAAAGAGTTAGAAAGCTCTATTCTTGCTTGATTGTAGGCTGGGTAAAGGTGATCAGAGATTTTCTCAAAAGTAAGAGGAATCTTTGAGCTGGATTCAATATTATTTATTAGGCGGGAACTTGGAAGGTCTTTAGATGTGTTTCTTGATAAGAGAATTCATCCTAAGCGCTTTTAAGCTTACCTCTTACATACACGGTCCGCATACATGCCATGCGGTATTTTGACATTTCACTCGAATTAATTTTTATGCATTTAATTAGTTTACATATTAAATTTATTCACTCTAGTTACATTAATATATAATAAAATTGTTTCTATTTTAATCACACAAATCCATTATATTAATTATTTTCTTATAAACCTAAAGTTATCCCTTGATGGTTGCCAAATGTTACAATTTCTCTTATTTCAGCGCTCTAAAACAAATACCCCGCTTTTTTTCGTCAATTAAATCGATTTATATTAAATATCTTGAAGAAATGAGATTGTAATTATTACCTATAGACTTTTACACAAATTTTATATTTACTAAACCAAAATTATTATATTCCAGTCTTTCGTTTCTTTTTAAGATCTTTTAAAGTTTCTTCTAATAACAGAAAGAAAAAATAATTTAGTTAGTGGCGAAAATAAGGAAGTGATTGAGAGAATGACAATAATTTGCAGAAATATGACTAAGCTGTTTAATCTAGATTATAATGCGAAAGAGGTATTTACAATTTGGGAACAGCGCTCTTTACAGAACACTTCTCATTCGGATTCCCCTTCCTCGAATGCTATTTTTGGTTTAACGTGAAACCATTATAAAATTTATAAAACTTCAAAGTGCTCATTTTTTGAGGTTTCTTTGGCTGTCATATTCCATCTTACGATGTGGTTCTAACACTACAAAAGAGCCTTAAAACAAGGATGGTGACCTTGATCACACTTTACATGGAGCTATATCTGTTGATATCATTTAAGTTATCTGAAAGGTAGAGTTTAGCACATAAGTCTTATCAGGAATAAGTACTGGTTTCACCCATAATCCCTATTTAAAATCCATTTTGGCCCTTAAGCCACATGGAATTTTCATGCTTCTAATTTTCCCCTGCCTTGAGACCAGATCATAGAGGGTGAGATGAGACTACATGACGCCACTCGTAATCATGAGAAAGTGCTCTAATGTGCTCAACTTTGTCTTTCACGTATGATTTATTACATGAATATCATCAAAGCCATTAAAGGACAATTTGACTGTCTGACCAGAGGAAAATTTAACCTAAAAATGGATGTACAGCGCTTTTTATTTCCTGTAAAAGGCGAGCCGGTAAAAAAAGCGGCGGTTATTTGTATATTTGGAATGGTAATGGGCGAGGGCAATATTACAGTTAACGAAAGAGTCTGAATGCAAACGAACAATAGAATCTAGGGAGAATTTTTTGGCTGACATAATTTACATAGCTAAACAAATGCGTTTGGCCAACTGTCTCATTAAGTGTCGTTTTACTACTTCAGTTTACCTAATGTTTTATTGTGTTTGGTTACTGGAAGCCGATTTCGAGCCGTACTATGAGTTGCTATATGGGGGGGGGGGGGGGCTATGCCCACCATACCCCCCCCGTTCGCTATGCTGGCCATCAGGAACAAGTATTAAAACGACAGTTGTTGAGGCAGTTAAGTGAAACATGTTGGGAAATAGACGAAATATTATGGGAACGCGAGCGGGGAAGCTCACGGGGTATTGAACTTCAGTTTTACAAATATTTTTAGCTAGGTTATACTGATTTGTTCTTATTTCGAGTTTTCTTTAAATTCGTTTTAGTTCTTATTAGAATTTTCTTCAAATTCGTTTTAGTTCTTATTATACGTTTCGCCAAAGTCTATATTTGTTCCGGGTTTTAAGGTTCTGACCTCACCTCAGAACCTTCAAAGAAAACGGAACAGCAAGAAAAAAAAGCGGGGCTAGAAAAGGGCAAGTTATAAAATTCTTCTAGCTACCGATTTCGGCAAAAACTAATTTTCTTTCTTTAATAGCCGGTCCGAGGTACGAAATATCACTCAAATAAATCAACTGAAACATCCATGCATCTAATTCATTATCAAAAAACCTTATAAAAACGTGGAAATAGCCCAAAAATGAGTCATAAAAGGGAAAAAGGGCCGCCCATTGCAATGTAAACAAACTTGACTAAGCAAAAAAATCGGGAATAACCTTTAAAAAAATGAAAAGCCGCTCATAGCGGTGTCCAAATAATTTTCTAACTTAGTTTTCAAATCCCTGGATATATTTTACTGGCCCAAACCCAGGTAGAAACCAAATACAAATACCGCAAACGTGACTAAGCAAAAAAAAGGAAAGAACCTATAATAAATTAATCGCCGATCATAGCAATTGCCAAATAATTTTGAACATTAGCCTACAAATGCCTAAAATTACTTTAACATCCCAAACCCAGCGGGAAAACGATTAAATACCCAAATAAATAAATAAAAACACCAACGTTACTAAGCTAAATACCCAAACACAATGGAGGGTGGGGGTGTGACGATTACATACTTAAAGAAATAAAAAACAACAACCAAAATGGCCGATGATTCGTTATTTCCCTTAGCCTATTTATATAGGAATTGCTCTAGGTGCACATGATTAAAGCTATTTTAAGTGTATTTTCGATGCAGGCCTCGATATTTGTAGCTAGTTTAGATTTAGTTATTGTACTCTTCTTCAATTGTTGTCTATTCCTCTCATGTTTCAACGTTATGGCGTCACATTTTAGCTTATTTCTATAGGAATTTCGCGAATTTCACCCGATTAAATCTATTTTAATTGGGTTTTCGATACGCGCTTCGATAGTGGGAGCTAGTTTCGGTTTTGTTCTTCAATTTTCGGCCACCTCAGGCTTAGTTCTTTGAGTCTCGACCGCTATATCATCACTTCTTAGCCTATTCCTATAGGAATTGCTCTAATTTCACATGATTGGAGCTATTTTAATTGTGTTTTCCCCAAATCAGTTAAGTTCCTTTTCGTTTCGACAAATTGGGTCTATTTCTTTGAATTTTTAAGGTCATGACGTCACATCAGAGCCTATTTCTATATGAATTTCTCTAATTTCACATGACTAAAGGCATTTTAATTGGGTTTTCGATGCGGGATTCGATATTTTCTTTAAAGGTGGTTAATATATGTTTCGTCCATGTTTTGCCAATTAAATTCTATCCCTCTCATGTTTCAATGTTTTGACGTCACATTTTAGCTTATTCATATATGAATTGCTCTAATTTCACACGATTGAACCTATTTTAATTGTGTTTTCGATGCAGGCTTAGATATTTTTAGCTAGATTAGGTTGATTTCTTCTTATTGCAAGAAATATAACGGGACTGGAAAAGGGCTAGCTATAAAATTCTTCTATCTATCGATTCCTCCCCAAATTCATGTTTTTTATTCGCGTACGAGTCTAGTCGCGAGTGACTCTACATCTCACAATGTCGGTCGTCCCCGTTTTGCTGTTTTATGTTTTCGTAATAACATTGTAACTATTCGTCCGATTCTAACGAAATTGCCAAAGTCCTCTCAAGATTAGCCCGGGAACTTTTTTGTTTTGGCCATAACATCATAACTATTTGGCCGATTCTAACAAAGTTTCAAACCTTTATGTTCTTTTACTTCCTCTTTCGAATAATAGAATCGCCAATAACCTGCCAAGGTTAGTCCGGGAATTATAGAAAGTTTTGAAGGTAGTAAAGTCATAAATCAGAATAAGTGAGAGCACGTGACATTTTGGTCAGCAGACCTAGTTATTTACCGGCGTCGTTTCGACCATAATACAGTAATCTTCTTCGGCCTACAATACAAATAAACGAACAAAATATTATGGCACTGTTCAGAGAGTACAATTCTAAAGATACAACTAGAACTTTGATATCTAATTTTAGCTTTGAATAGGAAACTTAGAGTTAAAAAAAAAATAGAAATGGGGCTTAAATTTTCAGTAAAAAGACTGGGAAGATTTTAAAATATTTAAATTAGTTAGCGAGTGTATAATTTAGTAAGTTATTAGCACTTTGATTTATGAATCTAATGCTTATATAAAACTGTCTTTAAATGAATTTTAAACTGAGAATTAAGACATAATTATCCCAAACTCACTGTATAAAATCACAAACCTAGCCAACGCATGGGTTACAGTTACATGATGCTCGAGGTTAGCGACTTTTATTTTGATGGTGACGAACTTTTAAAAAAGATAAAATAAGGATAGGGTTGTGTGTATGTGAAAAAAATTGAAATGTAACAGTTTCTGATACCGTTACTATACGTAATACGGATATTTTTCCAGTATCGGTACCTAAAGAACAATAATAAAACTCTACTGTATTACGAGTATAAAGATCCCTTACGCAAACGAATAGATAGACGGAGAATTATTTGAGTTTCAAGAAATGATAGGCAAGCAATTAACAGTCATAAGTGGCCATTTCAACATTCCAAATATAAATTGTAATGTTAAAAGAGCTGATAACGAGGGAAACATACCTCTTCTCGAAATAGATGTTTGCCATGGATTAATAATACAGTGTTTGTTATAAGAGAAAGAAGCAACCATTAACACTTACTAAAAGAAAATTGGAACAATGTGTCGTAGGTCAGGTTAGATTTCCTGACCTCCGCTTGCTTCCTTTGACTCGGAAGGGAACGTGGCAAGCCCGCAGGACACTTCTGCGATTGGGCCTTGCCCTCAACAATGCACTTTAACGTGGGTTGCACTAAATCGAGTAAGAGTGACTATTTTCCTTGGCCGGATTAAATCAACTAACTAAGAGGTTCTGGATATCAAACTGGATGAAACAAAATAATCTTTACAACTGTACAAACAAAAATAAAATAATGGATACAACATAGAGATACAAAATAACTAAATGGGTAAAAGGCTTACACACGTCAGCTCCAGGCGGGAGCCGTGAGCACGTACACACAAACCTACACGACTGACAAAAGGGAAATTACCATTCCGAGTGGGTCTGCCGACCTGAGTATTTTTGTACCCGAGAGAAAGGCTTGGGGATGGGGGGGTATTATGAGCGTCGAGCTCGATTGCTTTTCAACAGCACGGTTGGGTTTGCACTTGGCCGATTAGTACTTGCCTGCCTAAAGTTATGAAGTAGAATACAACCTGTCTTCTAAAAACCACTGCTAGCCTCAGAAGGAAGGATCTAGGGAGTATTTCGCCGCCAAGTATACAGCTGTGTGGGAGTCTCCTCGTTCCTAGTTCTTATTCCTTCTTATTTAATTTTCTTGTCTTCGGGCCCTTGGTGTAAGGGAGGCTGAGAGAAAGAATTCTTCTGCGTCGCATCCTCTTTGGAAAAATACTAATCTTACCCAGGCCAACACTTAACTATTTATACGAGCCGGCCGGAAGTGAATTTTACCGAGGCGCGGGAAGGGAAAGTGGATTTTACTTTATCTATTCAGAGACGCCGGGAGTGAATTTAGACCTTCACGCCATCTCGCGGAATCTTTCGTTGTTACAATTAGGCTTGCTTTAGGGAGTCTTATCAAATGGAAGTTATCTAAAAAAGAAGCCGATCACGAGTTCTTTCCACCTACCCGTCTCTCTCTCTTTATTTGTGGTTTACATTTCTCTCATCCTTGACATCTCCTTCCCCCTCAAGAGGGAACTTCCGGAAAGAAGTGACATCCAATAATAACAAAAAGGGGGTATACATCGTAATTTCGAAACAACAAAACATAAAAAAATACATGGCACTAAATTAAAAAAAAACACACACAAAAAAATCCACATAGAGGGAGTGGGGAGTACATATGTATAAGGATTATCATTATCATTGCCAAAATAAATAATTGAAAATAACCACAATTATCAACAAATACCTTTAAGAAGGAGGCTCACCTGCCTCGGTTCCATAGCAATATAAAGTTAGCACAATCAGTCTATTACACAAAAATAATAAATAAAAAAGGTACATGTTCCCTTAAACCTAATGGAAATATTGCCTGAACATATTTAAAAAAAAAATTAATGTTAAAAATAGGACAAATTTACTTTCAATCAGGATCAGTTCGAAGAGGAATTCAATGGATTCCTGCTTCTTAAGCTATCGGTCATACAGTTATCGGAGCCTTTAATATACAGGATCCTAAATTGAAATTCTTGTAAAAATAAACTCCAGTGCATTAGACGACGATAATTGTTTTTTTTTTTACATTTCGGAGGTAGGAAAAAGGCTTATGGTCAATCACAGCGTATTTCTTTTCGCGGGGTAGCAATTTCCGACTTGCATGTGCGATGGCAAAGCTCTCATCAATTTTCCGGTACTGGACTAGAACACAGCCTATTCCCTCGTTGCTGGCATCTGTTCGATAGCCAAACGGTTCAACGGGATTGGGCAAACGTAATATGGGCGCCGACGCGAGTTTGCCTTAAGTTGATTAAAACTCTTAACCGACAAGGAAGCGGAGAGTGAGGCGAAGTTCCGAATAAAACGTCTGTAAAAGGACACGGAACCCATAAAGGATCTTTATTGCTTATCGTAGGATAGGCTCTCAACGATATACCATATATAACTATTCGTTGAGGGAATTATTCTAATATTTCGAGTGCGTGGTAATCTGATTGACCGAGGTTAGTCCAAAAGGAAGGGGGGTCTAGAAAGGCTTATTTATCTTCAATATGCTTAAGAAGTGGAACGGAGCACAAGGATAATAATATGGCTATCATTAATAAAATAGAGTTTTATTAATTAAACTATCAACAATCGGTTCGCCCGCCCAAGGTAGTCATGTACCACCGCAAATTTTTCGTGGTTAGGGTCCACTGGGGGGAGGAGCTCGTCGGACACGAAGAAACACGTACACCCTGTGTCCCTGACGAGAGTAGATACACGGCAGCCGTTCACGCTGCCCTCCTCAAATTTCAAAGTTCCCGGGGAACTTTTATCAAAAATAAAATTTACCTGGTGGCCTGACGGAGGGGGAGAAGTTGATGCTTGGGTCTGCTCTACCAGGGAAGCCGGGGTGGCATTAATCTGGTGAACTTGGTGGGCTGGTCCGCTTTTAAGCCTAGAATTTTGGGGGCAATTCCAGCTCATGTGGTTTTCTACACCGCAGGTGAAGCATATGATTGGTCGCTTCGGGAAGAGTGATGGAGGAGAAATCTTAACGGGAGGTTTGGTGTCCCGTTGTTGGTTTGGGGGGGAGAAGTTTTGAGGTTTTACGGGGCCCGGAAACTTCGTCAGCTTACCTGGGAAGGGGCGCGAATCCTTCCTTCTTTCCTGGTAGGGGGATTAGGGAGAAGTTCGATTCTCCTTGGGGTATAAATTATGGCTGGCGGCATAGACATTCGCTTCTTCGGTACACTCTTTAAAGGTCTGGCACTGACGATCCTTGACCAACGCGCGGATCTCTGTCGGGAGAGACGCCAAAAATTGATCCCGCAACACGAAGTCTGTTAAGGACTCGTAGTTAGAATCAACCTTTGAGGATTCTAACCAGAATTTAAAATTCCTCTGAAGAATGTATCTGAATTGCCGGAACGTCTGTCCGGGTTTAATACGACCTCCTCGAAATTCTTGTCGGTAGAAATCGGGAGTCATATTATGAGCGGCCAATAACTCAGCTTTTAAGGTGCTGTAGTCAATTGGACATTCAGATGGTAAAGATATAAAAATGTCGCGCAATTTACAATTTAAAAGGGGAAGTAATCTTACTACCCCTTCAGCCTCCAAATCCAGGTTATTGATCTCGAGGATCCTTTCGAAGTGTGCTAAAAATGCTCCGAAATCCTTTCCATCCCTGAAATTGGGGAGCATAAGTGGGAGATTGGGCGGGGCTTCGGAACGTGAACTTACCTATTGGGTCTCAGCTTCTACACAAGCCATTTCAAGCTGATGGTGAAGCTCAGCTTGTCTTTTCCGTTCCTCTCTTTCTTCTCGTTGGATTTCTCTTTCTCTTTCTTCTCGTTGGATTTCCCTTTCTCTTTATTCATGTTGGATTTCTCTTTCTCTTTCTTCTCGTTGGATTTCTCCTTCTCTTTGCCTTTCTTCTCTTAACTTATCTCTTTCTGTTCGTTGCTCCTCTTGAATGTACTCAATCAATTCTCTTCCGGAAAGTCCCAAGGATTCTCCTTGGGAGTCATATTTGCACTTGGGGGCGCAATAGTGAACCAACTAAATTCCTTGCAATAAGAATTATGCCTTCTAGAGAATTAGCCTACCTAAATATGGGCACTGACCTATTCGTAATTGGTTTCTCGACCTAGATAACCAATGACTAGAATAACACAAAAAAACACACAAACAAATTATTATAACAGTTCCTTGAGCTACTCCAGCTTCTTAAGTTTCAAAAAGGGGATAGCAATCGTTAAAACAAAAGGGAACTACTATACTCTATTCTTACAACGAATAACACTATGCTTCACTCGACTGAGACCAGTGTTTGCAAAGATATAGCTTTAAACGTTACACACTTGATACCAAATTTAAATAGTGTATATATATATATATATATATATATATATATATATATATATATATATATATATATATATATATATATATATATATATATGTCGTAGAATAGGCTCTCGACGATATACCATATATAACTATTCGTTGAGGGAATTATTCTAATATTTCGAGTGCGTGGTAATCTGATTGACCGAGGTTAGTCCAAAAGGGAAAGGGGGCCTGGAAAGGCTTATTTATCTTCAATATGCTTAAGAAGTGGAACGGAGCACAAAGATAATAATATGGCTATCATTAATAAAATAGAGTTTTATTAATTAAACTATCAACAACACACACACAAAAATGTTTACATAAACGGAGAATGGAAAGGGTCGTGGGAATATCTGACTAATCCGAGGATTAAGATTTGGAGAGATTTTTCAAAGGTAAACAAATTAAAATTAAAGGGGGGGAATGGTTCGCTAAACCATTGAAAGCACATGGTAGCGTTGACAAAAGGTTAAATGATTAAAGGTAATACTCAGCTTACTTAATTGCAAAGTTGTTGTGCAGAGGAAGACGATGCGAAGGAATCTTCGGTCCACTGGCGATTTCCAGCAAAAGGGTTCTTCGGGGGATGGCCTTAGCGAAGGGGAAGGACTGTCTTCGAAGAGTGAGAGCGAAGTGGTGCTCGGAAGTACTAGCGATTTTTGTGACAGCAAATCGGGGATGTTCAAGATGAACAATGGACGTTATTTTTGAAACCAAGCGTTCTCTTGAAGAACGTTAAAAAAGGGGGAAATTAAATTATCCTAAGGTGATGTCTTGGGAACGAGAACCGTTTCTTGACGAACGGGCTTAAAGAACAATGGCTGTTCTAACGTTGTTCTCTTTCTGAACAACAGGGGGGGTAGGGTGAGAACCGTTTCTTGTCAACGGGCTCAAAGAACAATGGCTGCTCTAACGTTGTTCTCTTTCTCAACAACAGGAGGGCCTTGTTGGCTTGGCGTCTTGGCACTCAAGGGATATTGTCCTCTCCTAGACAATACGGGGGTACTCGAGGTTGAGAGTTCCTAGGTGCACAAGGGAGACCGGATCGGCGTGATGCCTAGCGAAGATAATCGGGATCTGATCTGCTTCAATCGGGGAAAGCTATGTATAAGTACCCGTGGCCGTCTCCATGGCGTAGTGGATAATTGAGTGGGGGACTTCTGGGGAATGCCTCGGTCGCGCCTGGGAAAATACCTTATCTGCCTATAAGCCTAACTCAATCTGGCGAGATCGACACATGGAGGCGAAACGGGGAAATGAACCTCCTTGATTAAATATTTGCTAGGGTGGGCGATAACGCGCTCTGCTTCCTCTCGCAGATGCACGTGGGTAGCATGTGTTTCTAAACATGTGATAGTGGCTGAATTTAAGCGGCCTCAGACCGTTCTATCACATTGCTTATTGGTCGCTAGCAAAGGAATTTCAATAATAGCTCGAATTTTATCCTCCTGGGGAGCTAGCCGGTTATTTCCAATACGGAAGCCTAAATAGTCAATTGTATTGTAGGCGAAATAACACTTACTGGGACCGATACTTAGATTATGATCCCGAAATCTTAGTAAAAGTGTTTGTAGAGCAGTCAGGTGCTTATTCCATTCATTTGTAGCCACATAAATATTAGCAAAATAGAATGATATATTTGGTAATCCATCTGATATCCTTTTTATCATTCGATTATAATTACTGCATGCAGTGACAAGACCAAAGGGGAGTCGTCGAAATTGCATCAGCCCCTTCTCAGTTGGGAAAGCCATGTATTTCTTGACCTCTTCTCGTAACTGCATTTGATAATAAGCCTTGCACAAATCCAGCTCGGTTATAAATTTGGCTTTCTTAAACAGATGAAGATTCTGGTCAATAAGGGGGATCGGTTCTGCATCGAATACGGTAACTGAATTTAATTTCCTAAAATCGATGCACATTCGGTATGATCCATCTGATTTCTTAACCATAACAACAAGAGAACAATAATCTGATTTTGACGGTTCTATTATTTTCAAATTTAACAGCTTGTCACCCTCAGCATTAAATGCGGATACGGCGTAGATCGGGCGGGTTCTTGGGTGGTCAATTGGGTTTGTGTTCAAATTGGGCTGCATAACCAGGAATTTCCGAGATGACGTCACTGAATTGCTTCAGGAGCGATTGTATATGGGTTCTCTGAAGAGGCGACAGCTGGTCGTTAACTTTTTGTTCCGCCGACGAGGATTCAGTTGCGTCTGGCAAGACGTGTAGGGGGTATTCGCTATCTTGCTCTATGCAACTTGAACTACACTTAAGGGGTCAATGTATCCCATGAACACCCTATGTGAGGAATCGCCTCCATAGGCGATTCCTCATCTATAGCTACAGTCGGGTTAGCCCATGCGCGTCGGTGCTACTTCTTGAGAAGATTTACGTGGAAAAGCTTCCTTCCTGTTGACGTTTCAATCAAATAATCGACGGGGCCTCATTTCTCGATCACTTGGTAGGGGCCCTTCCATTGGCTCAGTAATTTGTTTTCAGTTGGAAGCAACAACAAAACTTCTTCACCTGGATTAAATTTTCTATCTTCAGATTTGTAGTCGAAATAAGTTTTATATTTATCCAGGTCAACATACCCATTTTGATACTCTATTTCGGTGCATTTCTCCAACCTCTGTCGCAATTCCAGCAGATACGAGTACGAAGATGGATTTCCTGATCCAGTTTTTGATTTGTAAATAACTCCTTCAAAATCTTTAACATAATGTAAACGGATAATTATGGGCTTCGTGTAAAAAGAGAAGTAAAAAAGCAAAAAGATTTGTAAAGAAACGCTCCTAACACTCATACCTATGCAATGAATAAGAAAAGACCCCAAATTGTGTTGGGCCTATTACAAATAATGAGAGACATCCGGTCAACGATAAATAAGTAATGCGCAAATCATAAATCGGAAATTGTATGAGTCGTTTGTCCTGGTAGACACGTCACATTCATGTTTCTTCGGATTTATTTGATTTTAATAAGGAAAACTTAGTTGCCATCAGTGTCGTGCGGTGACTTTTGAAGATGAGGAAGCAATTCAATTTTTACAAAAATAAATATGTTAATTGAAGTAAATATGTTGTTCTTAAAAATAACTATAAAATTGTAAGCTACTCACTTTATTTAAATGTTAATTTTTTAAATGTTATTTTTTAAAACTTTATTTAAATTTTAAAATAGCTTCTGTAAGTATGCGCAACTAGCTAGCCAAGATGTTCTATCATATTATCATATTGGCCTCAAAGATACGAAAGGTGACTAGTAGGCCCACCAGAATCCCGGAAATATTAACAAAATGCTTAAGATATAAGAGCATAACCATACTAGAGTTTTTGATATTTAGCTGCTTTCTTTCCTAGAACGAGTATTTAAATAAACTTAAAAATTTGGTTAAACTTCAGAGCATAATAATAGATACGTCAATGTGTCTTGGATATTTTGTTGCGTTTTTCCTAGATTTTGGCAACTCGGCAGGATTGCCAGATGCAAACTGATGAATGCAAAACCAAATTTTCTTCCTTTTCCGTATACAAATAGGTTATTTTTTTCTTAATTCTAACACGGCGTTGAAATATCTAGATAAAAATCATAAAACTCTAATGACTATATGTATAATATTGCTAAGCAAAGCAAAACATCTTTTAAACTATTCATTCCAAAGTACCAAAAAGCCGAACTATTATTGAAATTAAGAAAAAAAAAAGAGTAGAAATCTCGACGAAAAGGATGTATTTCTTCATTTGGGCATTTCTTCAATTGCAGTCGGGCTCATCAGGATCTAACGTCAATTTGATTGAAAGTAAACAGTACTGTATGGTGTATGCAAGTATAGGCAAGCATAAATGTGAGAATAAAATTGATTCTGCTGTCATATTAATTGTTGGGGTGCAATTTGTTTTTCTTTTCTTCTTAAATAGGGAAAGCATTGCTTCCCTTGCATCCATTGACTGCATGCCACTGGTTGCCATCTTAATTCTCACAAAGCTAACTTAAAATTATATAGGTACAATGAAAAGGTCGAAATCTCTTCTTCCAGGCACATTTAGAATTAAAAAAACGACAACATTGACTCAAATTGCTAAATCTTTAAAGGACGCTTTGGCCATGAAGATTTTAAGCTAGCTAAAATAAAAGGGAGAGAAGAGTGATTCCACAAATTATAAACCTATTAGTCTAATGTCGGCTGTGGTTAAACTTTTGGAGTCATTTGTAAGAGAAACAATTGTGGATCACATGGAAAGACAGAAATAAATTAAAAATATCTAATACGAATTTAAAAGACGTCACTGATGTTTTAACGAATTTGCTAGAATTTTTCACGATATTATGGAAAAAATGATCGCCATAAAGCCGTAGACATTATTTACCTTGATTTTAAAATGGCGTTCTATTCGTAGACTAAAAGTGGAGATAAATGTAATACCTTTTGATTGGGCTAAAGTCATTAGGTGCATGGCCAAGTATTTAGTTGGTTTGTTACATGGTAGGTTAATTTTTCCTTCAATAAGCTTAAAGTAATGTATATTGTGTATCGAAATGGAAACGTTGTTTATACGTGAGACTGTTACCGATTAGAAAACATGTCAGAAGATCGCTAATCTCGGTGTATTAATTTCGAGCGAGAATGTTTTTTTTTATATAAGAAAAGATCAATACTAATTCAATTATTCAATTCAGTCGAGCGTCCTCAGCTGGAATATGCAGCCAAGTTCTGTTCTCATTGACATTAGGATATCGCTACATTAGGAAGAGTACACGAAGGGCGATAAAGGTGTGAGGCAAAATGTATAAAGACAGACTTAAAGGATTGAAATTCCTTTTGTTTGAAAATAGACACCTTTGAGGCCAAATTGACACAAGTTTTCAAGTTTCTGAAAGATTACGATAATATATACTTTGATTTACTCTTTGAGCGCCATAAAAAGCACGCTAAAATCGTCATAAATTTAAATTAAAGCAATATCAGAAGAATATCGTGGGGAATTATTTTTTACTTATAAAATCATCTCAAGTTGGAACGCTTTTCCAGTTAATGTATTTCATAGGATGTCAAAGAACCTATTTATATATTAAAACAACCATAAAAAAGCACACATAATACTAACCATAGTATTAACTATCTATTTTTTTCTAATCTAGTGTTCTTCCAAATACATCCTTACTTTAGCTTTCTCACTTTTCTTACGACTAGCCCTAGAGCGGATCTAAGGCTTATTGCTACTCTTTGTCTTACATGACTATATAACATTTCATTAATTAGATTAAGCGCATAAAATGTTCTCTGGTAGCACGAATGCCTGAATTTCTGAATGCGTTTACTAAATGATGCACAGACATCGAGGAATGGTCATGCTATGACCCTCCCTCTTTTATCCCTAGTTGTTTCTTAAGGAAATTGGCGTGTAGCGGGGCTTGTGCTATCAAATGTATCCTCCAGATAGTTTCACAAGTAAGAATCAAGTGGAGTCAATTCAGATAAACGTGGAGGATACTCAATTCTTCTTCTTAGTTGTATCCAACGGTAGGTAACTTTCCATAAATGTGTCTTGTGAGATTACAATAAACATCTATGAAAGATTATTTCATATGTATTATTTTTATAATAAATTCCTCATACGAGGATAGTTTTATCCCTTGCAAAGACTATATATATATATATATATATATATGTAGAGGCTTTTTCCAAAAGTTTTGAAAGTAATATATATTTTTATTTTTTCCTTTTTTAATTTAGGAATAATTAGGTATTCTGAAATTTAAATTATTGAAGGCTTATTAAAAAGTCAGCATTTAAAGAATAATAAGAAAAAAAAACATTCTTTCGCTGAATCCAAAATCACGCTCTGGTCATTTTCTTGTTGGAGGTGTTTCAATCCCTGTAGCTTTGTTATTCGATCAAAAGGGTAAAATGAGGACTGGTTACACTCCTGTGAAAAAGTATACTGGAATCTCAAGAGCTTTAAATCAGGGTTTCCAAACCTTTTTTAGAACATGGTCCACTTTGAACCCGGAATTTTTTTGTGGCCCATGAAATTATTATAACACTCAAATTAAAAGTTTGCTGGTTTCACTCCTCCTACCAAGCTATCTTGCTTCTCAGGCGGACATCAGCCAGGGCATAATATATTCAATAAAGATAACAGTCATGTCTTTTTATTGCACATACACAATTCTACCAGGATAAAAAATATTTAGCATCTCCAATGAAACAACCATTTAAAACCATTATATATTTTCAAAATTTTTCTAATATAATGTAAAACAAAAAACTTTAACTGGCGAATAAAAAAATAAAGACAAAGCTAAAATTCTTTGGCTTCAAATTATACAACCTTTTTCAAAATAAGAAAAACTACGAAATTGAGTTTCAAATGCATTTATTCAATGAGATCATTGTGGCTGATGCAGCCACAGACGAAGATCGTCTCGATTTACAACTTCTAAGCGCTTTCATTCTTTTGATAATAGCTGAGAGACTGCTAAAACCTGATTTTACTAAGTAAGACGTTGGAAAGGCAATAATATATAATTTAACATTCTCCCAGAGCAATGTAAATTTGGCTGCAATTTCATTACTTGTCCACAAGTTATGGAGTCCGTGTTTAAATTTAGCTCGAGCAGTTTGATTACTCTGCAACTCAACGAGGTTTTCTTGTAGTATGATGTCAACATCAGCTGGTATCTTCATTTCTAGGAGATCTTTGAAAATATCATCTTCATGCAGCTTTTCAAGAGTGACAAAAGATGGAAAATGTAGCAACTCTTTAAGCTCGATATTAATCTTGAAAAAAAGAAGCTTTCCAAGGAAACCCCTGATTACCTTTTTGCAAATTAAAAGATTCGTACTTTTTCCTTGTAGCTGTTTGTTTAGCATATTTAGCTTTTCAGATATATCTGCAAGGTAGAAAATGTCGGATTTTACAGCTATGATTTCTTCTCCAAGTTCCGTGCCATTCAGGAATAATTCAACACTTTCCCATAGTTCAACGAAGTGACGCAGACAATTAGTTTTCTATTATTTTCATTGGCATCCTTCTGTCTCGAAAAACAATGGAGATTGCGCCATGGCGCAGGCCTGGCCAATATTTGATATAATAGGACGGAGGGAGGTTCCAGGTTTGTTTGAGTCACTAAGTAAATCAGTTAACTTTTCGGAATATGAAATTTAGTCAAGGATCACTATCTGATTAGTTTTATCTGATTTTGTAGTGACTCAAACACATATGAGAAATTAACTTCAAATCCATTATGTAATAAAACGAGTGCTTTCAACCAATCTATAACAAAAATTTTAAAATGAACAAATCCTGATCTCCTTTATCGTTTCAAACCTACTAATCCAACCCTTCCTCGTATATATGGATGGATTGCCAAAGAATCACAAACCTGGAACCCTCCTCAGTCCTATTATATCAAATATTGGCTCACATGCATATAAACTCTCCAAATGGTTGGTGTCTATTCTCTCTGACGCAGTTGGATTAACGTGATCTTCCCACATACATCATTCGTCCGATTTTATTGAGAAATTTAGAAAAATCAATATAAAAAATAGTCGCCTTGTCAGTTTCGATGTTGATAGCCTTTTTACCAATGTCCCTATTGATGAAGCTCTTCAAGTGTTAGTGAAGGTACTAGATAACCCTAAATTAAACCTCCCATTACCCAAAACCAAAATTATGAAACTAGTTAAACTGTGCGTTACGGATAATGTATCCAAGAATGACATGGGATTTTTCCGACAAAAATATGGCCTTAGTATGGGTAACCCGTTATCCCCCATTCTTTGTAACCTGTTCATGGAACATTTTGAAACTTCCCTACTCGCAACTATTAAACCCAATAATAATTTTGTATGGTATAGGTATGTAGATGATGTGATTTCTACATGGCCATTAAATCAAATAGACTCCTTTGATAATTTTCTGACAAAGCTTAATAACCTCCATCCCACTATAAAATTCAAGGCTGAATGGGAAAAAGACAATTGCTTACCATTTCTTAAGAATTAATGATAAATCATCTTTTACGGTATACCAAAAACCTACTAATTCCAATTCCTATATACATTTTTTTCATTTCATGATCTCAAAATAAAAAAAAAGCAATTGTAATATCTAAGTATTTAAGAGCCTTTCGAATTTGTGACCCCTGTTTTTTACAAGAGGAGATCACCTTCATAACATGCATGTTCATTGAATTAAAATATCCACTCTATTGTATAGATAAGAGCCTATCTAAAGCTAGAGCAATATTCTACCGTCCCCAACTAAAAAAAATATCTTACATGTAAAAAGAATTGCTTATCTCTACCATATTCCCCCTTGCTCAACAGACTAAACTCCACTATATAGCCCAACTTGACCACCTTCAAATATCCCCTAACTATCAAAAAATCTTTCCGTTCCACCAAGCCAGAATCGCAAAATAAGGATGCAGGCATCTATTTAATCTCGTGTTAAGCCCTAAATTGCCCCTCATTCTACGTGGGAGAGACCGGAAGGTCATTAAATAAACGCATATATGAACATAGGGGGGACATTCGTAGAGCGAGCAATGCTCCCAGTCTTTTTAACCATGTAAAAAACGCCAATCATATAATAGATTTCCCTAGTGCCCAAATAATTTACCATTGTAGCGATTATAATAAAAGAAAAATAATTGAATCCTTACTAATCAAAGAAATTCCAAATTTCAATTTGTCAAAAGGCCAGGATAAATGTAGCCCCTATATATCAAACCTCATTCTAAAGGATACTGTTAATCACCTAAAGCTAATGCTTCCAGATTAATGTCAGTTGCCTGTTATTGTATATTTTTATTTTCAGTTTTCTTTGTTCGATTTCTCTTAGTTAACGGCTGAAGATGATATGGTAAACTAAATATCGAAACTAGTCCCGTTTTAATAATTATAATAAACTTTATGCTCCAATAACAATGGTTTTCTTGTATATTTATTTATTCGTTATTGAGTGGAACAGTATTTTCATATATATATATATATATATATATATATATATATATATATACCGACACTTCCTTAAGCTTTCCCCGAAGCTACAAAAGCTTTCCATGGATGGTCAGTTCCTCAAAATCTGCCGTGTCTCGGAAGTATACCCTAAATTCTTATTTTTCAAGTTGCATCGTTCCTCTCTTTACTCCAGTGAATTTTAGAAGGAATCCCTCCAATACCTACTAAACAATGAGATTAAGTGTAAGCGCAGCTCAGCAGAAAGAAGGATTACTCATGACATTTCAAACTCTAAACATAGAATTTCGTCCTTATTTTCGTTTCTCGATTATTTGTGTGCTCTCGTTAAAGTGAAAAGTGAAATGATCAATGTTAGGCAAAAAGTGTTATCTGTACATGAACGTAAAGTTAAGAAAATAGGTTTAAATTCACCCAAGTTTCTTGACCCCGATAACGTTATTCGCAATTATTCTCACTCTTCTCTTACCAAACGTGAAGAATTTCTTCTCTCCCTCGGACTTCAGTTTCGTATCCCTCAATTGAAATATAAAATGTCCAAATTCTTCAAGCCACTTGAAAAACTTGCCCATAAACTTGGCTCCATCCCTATATATATGGAGAGTATAATAGATTTTTAACAAGTTTGTCCTAGTATCGCAGAAATTTTATTACAAATCAAAACCTCTAATCTTCTCATCCTGGTTCTTCAGCCGCGATCATTTTCTTACTCTGAAAACACTCTCAAATAATGGAAATTTTGTAATCACTCGCCCCGATAAAGGAAATGGTGTAGTTTTACTTAACAAATCTGATTATATTTCAAAGATGCAGTTCTTACTAAACGACGCAACTAAGTTCATTACAGTCACTGAGCCTCTAGATAAATTAATTTCACGTCTGGAGGATAAAGTCAATCGTTTCCCTTTCAAGCTTAAATCTTCGGGCATCTTAGACATATTAACTTACAACTATCTTCATTCAACTCGTTCGAGCCTTGGTTTTGTATATGGCCTCCCTAAAGTACACAAAGTTTGTATTTCTTTACGCCCCATAATGGCTGCTTACTCTCTCCCTATCTATAAACTGGCTAAATATCTCGTTAAGCTCCTAAACCCGTTTACCACTAACCAATACTGTGAGGGTATGGAACGTACATACTCGCATGCCGCCAGACAATCGTGGGAACGAAAGAAATTTGTCGTTTGAGTTGACCTTCGTCTCCTCTCTTTCCCCCCACCCTCCCCCGACATTCTACCGCCCTCCTCCGCCTTCCCCTTGACCTAAGTCGTTATCCGTGCCAAACTTCCCCAACAGGCGACAGGAAGTCTGACGAAAGAAGGCCTATCTCACAGAGAAGCCTAAATTCTATTTGCCTTCTTTATGATACCATAGAGATTTCCCAGAAGGCGCTGCGATAAGCGAATTGTCGTATATGGAATCTCTCTCTCAATTTCACACAGTTCGCGGTATAAATGACAACGCCGTTCATCCCTCGGCAGAAGTGTTCCAAACCTACTCACGTAACCCTCACGTTGAACGAGAGTCGTTGCCGTAACGTATCGACTGCCAACGCGCCGCTGAGTTAACTTGGTCGCTGTCTCAAAGTGTTCCTGAGGCAAATCCCGCCCCGCAGAGTCTGTGACTAGAAGAATACGCTCTGTTGCTCAACGTAACTTGAGAAACAAAAAGGAACATCCAAATAGTTACTGGAAGTAACTATTTGTTAGTGTCACATCCAGTTAGGAGTGATTTAACCGGAACTGCAGTCAGCAGCCCCGAACCCGTCTTCTCATCCCCCCTCTCCCCGAGAACTCGTGTTAACGCCACCCGAACCACCCCGTCTTGACCCGAGTAGTCGTCTCTCCAATCCATCACAATTAATGGTAATCTGTAAACCCAGTGTCCCTCTATTCTTAAATTACCTATTTAATTAACAGTGATTGATACCCTCATTGAGTCATTATAAATCTAGACGCTTAACGTCAGTGTTATCCTCCCCTCCTTTTTTAAAAAGATTCAAGTGAGTCATTCCCTGATATTATTATTTATAATCGCTGTCAACCTGGACTAATCCGTGTTTAATATTTAATCCTTATTTACCTAAATGCCGTTTAACTATTGCTACTAATTATTATTTTGGTGTAAAGTAAAGTTTATTTTTGTACGTGTGTTTATTTGTGGCTCCTCCTTTTTGACGTAGCCATAAAAAGACTTTAATTAAGAATCCCTTCGACTAATTTATTCAACCTGTATTATGCACTCTTAGAATTTAACAATCACAAACCTCCCTCCAGTAACAAGTGGGACTTTTATAGTGAGAATCCTGGCTACGGCACAACCCGCCTCTAACCAGCTTTCGCATGTTCAGTAGGAATTAAAGGCTATATATATATATATATATATATATATATATATATATATATATATATATATATATATATATATATATATAATGATCGTAGATTGAGTCATAGGGTCTCAATACCATCGACTTAAACAAAAGTGGTGTGTCCAGATCAAGGACTAGAATAATTATTGGACCAGACTATGAGCAATTCTACGACAAATACAGCATTGCAAGCAGTTTCACGCTTTTCGATGAATTGAAACGTCCTCCCCTTGGTCCCTATAATATCCTTGTCAGTTCTGACGTTTCTTCACTTTTCACGAACATACCCTTAAATGAAGTCATTGGTATAATTCTAAATTGTTCTTTTGCTGCTTCGGAAAAAATTTCATGGCTTCACTCGTCCTCTTCTTAAACAAACTCTTGAACTTATTTTCAAAGACACATATTTTTTATTCAATCATAATATTTACAAACAGGCTGATGGTGTAGGAATGGGTTTCCCTATAGCTCCAGCAACCGCTGATATATTTATGACTCATTTAGAAGAAAAGATTTTCAATACCTCCCCATTAAATATACGACCTTCCTTTTATCGCAGATTTGTAGACGACTCCCTGGCAATATTTGAGACTCCTCAACCTGCTGAACAATTTCTCAAATTTATTAATTCAATACATCTCCATACATAGCGTTGAATACGAAATCAATTATGCCCTCCCATTTCTTGATATACTAATTAATAAATCTGAAAACGAACTCACTACTTCGGTATATCGTAAACTTACTTTCTCTCGGTTAGGTTTCAATATTTTTAGTGCCTGTGACAAAATCTTTAAAATTAAAACTCTTCTTCACTGTGCCTACCACTTATCATCTTCATATTTTAATCTTGATAAAGAATTAGACTTTCTCCGCACCTATTTCACAAACAATTCTTATCCTTTACACATTTTTGGGGCTACTCTTAAAACCTTCCTTGACAATATTTTCTCTCCAAAATTACTTTCATATAACGTTCCCAAGGACATAAGATATGTTTCACTACCAGATTTAGGCCCTCTTAATCACCAATTCCGCAAACAAATACAAAAAATCCTCAAATATCATTTTGGACAAATCGACTTTATAATATTTTTTTCGAATAATTTAGCAAAAGGTTCACTATTTAATGTAAAAGACTTGCTCCCGTGTAGCTGCGCAGTGGTGTAGTATATTTATTTACATGTCCTCGGTGTCGTAGAGGCAATTATGTCGGTAGTACACTGCGCTCGTTACACGCTCGTGCTTGTTCTCACCTTGGCATAAGTAGCAGAACAGGTAACCCCCCTTACCCGCAAGGAATGCTCCCCCGTTCGGGATCATATTATCCTTTGCAAAACCGATGCCACCATTAATGATTTTAAAATTGTAGATTCTTCCAATGATGATATAATAAGCCTACGAATAATTGAATCCATTCAAATTAAGACCCTTAGACCCTCTCTGAACAATGATGTATCCGCCTTTCCTCTCCGTGTCTTATAATAACCAACCAATTATTATACCTCACCCTTCTTCATTTTTTCTTGCTCTCCATTGCTTTAGTCGTGTTTCGACAACTTGTGTGACCAGTAAGATTTCAATTTGTTAAAAAATTAAAATTATAAAATTTTGTGCACTTAGCTGCTCTTAAATTGGCTTCCCCCTCCCCCTATGCTCACAATTTCTCAATCCTTGTTTAAATAATTAACTATTTATGATTTATGACTATAAAATGTAAATATGTATATACATGTATATTCATATATAATTGTACCTTCCAGTCCTAATTAATCTTAATGTTAATTGTTTTGCTATTTAAAGCTAATTTGGTTCAATTTATCAGGCCAGAAGATGAGCTTGTCTTTGCTCGAAACGTAGCCAAAAGAAATAAAGAATGAATACTATCATTCTCTTTTGCCATCAGATTCTTACTCCGGAATATATATATATATATATATATATATATATATATATATATATATATATATATATATATATATATATATATATATATATATATATATATATATATATATATATATATATATATATATATATATATATATATATATATATATATATATAAAGAAAAAATATTGCAGTAACACAATTAATTATGCGGTTAAAAGGCTATTTTTAGCAGACAGTCTTCATCAAAGCCCTCGGAAGGAGCTCTTCTCACATACACGTGTATGTGAGAAGAACTCCTTCCGAGGGCTTTGATGAAGACTTCATCTGCCAAAAATAGCCTTTTAACCACATAATTAATTGTGTTACTGTAATAATTTTTCTTATTTATAAAGGCGTGGCGGAGACGGAATAAAAATAAACTTTCCGTTCTCTTCGAAAAGCAAGGGGGACTCTTTAAGAGGCCAATCGAAAGCTAGTTTTTTTCAGGCTATCTGAGAGAACGCCTATTTTAAGTGTTAACTTTTCGTGTATGTGAGAAGAGCTCCTTCCGATGGCTTTGATAAAGACTGTCTGCCCAAAAATAGCCTTTTAACTGCATATATATATATATATATATATATATATATATATATATATATATATATATATATATATATATATATATATATATATATATATATATATATATATATATATATATATATATATATATATATATATATTTAAAACAATTTTTTTAATGTAGGTAATGGTTTTCCTTGGGCAAATTTCCCCAAAAGTGCTTTTAAATAAACTCTTAATATTCCTAATTCAAAAGCCCAACATTAGATTCGAAATCAAAACGCGATTGCTAAATGTCGTTAGTCCTTTAGCTTTTCTACCGCGTTGCTTGAGTTAAAAATATAAGCCTCACCCCAGAATGCCATTTATATCAATCATATTTTCTTTAAAATTGATTAATATGAAATGTTCTTATTTATTTTAATTCGGAAAGAAATTCAGTTTAAAATGATAATATATAATACACTATGATGTGATTCCAACTCATAATGTTTGAGGTGGCTTCTATGCTTATTTTACGGGTTCCATATTGTTAGAATTGGACGCTATTGCACACCGTTTTCGCTGCATTTAATTAGGCAAAGAAGCATTCTCAGAGATTCAGCATCATACAAGGGAAAGTGCAAAAAGATAGTCTCGTAATAAGAGGCCTATGATTACGCATATCCTATTGGTTTACTTGCAGCCCCAACTACCGTGTGTAGCCACGAGGAGGTACAGCTGGAGTCTTGGTAATGGAAAGGCTGTGTACTGACAGGAGAAGGCTTCTTAAGGTGCATACACACTGCGCTGATGACACGTGTTAACACGCCATATGACATGTTAACACAAAGCAACAATTGCATCATATAACACAACAACGTTTTCATTTATCTGATGCATGTTACGTCAGAAAGATTTGATTTTTTGTGGAGTGAGCACGTTCTTTCTTTTTTATCCTCTAATTTTGTGTTGCAGATATTGAAAATAAATCATAATATGTTAAATGAACTCGATGAAGAAGAGGAGCAGTTAGTAGCATTAGCTATAGCGCTTGTTACTTCTGGAAAAAAAAACTCAAACAAATGTTATAAACGCCAAAAGGGAAAGTTTAGGTGAGTTTCATCACCTATTTCCTCAACTACTGTCAGAGGAAGATCGCTTTGTTATGTACTTTAGGATGACAAAAGAAGAGTTCTACAACCTTTTACACATTATAAAACCAGCAATTACAAAATCCAACACTCAACTAAGGAAATGTATACCAGCAGAAGAGAGACTTGCTGTATGCTTGAGGTGAGTAAAACTTGCACAATGAGGTCTTAATTTTATTTTCAGCTAATTAGGTACATGAACCACATAAATATGTAAGATATTACATAGAAAAATATGGTGTGGCCATTCCTGGAGGACATGTAGAATGTTCCATTTCGGGTAAAGGGGTAGAAGGTGCTGTACTCGAGGTAGAATAGCAATTGGGGTTTGATTCACCAAAGGATGTAATGGAGGATATGGGAGAGGGTGATGGGATTGGTACTACGGGTGGATGAAAGGGGCCAGATGCAGTGTTTTGATAAAGGTTTTGCTGCTCCATCTCCCGAATCTGGGCCTTCATAAGCATTCCGAAGTTTTGTCCATGTGTCTTTGCATGCGTCAGCTGCAAAAGATAACTTTATGATTAATAACGAAATTAAAAATATTCATATTTTATTATTATGATAATTATTGTTATAAGAAAGGAAGCTTCATTTTTTTTTTTTTCAGGTATTTGGCGACAGGAAATTCATACAGATCACTTGGATTCTCCTTTCGAATGGGCTTCAGTACGGCTGGACAAATAGTGAAAGAATGTTGCCAAGCTATTTGGGAATCACTTAAATCTATTCATATTCCAGAGCCAGAACAAATAAAGTGGAAAGAAATTGCGAAAGATTTTGAAGAGATATGGGGGTTTCCACATTGCTTAGGAGCAATGGATGGTAAACACATTCAAATGCGATGCCCTTAAAATGGGGGATCCTCTTACCACAACTATAAAGGAAATCATTCCATTGTCTTGCTGGCGTTGGTAGATGCCAATTATAAATTTATTATGATTGATGTAGGAGCTTTTGGAAGGAATAGTGATGGTGGAACATTTGAAAGGTCTAATTTTGGTAAAAAATGTGCCAAAAATCTGCTTAATTTTCCTAAAGCTGAAAAACTTGACGTTTCTGGTGATCCATGTGACTTTGTCATGGTAGCAGATGAAGCGTTTCCTCTTAAAACGTACATTATGCGACCTATCGCTAAAAATTTAATCAATGGAGATGAAGAAAAGATTTTTAATTATAGGTTGTCGAGAGCAAGGCGAGTTGTAGAAAACGCCTTTGGCATTCTTGCTGGGCGGTGGAGGGTTTTCCTAAAACACTATACAATAATATGTGCCTACTACACCTATCTGACGCAGATTTCCTTCTGACGAATATCTGGGAGTTTTGATTTTCATCTGATGCGTGTTAACACGTGATATGTCGCGTAACACGTCAGCTGACGTGTTACGCGACATATCAGACCAGTGTGAACTTCATTATGAGAACGCATGTTCCAGATTTTTTGCTAACACGTGTTAACACGTCATATGGCGTGTTAACACGTGTCATCAGCGCAGTGTGTATGCACCTTTACGCCCTCGGCTTTCTTTTTCACCAAAAGGCCTAGCCAGCGGCAGAAGCTGAAAAGTGAGATTGCAAGCATATTGCTTATTTCCATCTTTATTCTGGCTTGTTCAATGGCACTAAGTTTTTTAACAGAGCTGGCAATACTTGAAAAGAACATTTCCGTTTCGTCTCTATCCGTTTTGTGGCCTTCTGAAAGTTGAAGAGTTTGGGCCCGCATACGGCTGTTATTCTTCATGATGTTTACTATTTCACTCATGGATGAATCCACCGTCTGCCTTTTCCTATACTTTGGTTTGGGAGTTGATGTACGATCTTCAATTGTAGTTTCTTGATTACCATTGTCATCGGCACCCTTCTCTGATGCTGCATTTTTGTCTACTTGGCTTCTGTTTAAGTCCTCTTCAGTAGTTTCATTGATGACCGCATTAGACACATCATCAACACTTGGACAAAGTGGTTCCACATTGCCATGGGTACTGAAACAATAGAAAAATAAAAAAAAACAATTAATAAAAGTATGTAAAAGCACAAATTGTTTTCAACTTTGGGGCTTTCCTCCAACCCCTGCAGCAAAGGACATTAAAAGAATGATTAAATTTCACGTGAAATTAGTGTGTTTAAATGATTTATCATACATACCTTCGTGGTTCCAATGTTGGGATCAAAAATGACATTTGGTCTTCATATTTCCACTTAGGAACATTCTCAGCTGCTTGACCAGATTTTGTGTTCCTTCTCTTTCTGGCATTTGTATAAGCATTCCGAAGTTTTGTCCATGTGTCTTTGCATGCGTCAGCTGCAAAAGATAACTTTATGATTAATAACGAAATTAAAAATATTCATATTTTATTATTATGATAATTATTGTTATAAGAAAGGAAGCTTCATTTTTTTTTTTTTTTCAGGTATTTGGCGACAGGAAATTCATACAGATCACTTGGATTCTCCTTTCGAATGGGCTTCAGTACGGCTGGACAAATAGTGAAAGAATGTTGCCAAGCTATTTGGGAATCACTTAAATCTATTCATATTCCAGAGCCAGAACAAATAAAGTGGAAAGAAATTGCGAAAGATTTTGAAGAGATATGGGGGTTTCCACATTGCTTAGGAGCAATGGATGGTAAACACATTCAAATGCGATGCCCTTAAAATGGGGGATCCTCTTACCACAACTATAAAGGAAATCATTCCATTGTCTTGCTGGCGTTGGTAGATGCCAATTATAAATTTATTATGATTGATGTAGGAGCTTTTGGAAGGAATAGTGATGGTGGAACATTTGAAAGGTCTAATTTTGGTAAAAAATGTGCCAAAAATCTGCTTAATTTTCCTAAAGCTGAAAAACTTGACGTTTCTGGTGATCCATGTGACTTTGTCATGGTAGCAGATGAAGCGTTTCCTCTTAAAACGTACATTATGCGACCTATCGCTAAAAATTTAATCAATGGAGATGAAGAAAAGATTTTTAATTATAGGTTGTCGAGAGCAAGGCGAGTTGTAGAAAACGCCTTTGGCATTCTTGCTGGGCGGTGGAGGGTTTTCCTAAAACACTATACAATAATATGTGCCTACTACACCTATCTGACGCAGATTTCCTTCTGACGAATATCTGGGAGTTTTGATTTTCATCTGATGCGTGTTAACACGTGATATGTCGCGTAACACGTCAGCTGACGTGTTACGCGACATATCAGACCAGTGTGAACTTCATTATGAGAACGCATGTTCCAGATTTTTTGCTAACACGTGTTAACACGTCATATGGCGTGTTAACACGTGTCATCAGCGCAGTGTGTATGCACCTTTACGCCCTCGGCTTTCTTTTTCACCAAAAGGCCTAGCCAGTGGCAGAAGCTGAAAAGTGAGATTGCAAGCATATTGCTTATTTCCATCTTTATTCTGGCTTGTTCAATGGCACTAAGTTTTTTAACAGAGCTGGCAATACTTGAAAAGAACATTTCCGTTTCGTCTCTATCCGTTTTGTGGCCTTCTGAAAGTTGAAGAGTTTGGGCCCGCATACGGCTGTTATTCTTCATGATGTTTACTATTTCACTCATGGATGAATCCACCGTCTGCCTTTTCCTATACTTTGGTTTGGGAGTTGATGTACGATCTTCAATTGTAGTTTCTTGATTACCATTGTCATCGGCACCCTTCTCTGATGCTGCATTTTTGTCTACTTGGCTTCTGTTTAAGTCCTCTTCAGTAGTTTCATTGATGACCGCATTAGACACATCATCAACACTTGGACAAAGTGGTTCCACATTGCCATGGGTACTGAAACAATAGAAAAATAAAAAAAAACAATTAATAAAAGTATGTAAAAGCACAAATTGTTTTCAACTTTGGGGCTTTCCTCCAACCCCTGCAGCAAAGGACATTAAAAGAATGATTAAATTTCACGTGAAATTAGTGTGTTTAAATGATTTATCATACATACCTTCGTGGTTCCAATGTTGGGATCAAAAATGACATTTGGTCTTCATATTTCCACTTAGGAACATTCTCAGCTGCTTGACCAGATTTTGTGTTCCTTCTCTTTCTGGCATTTGTATAAGCATTCCGAAGTTTTGTCCATGTGTCTTTGCATGCGTCAGCTGCAAAAGATAACTTTATGATTAATAACGAAATTAAAAATATTCATATTTTATTATTATGATAATTATTGTTATAAGAAAGGAAGCTTCATTTTTTTTTTTTTTCAGGTATTTGGCGACAGGAAATTCATACAGATCACTTGGATTCTCCTTTCGAATGGGCTTCAGTACGGCTGGACAAATAGTGAAAGAATGTTGCCAAGCTATTTGGGAATCACTTAAATCTATTCATATTCCAGAGCCAGAACAAATAAAGTGGAAAGAAATTGCGAAAGATTTTGAAGAGATATGGGGGTTTCCACATTGCTTAGGAGCAATGGATGGTAAACACATTCAAATGCGATGCCCTTACAATGGGGGATCCTCTTACCACAACTATAAAGGAAATCATTCCATTGTCTTGCTGGCGTTGGTAGATGCCAATTATAAATTTATTATGATTGATGTAGGAGCTTTTGGAAGGAATAGTGATGGTGGAACATTTGAAAGGTCTAATTTTGGTAAAAAATGTGCCAAAAATCTGCTTAATTTTCCTAAAGCTGAAAAACTTGACGTTTCTGGTGATCCATGTGACTTTGTCATGGTAGCAGATGAAGCGTTTCCTCTTAAAACGTACATTATGCGACCTATCGCTAAAAATTTAATCAATGGAGATGAAGAAAAGATTTTTAATTATAGGTTGTCGAGAGCAAGGCGAGTTGTAGAAAACGCCTTTGGCATTCTTGCTGGGCGGTGGAGGGTTTTCCTGAAACCGCTTGAAGTTCAACCAGAAACAGTTGATTCAATTGTACTGGCTTCCTGCTGCCTTTACAACATGCTTCGTGTTTCCAGGAATACGAATTTCGAAGAAGGTATTCAGGCATCCGAGACAGAAATTCAGGCATTAGGAGATCTACAATCAGTCAGAAGAAATCATGTGCGAGAAGCTGCTGCAGTACGAGAAAGTTTCAAGAAGCATTTTGTCACACAAGAAGGAGCTTTAAAATGCCCATGGCAGTGGGACGCTATTCGTAAAGGCAGGAATACACATTAACCAGAAAGGAATTCAACGGTGAATTATTGTGACCTTTAAAAATAGAAAATTCTCAACAAACAAGTGAGCAAATGAAATTAGTATACTACTGCTTAAAAAGCTATTTGAAACTGCTACCGAACTGTATTCTTTATATATTGTATTCAATAAATAAAATAAATATAATGTTAATTTACCTGAAATACCAATTCGTTCGCTGATTTCCTCCCAAGCTTCTCTTCTGGCCTTCAGGTCCCTATAATCCTTGTTTTGTGGATTAAATAAGTGATCGTATCCTCTAACATATTCTATTAACTGTTCCTCCATAACGAAAACACTTTTACTTTATTTTATCAATTTGTCACCATACAATAGTACCCGTTGAATAAAATCGAAACACTAGAATAATTTCAAAATATACAATAATATCGAAACACTATAGAATACTTCAAAACATACAATAATATTAAAACACTATACAATAATATGTGCCTACTACACCTATCTGACGCAGATTTCCTTCTGACGAATATCTGGGAGTTTTGATTTTCATCTGATGCGTGTTAACACGTGATATGTCGCGTAACACGTCAGCTGACGTGTTACGCGACATATCAGACCAGTGTGAACTTCATTATGAGAACGCATGTTCCAGATTTTTTGCTAACACGTGTTAACACGTCATATGGCGTGTTAACACGTGTCATCAGCGCAGTGTGTATGCACCTTTACGCCCTCGGCTTTCTTTTTCACCAAAAGGCCTAGCCAGCGGCAGAAGCTGAAAAGTGAGATTGCAAGCAAAACAGGCATTTAACACTAAAGTGCAGGCCTACCGGTGTATGGACAGGCCCTGGCACCAACCAACTACTGCACCCCTCCCTCCCAGTGCCTTGTGGGGTTTGCCTTTTTAGGCAAAGGCTAGAGGAAGGATTACCTCGATCACAAACCAGGATCGGGAGTGCCAATAGGCGAGCACCAAAAGAGAGGGGATCTCCGCAGCTCCCGGCAGCCGAGGATAAAGCCTGGACGTCCAGAGCCTCTCCTGCCACCAGGGTCCTTCTCCCCTTGGTCAAGATATGGGTTCGAAGACTGCACACATTCCTACACGTTTAAACCTAGTGCAGGTTGATGGCCTCAAGAGGGTATAGTATTTGCGTATTTTTTTAAAATAGAAATATTTGGTTATTTTTCGGTTTATGACCGCCCTCGAATTAGGGCACCTAAACTATAAAGCAGTTTCAGTACTTAATGTGGGCAAATCTCTAACTATCATGTTATGACGAAAAATAGATTAGCCGCCATTTTCGAATTGAAAGAATCTAGTTAGTTTAACATTTATATTTTTGTAAAGTCTTCTCCTCAAAAGAATCAGTTACGTAGGGGTTTATATAGTTTAGTTTTTTATTTTTGTAAAATACTTTAAATATTTATTTTTTAATTAAGATTCTATAATTGTGTATATATGGTTGTGAACGGTTTCCGTAACACGCTATAAGCAAATAAAGGCTTAACGAGATTTGGCAATTGCGCCTTTGAATTCGAAACCAAGAATAGGCTTTTTTCAAATTAGGAATATTTACGAGTTTTTTTTTAATTTGCAAGTTTTTTGTGGGGTACGGGGCGAAGGCCCCCATTTCTAAATTAAGTTAAAAGCAGGGTTTTTTTTTTAATTTGACCAAGAAAAAACATTGTCTACATTAAAAAACAATTGTTTTTAAACACACACACACACACACACACACACACACACATATATATATATATATATATATATATATATATATTTATGCAGACACACCCACAAAGGAAAAGTGAAAAACGATTCCGAGTGCTTTTGTCTGTATTCTTAAAGATCTTTTCAAGGAATGAAGAGAAGGCTGGACATACATTGCCTTAAATAGTGGAAAGGAGGATTAGACTACCCACTTCTGAACCCTAATTAGGGGGTACAAAATCCTGAAACGACTTTATTTGAGATTTTATGTAGGTAGTGATAATGGGGTCTAGCGTGAACAAAGCAGGCCTAAGGTTGAAATTTGGGAACGCGTTAATTAAGATACATTCTAATATATTTCTCGAAATATAATTATGCATTTTATGACTGGTTTGGCACTGTTCCAGTTAATGCTATGGTTAAGATTGTACATATGTAAAAAAAGCGCAGATTGTTCACTGTGATTACGTACATTGGCTTGATGTTGCTTAACCTGGACATCTAGTTCTTTCCCGGTTTGTCCATAATAACATTTTTGGCACTTGTTGCAGCCTATATACGAGTATATATATATATATATATATATATATATATATATATATATATATATATATATATATATAATTAGAATTTTTTAAAAAATCGATGGCGGGCATAAACCCCAAATAACCGAAATACAAGTTGCTCACCTACTGGAGGCTAGCCAGGAGAGTGAAGTCCAGTATACGGGCGGCCAAGCGGTCTGAGGAACTCCGAGTGGCGAGACTCTGTAAAGAGAATCCCAAGGAGTTTTTTTGGATATGTGAACAGCCGTAAGCCAATCTGTCGAACGATTGGCCCTTTGAGCAATGAGGAGGGGACATTAAAGCATTCAGATGCAGAAAATGCTAACCTCCTCAACGACTACTTCTCTTCAGTGTTTACTGAAGAGTGTGGTCCCATTCCCCAGCCGACGGATTCCTACTCGGGGGAAAAGCTGGAGGCAATGGACTTCACCGAAGGAGAAATAAAGAAAAGGATCGCTGACCTAAAGACGAATAAGTCCCCTGGACCGGACGGGTTTCTACCTAAAGTGTTGAAGGAAGTGTGCGATGAAGTATCACGACATCTGTGCGCTATCTTTAACATGTCAATCTGGACCAAATGCGTTCCTAGAGACTGGCGTGAGGCGGAAGTGACTCCTATCTTCAAGAAAGGAGACCGTAACCAACCGTCGAACTACCGACCTATCAGTCTGACTTCGATAGTCGGTAAACTCATGGAAAGCATCATGGTGGACAAAGTGACGTCGTATTTAGAGTCAAACCTGCTACTGAGGAGTTCCCAGCACGGCTTCCGAAGGCAACGGTCATGCCTGACGAACCTTGTGGAATTCTTCCACTTCGTTTTCAGTGAGCACGATCGGGACAAGGCGGTGGATGTGGTCTACCTAGACTTTCAGAAAGCCTTTGATAAGGTACCACACCGCCGCCTTCTCCGGAAAGTGCGAGCGCTTGGCATAGACAGAAAGGTAGCCGGCTTGATCGAGAACTGGCTAAGTGGCAGACGGCAACGGGTGGTGGTGAATGGACAGTCTTCTGAGTGGGTGCCTGTTACTAGCGGGGTGCCTCAAGGTTCTGTCCTGGGACCACTACTATTCATCATCTACGTCAACGACATGGACGGTGACATGGTTGCCAAGATTTACAAATTTGCCGACGATACCAAGCTTGGTATGAACGTTGCAAAGGATGGAAATACTGCCTTCCTGCAGGAAGATCTTGGGAAGATTGGGGAGTGGTCGGACACGTGGCAAATGCCTTTTAACGTGGGCAAATGCAAAGTGATGCATATCGGCCACAGAAACCCCCAATCTCAGTATATCCTTAAGGGCACTGCTCTTGAATCGAGTGACACTGAGAAGGACTTGGGTGTAACAATCACTAGTGACCTCAAGTTCTCGAAACAGTGCATTGAGGCGGAGAAAAAGGCCCAAAGGATGCTAGGCTATATTAAGCGCCAGTTTGATTATCGGAATCGGGAGATTGTACTGTGCCTGTACAACTCACTTGTCCGACCGCACCTGGAGTATGCCGTACAATTTTGGAGTCCTTCATTGCGAAAGGACATCGCGAGATTGGAACGCGTACAAGCTAGGGCAACCAAACTGATTCCCTCTATCCGACATAAAAGTTATGAGGATAGACTAAGGGAGTTAGATCTGTTCTCGCTGGAAACCCGTAGGCTGCGTGGTCAGCTCATCGAGGTCTTCAAAATACTTCGAGGGTTCGACAATGTTGACTACCGGGATATTTTCATACTGAGTGAGAACAGAACGCGCAATCACGGCTTCAAACTTGAACTGAAGCGTTACAACCGCAATCTGTGTGGAAACTTTTTCACCTACAGTATCTGCGGTAAGTGGAAGGCACTTCCAGTGGAAGTTGTCAACAGTGAATCTGTTGACCAGTTCAAGTCAAGACTAGACAAAGTCTTGAAAAGTGGCCGTTTAGGGACGCAAAACAATTGAGCAGCCATGTGCCCGCTCGATTGCTTGCCTAAAGGTACCCTCTTTTAATGGACCGTAAAGTCTCCTAGGGTACTTACTTTCCTTGTTACTTCCTTGTTACTATAATAACAAAACAGTGTAGAACAGTTAGAATTGTAATAGAAAAGATTGTGACAAAACTGCAATAGTGGTGCAATCAATTACACTGGTCTGTATGATTTTTTTTATTGACTGTATGACATCTTTTTCAATATATATATGAACAATGGTAATTTACTTTGTTTTTTATTCATATCTATCACATCACGTTGTCGAGTTATACGGAGACGTTACTTTTCTCTTTTTGTATAGCATAAGTATATATTTATATATATTATAATATATATATATATATATATATCTATATATATATATATATATATATATAAATATATATATATATATATATATATATATATATATATATATATATATATATATATATATATATATATATATATTTATATAATATATATGTTTACATTATATAATATTTTTATATATATTATAGATATATTTCTAATATTGCTAATATATTTTTCCTTATTTTTAGATTATGAAGATGTCTAGAGGCTGTATAAATTCAGCAGACATCTTTTGCTATGCCTGCGTGCAATTCTCCCCTTCAGATTCCCGGAGCAATATTACTCCTTTGTTGAAGCGTTGTTATTTAGTTTATTTTGGCTGCAGATTAGGAGACCAAGACAAGCCATTTACCCCACACAAAGCTTGCAAGAGTTGCATCAGTAAGATCCAAATGTGGTCAGTTGGAAAACTTAATGTATGCCCTTTGGAGTACCAATGGTATGGCGAGAGCAGAATAATCCCCATGATGACTGCTACTTTTGTATGAGTAAAGTAGCTGGATTCAACAAAAAGACTAAAGATCGCATAATATACCCAAATATCCCTTGAGCAATAAGGCATCTTCCACACTTAGATGATACACCTGTGCCTGTGCCACTTGAGATATGGAAAATTTCATCAGATTCCAATACTAGTGATACTAATCAAATGGAAGTAGACTATGAACCACCAACAAATGACGATCCGAAACTCTTCAACCAAGCTGAGCTCAACGATCTAGTGCGAGACCTTAACCTTCCAAAAGGAAGTGCACAGTTACTTGGCTCTAGACTGAAGGAACCCAGGCTTCTAGCTTCTCGAACAACATTCGCTTGGTACCGTCATCGTGAAGCGGAATTCATTCAGTTCTTTAAGAAAGAGGATTCTTTAGTTTTCTGTTCAAATATTTCTGGCCTTATCGAACACATGGGGATGCCGTACAAAGCAGATGAATGGATGCTCTTCATTGATTATTCTAACAGAAGTTTAAAGGCTGTTCTTCTCTACAATGGCGACACAGCTGCACCTGTGCCAATTGTCCATAGTATCCAAATGTCCGAAACCTAAGAAAATTTGAAAACACTAATAACTACAATCAAGTACCATCAGCACAATTTTCTCATTTGTGGTGATTTAAAAGTTATTGCTCTCCTACTAGGTCTTCAAGGGGGATACACCGAGTATCCCTGTTTTTTTGTGTCTCTGGGATAGTAGGGCTGACAACCAGCACTATGAAAAAAAGGACTGGCCACCAAGAACCAGCTTTTTACCCGGAAATCACAATGTGAGAGCTCTGCCACTAGTTGACCGCAAGAAAATTCTGCTACCACCACTCCACATCAAATTAGGGCTAATGAAAAATTTTGTGAAGGCCTTGAACAAGAATGGAGCTGCTTTCAAGTACCTGGAGTCAAAGTTTCCTCTTGTAAGTGAATGCAAGCTAAAGGCAGGAATCTTTGTTGGCCCTCAGATTTGGGAATTGATGAAGGACAAGCATTTTGACGAAGCATTAGCAGGTGTCGAGGTGAATGCCTGGTTTTCCTTCAAGCAGATTGTCCATAACTTCTTGGGAAACACCCGCTCCCCAGAATATTGAAAAAATGATCTAAGATCTGATTTCAAGTTTCCAGAAACTTGGGTCTAGAATGAGTGTGAAGATGTACTTTTTGCACTCACATCTTGACTATTTTCCCGCGAATTGTGGGAACTACAGTGAGGAACAAGGAGAGCGTTTCCATCATGATATTTGCACCATGGAAACTCGATACCAGGGCAAATGGAATGTCAGCATGATGGCGGAGTAATGCCGGTCAATGAAACGTGATGGTCCCGATGCACAGCACAAACGGAAATCACAGCGGTACGCCTTCCTTTGAATCGGTATGTAGGCTAACCATGAGAGCATGCTTTTTTTTACATTCGTTTAATTTGATGTTGATGATTAAACTTCATTTCATGATAACCGCGATTTATTTCATGTTGATTTGTTATACATATGTTCTTAAAACTAAAATAATGTGCTTTTCCATGATTATATATTCATTTTAAATAAGTAACAATATATTAAAAATGCACATTTATTTTTATAATTAATTTGTATTTTATTCAAAATCATTACGTGATAGAAAAAAAATGGTTTAGATATTTAAAATCAGCAACCCAAGAATATGTAAGATCACATCCATGAATAAAAATAAAAATTAGAAAATTTCAAAATGCAGACCAGTGTTATTTATCAACTGTGCAGTAATAACTATAAAATTTACTTTTTACAATCAAAGAAAACGGTATTTACAATGGCTGACTAATTAAAAATCATTAAAACACTAACTAATTAGTAAATCACCACAATCTAAATATATTTTAATTATATACATGAATTTAATTTCATTAATCCAAAGACTATGAGTCAATAAAAGCTTTATTTCCCATTTAATGAGCAGTGGCCCATATATTAGCCCTATGGCCCACTAAAAACTATAAAATTTCTGTGGCCCACCGTAAATTTACCATGGCCCATTTTGGACATGTTGCCACAGGTTGGGAATCGCTGATTTAAGTGAACGTCAAGATCGCCTTCTGGTAAGGTCCCAGCTCAAGAATTGGGTTGCCTTCGGTGTCAAGCTTTCTCACGATTGGAAAGAGACACGTGTGAAGGCTTCAGCGCACACAGTGAGGAGGAGACGTTTCGCCAAAAGTCCCAAGTCGAGAAGAGCTGCGAAGAAGCCTAATCTCATCAAGAAAAAAGCACGAATAGGCTCCACTTTTATAGGAAATATTAATAGTGGACTGTTGAAAACTGTAGCAAAGGGATATTCTCTGATGAGGCTCCATTCTGCTTGTTAGGAGCTTCTGGAAGATCGCTCGTTAGGGGGAGAAAAGGGAAACGCTTTCATGAGTCTTGTGTCGTGCTCACAGTGAAACATCGAAAGGAACTGGAGAACTAACACTTTTGTCCAAGAACACTGCCATGAACTCAAAATGGTACCAAAAGGTGCTTTTTCAGCACCTTTTCTCCACAGCTTAGGACAAATTTATAGATGATAACTGCACTTTTCAGCATGATCACGCACCTTGTCACAAAGCGAAAGCAATATAAAAGTTCTTGGCTGAAAATGACATCGAACTTTTGGGACCTTGGCGCGGAAATTCGCCCAAGAGAGAATTTGTGGGCGATAATCAAACTGGCGGTTGATAAACAGAAGCCATCAAATTGTAAGCAGTTGCGGGAACAAAAATAGAGAAATATCAGTCAAGAAGATATCATCAAAAATTTGGTCCCTAGTATCCCCAAATGAATTGAATCAATCCCTAAGAAAAAGGACACAATTGTAAATAGTGATGGCACGCATCATTTGAAGGTATTTATTGACAAAATGGTTTTAATGGTTTTGGTTCCTTTTTTTTATATTTCACCTTCAAATTATGATGCAAACACTAAAACAAAATGCCTCGTTTAATTTTTTTATGAAAAAATATAGTCTCACCTTTTTGTCATTGTAGACGAATGAGGTCAAAAGGCGCCACGTGGCCTCCTATACCCACATGTATCCGGAGTTCAACGCATGGAGCTGGTGAAAGCATGGGAACCTAGGAGAGGAGGTGGCTTACGCTGTTATCACTTACCCCAGCTGTATTTGCCTAGGGACCAATGTCATCTCCCCCCCCCTTCACGCGGCCACCTCTCCGCGAGCATGCGGGCCTCTCTGCCCAAAGATTGAAATCCGTTGGACACTCCAACGAGCGTTATCAATATTTCCCCTTTCTCCGAAGGAGTCACCGACTTTTCACTCAAGATCGCGTGCGCCTCCTCTCCAGGCCCTTATATAACGCTTCGACTCAGTTTAAAGAACAGCACTGTCACACTTCCACCTACTCCGACGAACGAGCTAAAGGACGCTCTCCCTCCCCCTCCCTAGCGGCGATTTCGATTCAAGTGAAGGATAAATCGATCCGTGAACTCTGCCTTAGTCAATCGGCAAGTTTCGACATCAGTGAACTCTGCCCTAGTCAATTGGCAAGGACTGAAAAGCATTCCCAACTCCGAAGACGACCAGTACTCCCTCGTATTGAAGCCAGAGGTTAACCAACTTCTTCCGTCGCCTTCACCGTACCCCACTGGCCCCTTTTTGGCAACAAGCTCATAAGGTAATCGTAACAGTTTCCACCTGCAGATTTATCTTAAATCTGGCTTGTCCAATTGCTCCATTATTTGTGTAAACGCCCTAGTTTAAAATCTCCCTTTTTAATCAACAACTGTATCTGACCTCTTTAATCCCTTAATCAACCTACCTGATCGCGTGTGGATCTTTAACCGAGTCTGGACGACCACTCCATTTATACCCAATTTCTATGTAAATATATATATCCTTTTTTTTGTTGTAGTAAAGTTATATTTTCGTCATTGTCTTTATTTTGCAACCTCAACGCGTACCAGCTACCTTTTTAATCTATGGCCAACTTGCACTCTGAAATATTTGTTTAAAAGGACCCCGCAAAGTAAGAATAAACCATCCCCTCCCTGGACTCCTAACAATCTCCCCTTTCACTCTCGGTCTTCAACCCACTTTGAGCCGATCCCCCCCAAAACACCCACGTATATATATATATATACATATATATATATATATATATATATATATATATATATATATATATATATATATATATATATATATATATATATATATATATATAAATATATCGTTTGGTCATTCTACAACAGCCATGAATGTATATATACACACCCACACACAAACATATATATATATATATATATATATATATATATATATATATATATATATATATATATATATATATATATATGCCAAAAATCTCACAGGAAAATGAAAGACAGATTCCAAGTACTTTCTAACTTGTTCAGTTTATTCTCAAGGAATAACGAATTATTTTTTACAAAGCTGATATATATATATATATATATATATATATATATATATATATATATATATATATATATATATATATATATATATATATATATATATATGAGAAACGAAAGGACACAAAATAGAAAAAAAATGTATATGAAGTATAAAACCAAATAGATAAGGTCTACTTCCAGAAATTCCAACTGTGAATTTCATGAACGCGAAAGAATGATGGAATGAATCCAGCAAACCGCAAGAAACGGGAAAAAACAGGATAATTTTTCTTCGTAAAGAGTTATTTCCTAATTCGCAAAAATTCAGTAGCAAATTTTCTAGGCCCTTCGTTGGCGAATGTTTTTATGTTATTATCAAACCCTTTGGCTTGATGATTGCCCCATTAATTTTGGTCCGGTTTTATATAGGCGCTATGTAGACGACACTCTTTTATTATTTAGACAAGTCACATTGTACACTTTTTCTCAATTATTTAAATTCGAAACAACCAAAAATATTAAATTTTCCAGTGAGTTCGAAAAAAATAATAGCATATCGTTTCTTGACGTGAAGATTACCAGAATAGACAATCACTTCACGTCAAATGTTTACCTTAAACCCACTTTTTCGAACCTTGGTTTAAGTTTTATTTAGCTTCTGTGATTTTAACTTCAAAATTAATGCCATCCATACTCTCCTCCATACAGCATATAAATTTTCATCAACTTTTCCAGCCCTACATTTAGAATTCGAATTCTTAACAAAATTCTTTACCTCCAATGGCTACCCTAAATCATTATTTCTGAGACAAATTAGTCTGTTTCTTAATAAAAAATACTCGACTCTGCCTACACTACAAACTGCTAATAAATTAAAGGTCTTCTTTTCCTTACCATACTTTGGTTACCAATCCGAAAAACTTAAAAAAAGAGTTGTTAAAACTGTTGAATTCAGCCCATCCTTAATTATTACCAAATATTGCTCTCATTAATGACTTCAGACTGGGATCATTATTTCAGTTCAAAGATCAACCACTCACCATTATGCAATCTAAAATTATATACGTTTTTCGTTGTACGTGCAGTAGCACTGCATCATATGTGGGGGCAACAAGGCGTACGCTTTACTCCCGCTTCATGCAGCATATGGGTTGATCTGAAAGAACTGGACGAAACCTTTCAAAACCTTTCAAAACCTGATCCATCCCCCAATCGAAACCATCTGTCACAATGTGGCTATGGGGCTACACTCGAGAACTTCACGATACTTAATGCGGTAAGAAACATCTCGAACCTTTACCTGCTAGAGTCAATTTATATTACAAAACTTCAACCCAGTTTAAATAATAACTCATTATCTGTCCCATTAAATATAGTCACTCATTAAAATTAAAAAACAAGTTAATTTGTTAAATTTTACATTGTTTTTTGCAAGAATAAAATCCACTGTCAATTATTTTTCTTCCTATTTTATATAAATTCCCTCATTGTTTTTGTTTTTTCTCTCTCTCCGTATTTCCAATGTAATTAATTCGTCTCCAATTTAATATTTATGTTTCACAATTTTATTGCATATGTTAACTTTTTAGGTATATATTTAAATCTGTATTTTGTATTATTTCTTTAGCAATGATGATGGGATTTGTTATAATCCTGAAACGTTTGCAATAATGTTACGAGGCATCTTCGGCTCTGTCCTGGTCATCCTGTTTATACTTCACCTGAAGTTTGCTTCCAACAATTCGGGTGACCCCGAGAAAATCAAAGAGAATAAAACCATTGCTCGGCAAGGACTCGAACTATATATATATATATATATATATATATATATATATATATATATATATATATATATATATATATATATTAACTCATAAGTTAACTCATAAGTTAACTTGGTTGAGGAACCAAGTTCAACTTATTCTCGTCAGAGAAACCGCCCTCCGTTATACTCGCCCTTGAGGAAGACTGGAACTAAGAAGAAGCTCATCCTCGAGCTATTTCCTGGTTACCAAACCGACCTTCAAGTTCAACTTATTCTCGCCAGAGAAATCCCCCTCCGTTTTCCTCGCCCTTGAAGAAGACCCTTCCCGAGTTCAGTCCTCGCCGATGAGGAATTAAGTAACGAAGGAGAAAAGCTCCCCCTCGAGCTCGTTACTCGGTGTTCACACCGCACTTCAAGTTAACTTGGTTTAGGAACCAAGTTCGACTCACTCTGGCCAGAGAGACCACGACTACTTTGGTGCCGCATAAAGCACCGTAATTGTTCTCGTGGACCCCCCAGCTGCTACCCTCGCCAAAAAGGATCTCGTGATCCCGCCCACCTACATCTGGCCAGGCGACACGCGTCGTGAGATAATAAAATTCCTAAGGTATTTAAACTCCAGTAGAGTCCGTAAGCCTAAATCTTATATATTGATGTGTGTAGCGAAATTAACCAATTTTAGAGGGTCAAACTAATTGAATTAATTCTTGTGTATGATAATATTCGGAGTATTACTGTGGTTAATGTTTAAATTTTGTGTATTCAATTGTTAAAGTTAAAATATAAGTTTATTTTGGGAATTATTGTGAGTTTCTCTATATCCTTACGTGTTTCCAACGGCTCTTTTCTGTATGATATCAATATTAGCACTCATAGCACTCTTAGAACAAAAAGGGGGTATTCTACGACAATATCCATCGTTAACTTTGCTGATGTTAATGGTGTTGCAATGGGCTCTCCAATGGGACCACTTGCAGCTGAATTTTTTTATGACACATCTCGAAGATGAAATGTTTTCTACTACTTTAGATTACAAACCCTCCTTCTACCGCCGTTTTGTTGATGATTCCTTTGAAATTTTCAATAACCCTGCACATAGCCAACCGTTCTTGAAGTTTTTAACACTTTGCACCCCAACATCAAATTCACCATGGAAGTAGAGTCAAATGATAAGAATCCCTTTCTTAATCTTTTAGTCACCCGAGATAATGACCAGCGAAAAATTCAAACAACCATTTACCGATAAAAACTTTCACAGGACTAGGCTTAAACTACTTTAGTTCTTGTGATTTTAGATACAAAATATCCACAGTCTAAACCTTACAATATAGAGGTTTCTCGCTAACATCCACCTACCATTCAATTCATAATGAATTTATTTTTCTTGAGAAATATTTTATAAAAAATTTATTTCCTTATGACCTGTATGATAGAATTTTAAAAAAAGCTACATGATAAACTCATTGACCCCCTCACACCTGCATAAAAGTTCCTAAAATGCCCATATATGTATTTACTAATTTCAGAGATGGGTTTTTTTTTTAAACGATACTTTTAAAAGTAAAATCCTATTCATTTTTTAAAGATATTTTCCCCAAACCAAACACCAAGTAGTTTTTATAAACAAACTATCGATAGGAAGTTTTTTTAGAAGTAAAGATCCTATCTCTTTGGAGTTCCGCAGTGATAATGTTTATTTATTTAAATGTCCCAGTTGTACTGGAGCCTCTTACATTGGCAGCACTGTCCGGTCTCTTGGAGCTAGGTTCTCTGCTCATATGGGGATTAGTTGGCGCACAAGCAAAATCTTAAATAAAAAGAAAAGTCTTCTATTAGGGAACACACCATAAGCTGTAAAGCTGACATTTCTATTGATAACACTGAGAAACAATGTCCTTGGTAAATTGACAAACGTACATTTTCCTACCTAATTCGAGATACTGAATTCAAATCTGAAATCAGATTCTCTTTAAATCCTACAGATTTTTCGTAATATCAATAACTAATATTATACAATACTTTTCATTTTATCACGCCTATCATCATGCCCTGAAGTAATTTTAAATCATCTTTTGCGTTATTTATAGTAAAGCAGGTTTTTTGCACAAAAATTTTATTACATATGAGAAGAAACTTGAATTACACATTAGGATTACAAATACTGTAATCAAATAGATGCTAATTTATTAATTACCGTACATCAGGCTAGAGGACCTCTTCTTGATTTCAATCGAGCAAAAATTTGCGTGTGTAACTCTTTCTCTTGTAAATCTTCTCTGGCTGATCTCTTCTAATCGTCCAGCAGTAGTCCGCCATCATGTGTTTATCCCAGTGACCTTGGTAGCGCTCTTCCATCGTCATTAAATCATGATGGAAGCATTCCCTTTGTTCGTCGCTCACGGATCCAAGAATCTCTGGGAATCGGTCGAGGTGACTATTTAGGAAATGCAGCTTCACACTCATGTTGCATCCCAGATCACGATATGCTAAAAGCATATTAGTAACCAGATCCTCGTAATTATGCATTTTTTTGCTTCCCAAGAAGTTACGAACAACGGCAGAAAATGAGAGCCAGGCTGCCTTCTCTTTTTAATTAATGGTGTTCACGAATCTAGATTCACTCAGATGTCTTCGGATTTTGGGACCATCAAATACTCCTTGTTTTATTTTTTCGTATGACAAAGCAGAAAACGCCGATACTATGTACTGAAAACAATCATTGTCAGTGCTCAACGCCTTGACATAATGCTTCATCAACCCCAGTTTGAGATGAAGTGGAGGGAAAACGATCTTCTCTCGACTTGCGATTGGCTCATTAACAATGTTTGGCATTCCTGCTTCCAAAGTTTCCCGAACTGGCCAATCTTTTTGGGACCAGTGTTTGTCACGGGCTCGACTGTCCCACATACAGATATAGCATAGAAACTTTGTATATCCCTTCTGCTGGCCAAGGAGGAAGTTGACCATCTTAAGGTCTACACATATGATCCAATTGTGTTAATGGTACTTAAGTTAATCCATGACCATTCTTATGTAATTGTGAGTTTCTCGCAGATGGACAGATGACCGAGATGAACTGCACCAACGTCATCGCCATTATGCAAAAGGACACACTTGAGGCTCTGTTTGGAGCTATCCAAAAACAGTTTCCACTCAGCAGGGCTATAGGTGCCAAGTCACAACTCGGTAAACAGATAAACAGACCAGGAATATCGTGGCAGTATACAAATTGTTTGTCCAGAGAAATACTTAATAAATGTACTCTCCTTTGTTCGGTAATATAATACCCGTACCGACTATTCAAGCATATGTCTTTCACTCAACCTGGAGGCTAAAAATTCTGCAGCTTTCTTGGAGAGCGCCAAATCACGTATCAAGTCATTCAAATCCTCTTGATTGAAACAGTGAGGAGCTAATGATTGTTTAGCATCTGATGATGAATATTCAGACTCTGAATCCATTCCGTGGACGTCCATATCAGGTACATCATTTTCATCCTCGGAGGAAGCATATCCACTGAAAATCGGAACTAGTATAGACTCAGAATGAGGTACTGGCCGGATCGCCGAGGGGATGTTTGGGTAGTCGATCTTGTGCCAATTTTTCTTGTCAATCCCTTTAGTATTCACCAGACAGAAATAACAGTCCGATACATCATCCTTTGGCTCTCGCCACACCATGGGGATTCCAAAAGAAAGACCATTTCTTTTTTCTTTCGTCCACTCACGAAGACGTTCCACACAGCAATGGCAAACAGCATGATCGCCAAGAGGAACATCAAAATATTCCTTATAAGTGCGGATCACAAAGTTTGATATATTGCGCCTTTGACGAACTAGCATGTAACCGCCACATATGTAGCAGTTGTCTGGATCATTAACGCAATTTCCTCTTGACGAAGCCATCACTTTAGCATGAGACCTGAAAAAAGAAACAATAATGTCAATATTTTGCACAATATCACTTATTACTATCTTGTGAAGTATTTGCTTTCTACAAGCACCCTCTCTGTGCGTCCGGAGGGCAGTTTTCGGAGAAACGAAAAAATAGAAATTACAGAATAACTATAGCATGTAGGTAAAAGTAGATTATATATTTGAAATTAGCATGAAAATTAGAAATTAGAAAATCTAATTAATATTGTTCCCCTGTGTAATATTCAAGTATTAGCCTTTAACAACAACCAACATTGCCTAAGAGCCCTCGAATCTTTATATATCAGACACTACAAACCTACACTCAATGAAGATTTAAGTGCAATATCTTTATTAATTAAATAATTAATAAATAATTAATAATATATATATATATATATATATATATATATATATATATATATATATCATGAGCGCGAGAGAATGATGAAATAAATCCACATACACCGCGTAACCGAGTGGTCTAAAGGGCGGTTTAATTGAGATCAAAGCGGTTGCTTGCTGCCTTAATGTGCACGGTTCGGATCCTACACCAGCTCGGATTTTTTCAAAGTAAGAAATAACTATTTCCGAAGAAAAATTATTCCGTTTTCTCTTTCCTGCGGTGAAGTTGGATATATATATATATATATATATATATATATATATATATATATATATATATATATATATATATATATATATATATATATATATATATATATATATATATAAATATATATATAAATATATATATATATATATATATATATATATATATATATATATATATATATATATATATATATATATATATATATATATATATATATATATATATATATATATATATATATATGTATATATATATATATATATATATATATATATATATATATATATATATATATATATATATATATATATATATATATATATATATATATATATATATATGAATATATATATATATATATATATATATATATATATATATATATATATATATATATATATATATATATATATATATATATATATATATATATATATATATATATATATATATATATATATATATATATATATATATATATATATACATATATATATATATATATCGAGGTTTAGTGAGTGGGTAATCCCAGTCCCACTTCCTGGACATATATTTTATTACTGTACCAAGGTGAAGCGGAGGTGAAGTGTATCCAATACACCTACCGTAGCCACTTCCGGTGAATAAGAAAACCCCAGGGCTTTCCTTTTGATCAAAATTAGGATAATGATCCCCTGAGTGTGTCCTCACTCAGTAAAAGCCAGTCATGGGTGGACTTGTGTAATATTGAGATTTAAGCCGAGTGGATTGCTTATTAATTGCCAAAGGATCGTCCAAAATAGTTGTACACACAGATAAAAAAATAATCTTTAATGTACATGAATTAGAAATATGATACAGCGTATAAAGATATTAATAGAATTAATCTTTGCACTGAATAAGTAAGTCTACATAATGTCGTAGGGATTATACTTGAAAATTACTCACTAAGATGCTTGCGTCTTAATGGCACCCGACAGAATGAATGGAATAATATTATTGAGTTAAGCACTGAATTAATCACTTCTAATACTCGAGGTTATGGGCTCGGGATGGAAATTCTAGTTAACGAATAAACTGGTGAAGTTAGGGGAGGGGATAATTCACTTTAATGATACCTTTGAGTTCGTAAGTATTTTTGAGAATGACGGTGAAGATCTTTTTCTGGTGACGATGATCACACTTAGTCCGGCCGTCCGAGGTTACCGAAAGAAAAGGTAATCCTAGACCGGTGATATAATCATCCTATGCTGGATCCTGAAGGCGAGCCAAACTGTGGCTCAAATCGGACTTCTTCTTCCTCGAGGTGACTGTCCGATTATTCAGCTCCTGGAGTGGGTAGCCAAAACCAGTTACCTAGCTACGTCTATGGTAATCCGCAGAGGGAGGTTCTGTTTAACCTCTGACTCTGAAGCAGGAAGAGGGGAAGGGGTCAGCGAAGAGGTTTGGCACCTACAACTACCGTGAAGGCAACACACCAATTCTTCGAGAAGTTTCTTCCTTGCAACGGGCGAACTGTTTCCTCTGTGGAACGAGCTCTCCACATAACGTAGGTCCAAGATCTTCTGCCTGACTCCAGGGAGAATTTTCCCTTTTATTTCCCTCACGAGCAAAAATCAGGAGAGAGCACCGAATTCTCATAAAATCCGTATCGCTGCGCGAAAGACCTTTTCATCTGCTGCCAGACAAAGTAAATCTTTCACACCATCGAGCTATCCTTGCTCCACGTCGGGATTTACGACGGCGCGAAAACTTGGACCTTTGTCGCCTAGCAGGTGTCCTTCGAGGCCGACATTTTCCTGAGGGACCGGTCGCAAATTTGGTCTTCTCTTTGGTGCGAAAAGGGGCGGAGGGAATTCGAGGCGAAAGGTGAATTTGGAATACGGGAGGGACACGCAGCTTGTGTCGGGGTATTTCTGCGTACACTAATGTACGTGGTATTTAGACTTCTACAATATATATATATATATATATATATATATATATATATATATATATATATATATATATATATATATATATATATATATATATACGAGCGGCGGGCAATAATTTTTGCGAATCGGTAGTGCAAAACAGAGGAAGGGGGATGGCTGTTTGTGGGGGTGTTAAGACATGTTATGACAAGTCAGGAGCTGCAGCCACACGCTCCTGCCTCGTCTATTTAAGAAGCAGTAGTTGATTGCATATCGTCAGTCACAAACTTTTCAACAATGGAGAAGGTTGAGCACCGCGCAGTGATCAAATTTTTGACCAAGGAAGGCAAGAATGCAAAAGAGATCCATGAACGCATGGTTGCAGTGTACACCGACATCGCCCTTTCCTATGCAACCATTGCTTGCTGGAATAGGGACTTCTGCCATGGCCGTGAGTCCCTTGAAGATGCTCCCCGTCCAGGACGCCCGTCAGATGTGACTAACGATGACAATGTGGCCCATGTGGAGAGGATGATCTTCGAAAATCGACGGATGAAGGTCGAAGAAATCGAGCGAGAACTTGGAATATCACATGGAAGTGTTATCAATATCATCCACGACAATTTGGCTATGACCAAGGTTTCTGCCCGTTGGGTCCCTAGAAACCTCATCTCCCATGATCGACTTCAACGTCGTCAAAGTCCACAAGGCCAGAGTTGCACAAGCTGCCCTGCACAAGCTGCACTGCACGAGTGCGGATTCGAGGAGCTCACCCCCCCCCCTACAGTTCAGATCTGGCCCCTAGCGACTCCTTTTTTTCGCTAGCTCAAGGCTGCACAGCGTGGACGCCGGTTTGGGGACGATGAAGATGTCCAGCTCGCCGTCCAGAAGTGAATTAAACAACAGTCGGGAGATTTCTGGTTGTCGGGAATTCGAAGCCTCAGGGACAAGTGGCGCAAGTGCATTGAAGTCGAGGGTAGTTATATTGAAAAATAATAAAACACTTTTCCTCATATCTCGTTTCCTTATATCCAAATTGCAAAACTTATTGACCACCCCTCGTATATATTTATAAATGAAACAATAACGTTCTACTCAATGCGGTTAGGTAAGGGCAATGATAAGGTTCCTAAGTCTTCTAGAGAAGTTACATATACTACAAGGCAAAAGGCAACCATCCTGAATAGGGTTTAGGAACTTCAGGAGATCTCTCTAGACGATTGAGAAACATTATTATTACCCTTACCTAACTGCATATATATATATATATATATATATATATATATATATATATATATATATGATTCAGTAGAAACGCTATTGGTTATAATAGCTACAACATACCAACTTTGTAGATTTGACATTGGATTACAGGAAGGTGTACTACAAGGAGATACTATGTATATCAGCCAAATTATTTACGTCCTGTCTAAAATAAATCTTCAGGAGGCTAAACTGGCATAACAAAAGCAATAAAATGAATGGGGATTACCTCATTCGCCTGAGATTGGCAGATGATATTGTATTCATAGCTGATAACCTAGAAGAGATTCAAACAATGCTTACAGAACATAACAATGACACTCAACCTAAAAAAATATATCTTTGAAGTACAAAAGTCATGAAAAGCCAACCCCAATTGACTATGAGCAAATTGAAATGGGAGACAAATATATCTATCTGGGTCAACAGATTACAATGTCAACGTTAAAAGGTGCTCAGGAAATTTAACACAAAATCTCTATAAGCTGGAAAACATTTGGAAATGCAAGCATCATCTTCAAAAGCTAAATGCCCATGTGCCTGAAAAGGTAATTATATTATAACCAATGCATAATCTCAACTATGACCTGTGGAGCAGAAACTTGGAACCTGACCAAAACACTTGCATTAAAACTTAGAACAACACAAAGAACTCATGAACGCATTATGATGATGATAACTTGCCGTGACAGAAAATCAGCCACTTGGAGACGTGAACAAACCAAACTTCAGGATATTCTGGAAGCTCTAAGAAACCTGAAATCGAGCTGGGCAGGCTATGTGACAAGATTGCAAGACGATAGTTTGACCATAAAATTATCAATTGGACTCAACCTGATAAAAAATGACCTAAAAGAATAACAAAAACATGATGGAGAGATGATCTTCAAAAATATGCTAAAAATTAGCAACAAATAGCATAAGACCAACAAAAATTCAGACTGACGAGAGAGGGCTTCTTTCACCAGTGGGGGGGAAAATGCATGAAATGATGATAATATATAAAGTTTTTCTTTGCATTTTGGATCGAATAACCGGTTGTTTTCGGATGTTATATTAGAAGTCCATCCGAATCAAAGAGAGATTTTCTATTTCAACCATATTGACTTCAAATAATGTAGATTTTGATGTCTTGCATTAGGCTGACGATGGATTATAGAAGATTCAGTGTTGGCAGTGGCGGGCTAACCTGAAGTCTGAGAAAAGGTAATTAATTGATGATTAATAAGGGTTATTTTACACAACATTGATAATAAATAACAGTATATCACACGGGAGTGAGCACTAACTCTTTCAGATCCGAATTTTTTCCACACATCAGAAAATTATGAATTATAGTTTTTGGACGTTAGTTAAGGTATAATACGGAATTTAATAATTAGTTTTTAGTTTTAGCTGTATTTTAGACATGTATCCTATCAGATACATTGAATCACAATAGTTTAAAAACTGTTTTTATATATATTCTATATTATTACATAACTCTTTCTGAATAGCAGAATACAACTATGGGTAAAAAATAAATATAACCATAAACAGGTCTGATTTCTTTGGGGGGAGGGGGTGCTTCAGTCAACTCAGCCCCCCCTGGATCTGCGCCTGAGTCTTGGGTACAGTACTATTCAAATCTAGAGAACAAGATACAAAAATCCTTTTTTTTTTTTTAGAATACTCGTTTAATTTGCATAAAAAATTCACAGAATACCTTTTGAAGTTTATCTCTGATAGTGTCTAAGTTTAATTTCCTTGGACAACGGCTAAAAAGTTATGATGAAAGTAATCTGTAGTTGAACAAAGGATGCATTCAAAACTAGAGAACGATAAATATAAATCTTACCATAACCAGAAATCAAGATAATTATTGCATAGGCAATAGACCAACACATTAATAAGAAGTATGCAGGCCATTGTTCTGAATGACTCGATCACATCTTCGGCTGAAAGTCTTCAGCATTGTTCGTGCGTGATTTTATTCCATTCTCCCAATCTTTGTTCAAAATATTCAACAATCGTCTGTTTACTTGTCATAACCTTCTCACCGAGTATCTTCCATTGGTTTTCTATCCGATTTAAATCCATTCTTTGATCAGCACCTGAGAAAGGATTTTTCCTCTTTGTTGTGTGGCACAAAGCATTGTCCTGTATGAAAACAGACTTAGGTACTCTTGAGCCTGAATCAGATTATTCTATAGCACAATGTTTACCCTTTGCTGTGTAAACGAATGAACGGACAGACTCCAGCGCTTAAAAATATACCCCATACCATAACGATGCCATTTTCAAGTTATACCGCCTTTTTGTGCATGTGAGATTCAATCTTGGACCAACACCACACTTTATATGCTGCTTTCTATCCGCTGCCAAAAGATTGTTCTCACTTTTCAGCACTCCACTGGGCATGGTGAGGGGCAAAGACCACAAATTCTAACCTAGCCGCTTTACTTATGAGTGTGGTCTTCTTTTTTAGCAGGGGGGTGTGGTATGAGTCTAAGCTCACTCAAGTGAGGTGAGACAGTCAAGCGAGACACATTGATGTTCTCGGCAATTAGACGTGAAATACAGTCTACTGTCTCAAATCGGTTGTTCATCCACTCGCTTTGGATCGGTTATCTCTCATAGAGCTTTTTGCTTTCTGATGGATTGTTTGACCTTAATTCGTCTCAACTTCCTGATAGATGAATAAAACCACTAGTAGGTACTTTACAATAAATGCGGAGCAGGATTGCATATAAAAGTTACACTTTTGTACCTGCAAAGTGAAAGTTACAAGTTATCGTTCTCTACTTTTGGACGAATAATTTCTTCAAATAGACAAGCCACATTTTTTATTCTCTGATCTATGAAATAAACTTGGGCACTATGAAACTTTCATGGAGATTAGAGTATTTTTAACACAATTTAGATTTTAGTATTTAATTCTCTAGTTTTGGACGGAACTGTATATCCACCAACCTTTTCTTACTCTCTGCCAGTTTTAGGACAGTTGCTTTAAACGTCAAAATATCCGTAAAATTTTATGTAATAAATGAGTTCGCGCTTCAATTCTGTCTGCAAAAACTTTATAAATGTGAATTTATTTCCATATTTTTCATCATGTCTCAAAAAAGTCCTGGCGTAAGTTTATTTTGCTTTTGCAGGTTGCCCACACTTTTGAGGTTATACTGGAAGAAATTCAATCTGTCAACAGCTTACGTTACAAGTATGGAATCCTTTGCATGTCTTACTCTTCAATCTGGTCACTTAAACATCCTCCCTACTAAAGCTTTTACAAATTTATTCAAGTGATCCAAAACCTGGAACTTAGCAAAATGAATATATGGGTCAGATCATTAAGAAAAGAAAAAAAATACAATGCGATCAATTTGAGGTTTAGTACGTGGCATAAAACAATTGAAATACACAGTCTCAAAGTAATTTGAAACCCATTTACCTTGGACTTTGAAATGCTCTTCTCCGTAAAAGTTTCCTCGTGTTCCTTTCAACCACTTTAGGTTATGCCTTTGGACGCTTTCCAAAAATTTGGTAACTATTATGCATCGAGATAATCAGTGTCCGGCGGGACTTCGAAGAGTGTGGTTTGGTAGATTTTTGGGTTAACACTGGATGGATATCAGTCAAATGGTGACGAAAATTGTGAACGTCGCACATTATTGCCTCTCGTCTGCGTTTTGAAAGGTAGTTATGCATTAATATTTTCACCATTTATTTTATATCAATATACCGTTATTTTAGTATTATGTACTTTAAAGAACCAAATAATTTTTCCATGTAAATTATTATTAATGGCATAAAATATTTTGTAAGTCTTTACTTCGATTTCCATTTTTCTTTACCTTCGCATCTTTTGCATTTTCGCTTAATTATTATGCAAATTGTTGATTTGATTTTCTATAAAGAAAAATGTACATAGTGACAACCAAAAATGACAATAATCCTAATTTAAAAGACTTATGACACACCCTATAATGGATGAATATTTTTTTTTCAGTAATGTTCGCAGAAAGCAAACAAAGAATTAATAAAAGGTTTCGATGAGTTAGCCCGTTTTCCTAAAAAGTGGATTAACACCCCCGCCCCTCCAATCCTAGTGTTAATAGAGCAAGTAATTTAGCGAGAATAACGAGTTAAAATTTGCATTAAAGAATTGGTTCATCAGAGCCATGATGAACGGAGAAGCGGAGAAACCCCCAAATCCACGGTACAGAGGGGACAAAAATGGTGAAACTTTAGAATACCTACCGCCGTATTTTTAGTATTAAAAAAAGTACTAATGGTGTTTTTAGGCATTGTAGTCGGTCCTTATTTATGGTTTCGATTTGGCGCGGAAAGTACATATTTTTAAGAGACTCTGCCTTGATGGGGTCAAAATGAAATTAAAATAAGTCCACCTCGGCTTCTTTTGATGTGAAAAGAAACCATGATTTTGCCTCGCCAAAGTCAATATGACTCTTTGGAGCAAACCGCATTTTCCTCCAAATCCTTAATAAAAACCTAATTTCCGTTGTTCTGGTTTCTTGTTCCTTCTTCCATTCTCCTTAAAGTCTATACGAGTCAAGTCTTCCTTGTCATTATTAATGGAGAGTAATGAATTTTTGCTTTTTATCTATTAATTCTAATGTTAGGCTTTCGAACCCCTAAGGCAATTATTTCGAAATGGGGGAGCTTCGTCCCCATACCCTCTTTTAATTCCCCCTTCCCACCTATTTTTAATCACATAGTAATATTAGCAATTCGAAAGCCTAGCATTAGGTTGAGATCAGGGTTGCCAATGTTTGAAATCATGGTTTCTTTTCCCATCAAAAGAAGCCGAGGTGGACCTATTTTAATTTCATTTTGATCCCATCAAGGCAGAGTCTCTTAAAAATATGTACTTTCCGCGCCAAATCGAAACCATAAATAAGGACCGACTACAATGCCTAAAAACACCATTAGTACTTTATTTTAATACTAAAAATACGGTGGTAGGTTTTCTAAAGTTTGACTTTAATCAGTAGTGGCGCTTTTGAATATAAAAGTTAAGACCAGAGGTATTAACTAATATTTAATACAAAAAAATGAGTGGGATGATCTAACAGGGATATATTTATTGGGAATAAAGGAAAAATACTAAGATGGAAAATACAATTGATTTTAGACCTGAGCTGTAACAAAGAATCCTCTTGATAAATACAGCTTCTGGGCAGGCAGATGGGGGGGGGGGGATGACCATGAGAATTGATACCTGTTAGGAAGATAGTAGTAAAATAAGGATTTAACGGTATTAGTACATATTAGGACCACAATCACCATCTGAGAGCGCGTTGTTATAACCACCTCATTTGCGTATTTTTTCAAAATAGAAATATTTACAACAAAGCACCTGAATTTGAATTGTTAATTTGTAGAATTACCGCGAATAAAAATGCCGCCATTTGTTTTGTTTACCTTATATTTGTTTCGTTTCATTTTGCCATATAATTGTCATCCGAATTTGTTCATATTTTATTGCAACTGATATCGTTATTTCTTTTTATTTCTTTTTTTTGCTATCACTTCGTTCCTGTGCAGCCTTTGGTAATACTTCAGATTAGGGGCACACGGTAGGTGGCGCTGTTAGTAGGCTACAATTTTTGGCTACAATATGTCTTATGACGTCACACGGTAGCTTTAGATGTAACCAATCACAGTGTTATATTTTTTTGTTGTTTTGGGGGGTTTGTAACCTTTATTCTGTATTATTTACTAAATATCTGCGCCTCAGTTCCTTTATAGTTTTTCTAAGTTAGGTAAGGTTTCTTGATGTATTTTATTGTTTTTTTCCTATTTTTTCGTATTTTTTGTTTCGCTGCGAACGATAACAGCTTTTTACTGGCAACGTGGTAGCTATAAATAGGACCCGCTGCGCAAATGTTTCGGTTTCGTCATAGCTTCTTCGTGCTCTAGTTGTGCTTCTTCGTTATTCGAATTCGAGTTTATTTTGCATGACCGCCAAAAACTTTTAGATTTTTTAGAGGCGCATAAACTAATCGAGAAAACTATAAAATGCCCGAAATGCAGTGCGAATTTAAAATTTTCAGAAAATTTAACAATGCGATAAAGTATATGTAAACGAAAACAGTAAGCAACAGCGGTGCCGTTTCAAACAATCAGCGCATAAGGGTACATTTTTCGCGTGTTCCCATTTAAGTTTAAAAAACATTGTTGAAATTTCATATTTTTCGTAATTAATCGTTTTACGTAAGTAAGTAAGTATTGTTTGTCATTAGGTAACCAGTTTTTTTCTGCCAGTAAAAAGCTGTTGTCGTTCGCAGCGAAACAAAAGAAATACGAAAAATAAAATAGGAAAAACCCAGTAAATTCAAGGGGACTGCTCGTGAGGGAGATATCACTGTGGGGGGACAACCCAACGATGATCCTGAGTTTCAATCATTTGGGGGGGGGCTGGGGGCACAGCCCCTCAGTATATACTCGTATACACCAAAAATATAACGCCGTGATTGGTAACATCTGACGCTACCGTCTGACGTCAGAAGACCTATATTGTAGCCCAAAATTGTAGCCTATAAACAGCGCCACCTACCGTGCGCCCCTAAACTGAAGTGTTACCCAGCCTTTTAGTTAGAATAATTGAGTTGACTGTTTTGGTTAGGATAATAATAATAATCATAACAAATTTCTTATAATGAGCTCTTCAAGGCCGGAGGCCTTCACAGAGCGCTCGATGAGAATAGTATTTTCTTAAAGAACGAATGATGCGGTATCGAATAAGTTGTTTTTTTTTGCACCACCCCCCCCCCCCCCTCCCCCCAAAGAACCATCTTTGGCGCCGCACAACGCCGAGATTTCAGGTTCTTTGACACTAAGTCTGATTTTGAAGATCAAGAATACTAAAGTATGTTTCCCTAGGTTTAGATACTATCATTATATTTTATATCCTGCTTTAAGGTGAGGTTGGTTAGGTTATGAGATGTTGGTTAGGTGAGTTTGCTTAGGTTTATCTCGGTAGTGATTCATTTGCGACGGAAATTAAGGTCGGATTTATATATTAGAGTCTTAAAATATATCTTTTTGGTGAAAGCGATAATAGTCCTCTTGTGCACAATTCCCGATTTAATTCCCTTGCGGTGCACGTGAATAACAAGCGTTCTAAATTTAGAGTTCTTTTACGAGTTAAAATCTTAAAATTATTCACTCAAACTTGAGTAAAACCCCAAATATTAAATTTTAATTTTGTTATAGGTATTTTAGAATGAAAAATGGGTAAACATGAAGATCGGCGGCGCGTCCGAAAAAGTGTATCTTTTTTGCATGTATGTTTCGTTCACCCGCGGATGAATATTCATGCGCGTTTGGTTAAATAAAAACGTTAACAAAACGTTAGAACATTATTTTATAAACATGTATATACGTGTATAAAAAAACTGATCAAAATAGCTTTCATATCTAAGCCTTAAGTGTTTTCTTTTATTTTAGTCAGTCGCCAGATGCGGGTATTTAAAAAAAATAAATATTTGTCCTTTTGGCACTGAATAAATGAACACGGTGGATAGAGTCGCAGTATCGTAATTTTCCGAAGAAAGAGATTCGTTCTTGATCGATGTTCTTTCAGTAAATTAATTCTTTTAATATCTAATAAAGGAAAATCAGGTATGTTAAAAACAATTATCTTTAGTTCTCTCGGTGCTTGGCCACTATTATAAGATATATCAATGATTTTGTATTTTTAGATCAAGTAAAGGTTTTATTAAGTCTTTAATTGTGGCTGAAAAATGTTTAATAATCTACACATCTTCAAATATTGATTAGTTGTTACCCCTCTACGCCATCAACCCTATATCCATGTCTTATTATGGCAAAAATTAGAAAAAATGGACAAGTAAACAAAAACAGTGGTTCGAACTCGCGGCACTTGGAAGTATCCTTTACTAGCCCTTGATTCTGAAATCAAGAATGAGCGGTACCAAACTCCAGAATATGATATCGACCCCCGATGAAACACCCATACTAGTTTCAATCTTCAATGCATTAACACGCGTGTTTTCTTCAGAACATTCTCTAGTGCTTTCCTCATCTGGCCTTTGGAATAGTACAATATCATTTCCTTCCTCCAGGTTTGCCGTAGCTGACCTATCCTGTATTTTTAGTTCATGTACTCTTTTGTATGAGTTTGTTCCTGTAGATAGGGTTAAATAGACTTGCTGCTGCAATCTTTTTGGTCCTTTCTCTGTTTCCCAATCCATGTTCGGTTGCTTTTATTTGCATATTTGTTTATATTTTCCTTCTCTCCTCATTTTCCCCTTGCCAAGTCAATACGACTCTAATGGAGCAAACGGCATTTTCCTCCAAATCCTTAATAAAAACCTAATTGCCAGTGTTCTGGTTTCTTGTTCCTTCTTCCATGCTCCTTAAAGTCTATACGAGTCTTCCTGTCACTATTAATGAAGAGGAATGAATTTTATTTTTATCCATGAATTCGCTTTTTATTTGTTTTAATTATCCTGGCATTTTTATGCCATATTCAAGAACGAAAAATTACCCAAATTCCCCACTCCACCTCTCTTTACTCCACAACCAGGGTGAGAGTACTAGGAACAGCGAATACGTAGATAACAAAAGCCGTATAAATGTTCTTTTGATGGAAAAAATTGGACCATATTTATGAAAAGAAATTCGAATGCATAATAAAATGGGTCAATCTGGCGTTATAGATCACCGTCAAACCTGGAAAATTCCTCATTCTAGCCAGTTCTATTATAATTACCCTTTGTAGGACTAACGGGCATTACTTTTATCTTTAGTTGATAACAAATTATTTTTAGTAAAGGTCTAATCACTCCAAAAGGTTTTATTGACATCTACAAATATCATTTTTCATAACACTCCCGACAAAGAAGCAGACGTCTGCGTGACAAGAAATAGTTACCTAAATTATATGCTTTTCTTTCACAAATTTCACAACGCTACAAATGACTGAATTTTGATTCATAGAGATCATTTTACACTATCTCTATATCGCTAGCAAATAAAGATAACAAATAAATCAACTAGAACTATGAAATAAACAATAATAAAGAGCATATAAATGTCATTACTTTCTTCCCTAGTGAGAGCTCTAGGGATAAGAGTACTGAATGGATAAGTTGGATATTGACAAGTTCTATGAGTTAGACTAACTGACACCCAAAACTACAAAAAACCCCAAACAATAAAACTAAGGTGTAAGTTGTATTTGAGAAAATATTTGTTAAACATAATATAACGGATCAGAAAGAACCACTAGGGTCTATCAAAGGTTATCCGAGGGATAGCATCGCACACCTAAAAAAGCCACTACCATGGTATAATCTGCATCCATCGGATTGCGTTATCAACCAGCAAATAGGCTCGTCATATTGAGATTTTAATGAATGAGGTCAAACTAGAAATATATACAACTAATCCATGCATTCCAAGAATCAATGACTCTGTTAGTGAAATATTTCCTCAAATCCAGCCTACATCTAATTTAAAAAAAAAAAATCAAAGTGGCCCCTAGTCTTATCATAACACCTTTCTCCCTTTCTCTAACACCTCTCCTCCTCTTTCCCAAATCATTTGGTTCGATTAGATAGATACGCTCAATCTAGATTGGTACCCGGGCTCGTATCTAATGACGGGGAGATATGATTTTTAGGAACTGATGCTAGTTTGCTTCCTCCCCCCCGCCACGGTAATCACAGCGGAATATTGGCAACTACCAACCCATCTCTTGTCGAGCCCACTTTTTTTTGCTGTCAAGAAGGGATGGAGCTCCGCAGTCTGCTTTCAGTCCGCGGGACCGGCTTGAACCATGAAGGGAGCAGGTAAGAGATAACGACCCACTAGGTTAGTTCTTGCACGGTACGCATAGGTTAATGGGAGACTGCAAAACCTCTGCCCTTCTCTTACAAACGCAGGTCAGCAGAGTGAAAATCATGAGTGGCCATAGACCCTTTGAGTCCCCGGACTGGATAACTAACTCCTTGGAAGAGATGGCAATTTTGAGGTCCCTCCAGAGGTGGAGATGGCGACGGAGGTGACTGCGCCCCCAATTGCAGGACTTTCTATGCGGGCGACCTTAGTTTAGTGCCGCCCCTCCGCAAGGCCCTCCTCAGGCGGCACATATCACCGAAGACTCACAAGGAGATGAGTAACCTCCTCTGGTGCCAGGTTGACAGCCAAGCTTTTCTACATTTTGGGGAATGATCTGGCTGAAGCTGGTCCGTCCGGGCTTGGATCTCATTCCTGAGGAGGAGAGAAGCGGGTTCACTATCCGCCTTCCTCTCCAAAGAAGAAAATGCAAAACGAAGAAACAAAAGAAGTCAAACGATCCTCTTGCTCTCGGGTGTGGGGGGCTTTGGGGGCGGACGGGTCCGCTAACGCTTCGAGAAGTAACAAGGCCAAGACCGAAACTTCTGGGGCCGAGGGCTCTCAGGTGGGAAGAGGGCAAAGACCAAAGTCGCAAGGGCGCTGAGCAGAGCCCTGAATACGTAAGGGTCCCCTCATTCATGAACTACCTGGCGTTTTTGAGGCCCTTGGCTTCAAATGATTTCTAGTTATTTACTTCACTGATTGCAGCATGTTAGACAAGGAAACGTGTTCCAAAAGAACATAGGATTAACTAGGTTTGATGAAGTGAGAAAAAGGTGAGCAATTTCTCAGACGGGAGCCTTCTAGCGAATGCGTTGGATCCTTCTGAAGCGGCCATGATTAATGCCCTTTGGACACTCAATGGCTTGCCGGTTAGCAAAATTCCGTACTTTACCATAAACTTCGTGAAAGGAGTGGTTTATGAAAGGGAGCTCGTTAACAATTCCTAAGAAGACATCACCGAAGAGCTGGCTTACAAGGCAGCGGTCAAGGTCAAACGTGTGATGAGAAAACAGGGAGGGGTTCGAGACCATATCCTACCTTCTTCGCCAGGTTTGATTGGTAACTACTAGTTGATATCGCTACCACATGAAGGCGTTTGTGTCAATGCCGCATAAGTGCTACTATTACCACCGCTTCCATCATGCTAATCGATCCTGTAGACGTGCAAAGTCAGGTTGACGCGAAGTGTGTCAGTGTGTCAATTGCGGAGCGCCGCACCCTGCTTCTTCAAAGGCTGGCCTATCCCCGACGCCGGAGAATGCTTCCTTCTTGTCCTCTTGCTTTTTTCTCGTTATTTTTTATCGTTGTTATTTGTTAGTTACATATTATTTGTTCTGTATTTGTTTTCTAATATAGTCTAGTAGTAGGCCATGTGGTGTACGGCGACTTATGCCCAAGTAGGCAGTCGCCAGATGGGCTACCACAATAAAAAAAATGCCTCTTCAAAGCAATGTGGTGCATACGAGGGGCGGTCATAAGTTTTGCAAATCGGTAGGGCAAAACAGAGGAAGGGGGATGGCTGTTTGTGGGGGTCCTAGGACAAGTTATGACAAGTCAGGACCTGCAGCCGCACGCTCCTGCCTCGTCTATTTAAGAAGCAGTAGCTGATTGCAGATCGTCAGTCACAAATTTTTCAACGATGGAGCACCGCGCAGTGATCAAATTTTTGACCAAAGGAAGGCAAGAATGCAAAAGAGATCCATGAACGCATGGTTGCAGTGTACACCGACACCGCCCCTTCCTATGCAACCATTGATCGCTGGAATAGCGAGTTCCGCCATGGTTGTGAGTCCCTTGAAGATGAACCCGTCCAGGAAGCCTGTTAGACGTTACCAACGAGGATAATGTGGCCCGTGTGGAGATGATGATCCTCAAAAATCGACGGATGAAGGTCGAAGAAATCGAGCGAGAACTTGGAATATCACATGGAAGTGTTATCAACATCATCCCCGACAATTTGGCCATGACCAAGGTGTCTGCGCGTTGGGTCCCTAGAAACCTCACGCCCCATGATCGGCTTTAACGTCTTCAAAGTCTACAAGGCCAGAGTTGCCTTAGGGTCTCTTCTACTTGCGCCATGGATAATTTTCGTTCCGTGACGTTCAGCACTTGAGGGTGTTGATAGGGCTAATGCCTTAATTATATTATGAGCATTTGTTCGTTCGAATCTTGAATCCGGATGCTAGTTTTAGGCATCCGAAACTGAGCGTGTATTGCTGAAGTTGGACTCGATTCACCGTACCGGACGACTCAGCCTGGCGACCGGTGCATTCCGCACGTCCCCCATTGAGAGCCTAAATATCTATGTATGGGAGATGCCACTCGGTCTGCGTCGTACAGAGTGTACTATTCGCTTTTAGGCTAATAGTGCCCCTCGCTATCGCTGCATCCGCAGCCAATCTCAACGGTGCCTATGCCGTCAAAAGATGCTTGTTATACCCTAAGTTCTTTGGGTTTAAGGCTAGGAAACTCTTTCGAGAATTAGGTGTTGCTCTCAGGGCTGTGGCGCCTCTGATTCTGCCCAGGACGCCACCCTTAATGGTCCCACATTTGACTATTTATCGCCAAACCTCTGCCCTTAAATCTTATACAGCACCAGCAGTATTGCATTCGACAATGTTCGACCACACTTCGTGTCACGCTGGATTCGTACAGTATATACGGACGACTCGAAGCTTCAAGAGAGGGTCAGTCTCCACGTTGTATGCCCTTAGTTTGAAGTCAGCGGTGCTCTGCCAAACGCTGGGTCTGTCTTCATGACCGAACTGGTTGCAATAGATCTCTCGATGCAGGAGATAACACGTCGTGCCAAGTTCGGAGAACGGACTTTGATCTTTAGCGACTCACCAAGCGCTCTGAGTATTACCTGGGCATTGCAATCTCCACACATTCTGACCGTCGTTCTGACCGTCGTGTTGACGGGACTCAGCGCCCCGTCCAGCCCCAGCTTAGCCTCCTCTCCTTCCTTCAGACAGCCTGTGTTTCCCCCCCTACTTCCTCACTACCCCTACAACCTCTTCCACAAATTTCTCCTCTCCTTAGCCTACGGGTATAGAGGACTTCCCTTCACCCGTTTGTCTGGAGTTGCCTTCGGGCGCCTCCATTTTTCTCGCGGCAGTCGCCCATTTACTTTCCAAGGGGACTGCCAAGAAAGCCAGCAAGCAGCTTATAGCCGACCGCTCCCCATTGAAGCGGCTCGGTAGAACAAACCCCCTTAGAGGGGAGAGGGAAGATAGGGGCCATCGGCCGCTTCCCTCCAGAGACCTGCTAGCTCGTATACTGACTTTAGCGGGGGTCAAGGCTTGTGCTACCCACATTCGACTCGTGACACCTGGATGTCCTGGGGCGGATGACCAAATGGAGCCCTCCACCCGAGATAGACATAATCTTTGAGGCAACCCAGCCTCAGACGGTAGGGCCTTCCATGGGAGCGAATCCGGGCTCGGCGCAAAGCACAGAACTCGAGTCCGCCCCTATGTAAGGTTCTCCTCAAATGCTCGGGTCTTCAAGGCAGTACAAGGAGGGGAGGGGGATATCCTCCTCCGGCTGGTGCCCCTGCGACCGCGAGGACCTTTTCCATCTTGGAAAAGGACTTTGCTGATGCCGTTCCATCTGGCCTGGGGGCTCCTGCCGACGAAGGGGAGAAGCGGGTTCATTCCCCGCCCTCCTCTCCTAAAAATAAAAAAAAACAGAAAAAGACTAACAAGAATCGGGGCTCCTCTCCATCCACGGAGACTGCGGGGTCGGATATGTCTGCTGCCACTTCGGTAAGCAATTAAGCCAAGATCGGAACATCCGGCCCCTCTATCCTACCGGGTGCGGTGCCCCTGACAAAGACCAAATGTAGTAGTGAGCGGAGTGGAGCCTTGATTACATCGGGGCCCCTCATTCAGAGACTACCTGGCGTTTTCGAGCCCGCTGGCTTCAGACACTTCCTGTTTATTCGCTCCATTGATGGAATCATGTTGGCTAAGGGCAACATGATCCATCAGAAGAGAGCTTTAGCTAGTGTGATTGGTAGAGAGCTGAAGGTGATCCATTTCTCGGACGGGAGCTTTTGGCGAATGCGTCGAATCCCTCCGAGACGGCCAAGATTAGTGCCCTTCGGACACTTGATGGCGCACCTGTGAGTGTGGCGCCACACTCTACCATGGACCTAGTGAAAAAATTAGTTTATGTGAGGGGACTCGTGGAATACTCCATAGAACATATCACTCTAGAGCTGGCCGACCACGGGGCAGTCAAGGTCGAGCGTGTGATGAGAAAACAGGGAGGGGCCTCGAGACCCACCCCTACACTCTTCTTCACGTTCGACTGTGACAAGCTCCCTGAGTCGGTGCGTGCCGGTTGGACACTGGCCATACGAATAGCTGATGTAGACGTGTAATGTCTGGGTTAACCGAATTCTGTGTAAATTGCTCCAAGGCCGCACATGATAAGTCCAAATCGTGTGTGACCAAGTGTGTGCATTGCGGAGAGCCGCACCCCGCTTCGAAGCAATGTGGTGCATATCTCCGTGAGAAAGAAATCCTGGCCGTTCAGGCCAGGATTTCTTTCTCACGGAGATATGGACTTGGTCCTGGCGCGCCCGGCTCTGCCTGGGACATATTACGCCTCAATGCTTAGAAAGACCCCCCTCTGCTCCTGGCCCATCCAGGCTAACGAGAAGGGTTGTTTCTGCGCTCATTCTGAGCCCTTCGACACCTGGGTGAGCGAGGCATGGCCTTTCTGTTAGATTTTTTCAACAGGATCTGGGCGGAGGGTCTCCTCCCGGATTCCTGGCGAATCGCAATGTGCTCGCCTTTCGCCAACCAGGGAGAGATCACTCTACTCCGGCCGGTTTCCGCCCAATCTATCCAACCTCTTGCGTGTGCAAGTCGATGGAGAAATTGGTAAATGTTAGATTAACCTTTTTCCGGACAGCGGAGGCCACCTGTCTTCTGCACAGTGCGGCTTCCGCAAGTTCCACTCCACGTCAGATGATCTGCTCCGAATGGAAAATACCGTCTGCGATGCCTTTCTTCGTAGACATCACTACGCCACGGTCTTTTTCGATCTGGACCGCATGGCCATACGGTGTCATGCAGACTCTATACACGATGGGGGCAAGGGGACGCCTCCTAATATTTATATCTGAATTTTTGGCGAGTTCGTCGATTTCGCGTACGGGTGGGGGAAGCCCTCTCCGGCCCAATATAGCAGAAAGAGGGTGTCCCGCAGGGAAGTGACCTCAGTGTCACACTATTTGCTCCGAGCATCAACGACATCACCTACGTGGACGACCTTTCGATCTCTTTTGGCGCGGCCCAGATGCCAACTCTGGAGCGTCGACTCCAACAGGCATTGATCCGCGTCTCTCGCTATGCCGAAGCTCACAGGTTTCAGTTTTCCTTGGCCAAGACTAGGGTGGTGCACTTCTGCTGCCATCCACGGCTCCACCCTGACTCAGACTTGTTTCTTAATGGGGTACGCCTGGAAGTGGTTGAATCGCACCTTTTCCTTGGTCTTTTATTTGACCGACGCCTCACCTGGAAGGCTAATATTCGCAGCCTTAGGGTCTCTTATACCCGCGCCATGGATATTCCCAGTTCCGTGACGTTCATCCCTTGGGGCGCTGATAGGGCTACTGCCTTATTTCTTTATTGATCCTTCGTTCGTTCGAAGCTCGACTACGGATGCGAGTTTTATGCATTCCGCTTGTATTGCGGAAGGTGGACTCGATCCACCATACCGGCCTTCGCCTTGCGACCGGTGCCTTCCGCACTTCCCCCATTGAGAGCCTGTTGGTCGATGCTGGGGAGATGCCACTTGTTTTACGCCGCGTGCAGTGCATCACTCGCCTGTACGCGTGAGCCTGGCGCCTCCCTCAGTTGCTAACAGGTCTCACTGCATCCGCAGCTGATTTCGACGGTGCCTATGCCGCCGAGAGACGCCAGTCATACCCTAAGCCCTTTGGGTTTAGGGCCAGGAAACTCCTTCGAGAGTTAGATATAGTTCTCGGACCTGTGGTATCCCTGGTTCTGCCAAGGATGTCACCCTGGAGGGTACCACATTTGGCTATTTGTCGCCATGCCTCTGCTCCAAAAGCTTGTACAGCGCTGGGAGTATTGCGTTCGACCTTTTTGGAGCACACCTCGTGTCACGCTGAAACTGTGCCAGTGTATAAGCATGGCTCCAAGTCACAAGAGCGATCTGCTTCCATGCTTCCACGCCTTATCCCCTCAGTTTGAAGTTAGCGGGGCTCTGCCAGGTGCTGCGTCTGTCTTCACAGCTAAGCTGGTGGCAATAGATCACTCCGTATGGGAGATTAGGCGACCTGCCCGGTTCGGAGACCTGATTGTGAACTATAGCGATTCACAAAGCACCTTGAGTTCGTGATATCCATGAAGCCACGGTTTTGGCAAGCCGGGTGGATGTCAAGATTATATTCTGCTGGGTTCCTGGACATGTAGGAATTGCGGGGAATGAGGGTGCGAAAGAGTCCGCGAGCACTCTGCGACCTAAAAAGCGTTTCACTCTTCCTCACACCGACTACATTGCAGGAATACGATAAACTCTTCGGGATGCTTGGCAAAGAAGATGGGAGACCGTCGAAGGGAACTTAAAGTTGCGTGCCATTGCGCCGCGACTCTTCCCATGGACCTACCCTCCAATGCCAAGAAGGCTTTAGGTTGCTTTCTGTCGTCTCAGGATTGGTCACACTCGCGGGACGCACTTCCATTTGATGGAGCGCTCGCCAGCGCCCTACTGTGGAGACTACGTTGTCTCCCAGATTGTTCGGCACATTCTTGTTGAATGTCCCAGTCTGGGCGATCTCCGCGCACGTTAACTGTCCAGGTACCGGGATAGGCGGGGTCGCTACCGCCTGTCCCTTTTACTCGGGACGAGTTCGTACACATTGACTGGTGGACTTGTTGACTTTTGGGGGGAGGCCGGCCTTCTCTCCTTTATGTTACTAGTTTTTTTTGTTAGTGTTGTTTTCTTTGTAGTTGGCACGCTCCTGCGCCGGGGGAAGGGGACCTTCCCCCGACGCCGGAGCCTGCTTCTGTATTGTTGCTATTTTCCCTTTTTATCATTGTTGTGTTTTCATATTCTTATTTTAAAGTAGCCTAGTGCTAGGCTGTCGTGATTGCGGTGACTTATGTCCAAGTGAGCAGTCTCCTGATAGGCTCCTAAAATAAAAATTAAGCTTCACGCAGGTTACCTGGCCCGTGGGTCGCTACCGCTTGTCCCATGTATTTGGAACGGGTTTTTGCACACATACTTGTACACTATATGACTTTTCGGAGGAGGTTGGCCTCCTCCACTTTGTTTGACTCTTTGTTCTGGGTTGTATGCTTCTGCGCCGGTGGTAGGCGGGCCTACCCCTAACACTGGAGCACGCCTCCTTCCTGTTGCCTTCCTGCTTTTTCTTTTTATTGTTGTTTTTTTGTTTTCTTTTATAGTCTGTGCTTAGTCTTTCTCGTTATTTTATCTTTGTTATTTGCACGTTGTTATTTGTTTTTTTTTAATCTAGCCCACCAGTAGGCTTTATCCTGAGTACGGCCACTTTAGCTCTAGTAGGCCGTGTCCAGATAAGCTTTTAAAAAAAATTCACCATCACTCAAATCCCCTTTTTCCTCGTGGGTTAAAGGAATTACTTACTTTTATTATTTAGAATAATAATAAATAAACAAACTTACTTTTTAATCGTATATTTGAAGAGTCTTGTCTCACGAAACTTCAAACTAATCTAACTTTATATTACCATAAATTCATGACTTACCACATCGACACAGCATGCAATGTATGTCGACAGGAGGGCATAGGTGAGTCAGAGTGAGGTTGGCTCGCTTGTCATCCAGTATGGATAAGCAGACTAATTTCTTTAGTAATCAAGCAGCGGAGAGCTTCCATAACACTCGCGCTAGTTATAACTTGTCATTGCAGATCTCAAAGCAGCTGAAGCCCTTCTCAGAAGGAAAATTGAAAAAGCTGTATGCTGGCCGCTGTGGATGTAGTCTGCCAGAGAAGGGGGGGAGGGTGCGTTTGCGAACGTCAGCCCCTCTGCAACGATAGTCACGCGGTGTATAGAAGAGGTGATTGGGAACGTGAGATCTGACGTAAAGGAATTCTATGTTTCTCTTTCATTCTTTGGACTGGCCTAGCATGAGATTACCAAAGTGAAGGACACTTCTGATTTGTATGTTTGTTCGAGGTGTCAACTCCAACTTTGAAATATGAAGGGAATTTCTGCAAGATGTTTTGAAAGCAATCCTGAATTATGTTGATGAACTGAGTATAGATTTGTCTCACCTGACTACCATCAAAACATACTGTGCTGCAGCCATATTTGAGGTCTTCATCTGTCGATGAAGACCACCAGGTTTTCTGGCTCGAGTTTGATTTCCAAGCTGGCCATCATCTCTGACATCATAGCTCACCTGAACATGCTCAAACTCCAGCTTTAGGGGAAGGACATCCTTAGTTGAAGAAGAACAGCCTGTTGCACTTTATTCGTCTGTTATCTTGATCTGAAAATATTGACTTTGTGCAGGTCATCAGTCACCTCCGCTTTGAGTTCGCCAAGTTGTTTTGCTGACATGAGGTTATATGCTCTTGCCTACCAGATTTACCGCCCTTTGATATTAATTGTGAGAAAGTGCCATTAAAGCTGCAGTGAAATTCATCTTAAGTGTTCAGATGATTTGAAATACAAGTTATTTGCTTGAGACATCTTTGATTTCTATCAGAACTACATGCTCCCCTCTGGAGCATGTTTAGCACCACATACTCGTATGATGAACGGACCTTAAATAATAACGTTACGTTGAAGTCGCCAAGAATAAACTGTTTTCAGCTGTCAAATAAGCCTAAGCGTCTCATTAATAATAAATTATGATTGTTTCTCGAAATTTTAGCGTGTTTTTCTTTCCTTCCGAGGTTGCGACCACCCAGGCACTCTTGGGTTTAGCTTTGTGACCCTCTAACTGAAAAGGTTTGGCACCCATATTTTAGACGCTATATAATGATGAACGAATGAATGTAACGCACTTAAAGTTAGGAGATTTATGGACCATGTCCCTTGAATAATAACGTCACGTTAAAGTCAATCAATCATCTCCCAAATACTTGCGATCCATTTCTCTTCCTATTCTTTCGCTTAAGGAGAACGATTGATCATTTTCAGGGAAGAATCATTATAAAACTGTCCTCTCATAGGATTTATAGCTCAGTTGAGAGGGCAGTGAATTTTGTTCTACTCAAATGCCATTTAAATGCCTTAGACAATCATCATTCAGCGCAAATGAGGTTTCCTTGGAAAAATTGTGTCATTTACATATTTTTGGGACAATAGAATGACAATGGATGTCCATAAATTTCCTTTACAATTTACTTTCAAAGGCAAATAATAGGATGTAATTATTAGATTTGTTCAACTTTCTCAGTGGTTATCAAAGTTCTTAATTTCATTGTGTGTTTTTTCAGGTATTTGTTGATGAGTTAATTCTGTTAAATGAATCCACAAAAATGGTTACTCCTCTAGAAAAAGCAGTGTTTCGTAATACGTAGGCTCAGTGAAATTGTACAACTATGAAGGTATGAAAGAGATCTACCATTACGTTCGTTAATGCTTGAATGACTCAAGAAATTTATAGAGACAGGGACATTGTTAGATAAATGGAAGAGTGAACGACCGATAACATCTGATGAAAATGTCAATCGCGTAAGATAATTTGTTTCTTGTTTTCGTGTAAAGTCAATCTATAGTGCTGCTAGACAATTACAACAACCGCTTTCAATAATGGATAAAGTTCTATACAAGAATGTTTCAGGGGAACTGAACTCACATAAGGGAACTATGACAGGATAGTCGAAAGGTAAATGTATGGTGTAGGGTTATGTGCCTTATCTTTATTTATAGAGAATTCAATTTATGTGCATATTTACCCTAACGTTTTTACTGCGGTCATCCACCTCAGCTTTCTACAGCAGCCATCATTTTCCCTAAAACTGCTACACTAACTCATTGGGGATTGAATGTCAATGAGTTTCTATATAAACATTGCCAGGACATTTGAATAACTACTTAGTTTTCCTGATATTTCCCCAATTATCTTCTTTCTATGAAGGCACGTTAAAGATATCGTGGACCGATAAACAAATGTTATGATCGGGAAGAGGTTTGTCTGATACGAGCTTTGATGTTAGGATTTTGGATCAGTTTGAAATGAAATGAAACTGCTCTTGCGAAAGCCTCGTATAAACATTCCCATCGACAACTCACATATATACTAAATGCTCAGTTGGGAAGGATATGACTTGTTCTGAAACCCCAATTTGCAGAAAGATATACATACACTTACACAATGGGTTGGATGTACCTTGACTAGCTAGGTACGAATTTGTCGCGAGAGGCTTCGAATGGTCCTTCCCAGCCCATGCAATTAAGAATTCAGGGTGATAAGTTGTGTGTACTGCTCATTGTCATTATTGTTTTTCTGAGCTGCGTTGAAACTCAAAACATTTGCTATGCATATGATTTTTTTTGTCAGCTGTAATTTTTTTTTCCATTTGGCATTATATAATTCGACCATGGTGAAAGTCGAAAATGACATTGGTTTTCCATTATTTTGATATCTCAGTGAAATCTTTCATCCTGTTTCTCACTATAATCCCCACAAATTTAGTAAAATGGTGCAAGTGGGACTACAAAAAAGGTGAATGAAGTGGGAACAATGAGTTGTGAAATTTTCCATCAAATTTTCGACAACGGATTCGTATTTAGGACTTATAAGGATGCCAAGAAAATCAGTGACAACTGATTTAAATGCATATCAGGCCTTCTTCTCAGTTGGAGTCATTGTGTTTTCGAATTGCATATTTTAATCAAAGCTCGAATTTGAGTACCATCAAACCCCCCAATATTTAGGTAGGTATCAGATATGTGAGGAAATTTACTCTCGAGATATCGGAATGCAGTCCTCCTTATTCATTGATTTGCTGAAATATTTCATCAAGCTCAGATTAATATAAAGCTGCGGGAGCAAAATATTTGTTGGTAGTACAAGGGACACTGAAACTACATTAAGCTGCCCAGGTTAAAAATTCTCTCTGGATGGTTATTCATACATCGTATGCATAGTGCTTCTTATCTTCTCGGTAATACCATTCGCAAAGAAACCATGAGGGCTTCGTGTATCCGCTTTGCATTCGCAATACAATTGCCACAATCAGTTAGTATCACGTTAGTGGGGAAGTTAAGTGTTTTATACGCTCTAAAATACTCTTTGCAAAACAATATAGTTAGTAGCAATAGCTATTAATATAAAAATAAGTATAAATGATGAAAATAAAGTATAGTTTAATTATGATACTAGTTTTCCTGGCCTCTTGTAATCTCCATGGATCTTCCAGTTATGTTGGTCGTAACGAGAGCATCCAATAAAATCTTTGTTATCGTAATTCTCAGTAAGTTATATGGAATGTGCTACAGGAACTGATGCAACTTTATTCCCAATGTTGAGAAGCACTGCTTTTAAACTTTGTTTTGACGAGTCTATAAATATCCTCCATTCTGATGGCATTATATAGTAGGCCCAAGGATTCGGTAAGTGCCTCAACATTGAGGGAGGTACATTAAGGAAGAGGTATTTTCGCGCACTGCAAAAAAACTTGCGTAATTCTTCCTCTCGTTTCCAATACAATGAGTCTGTTTTTCCCGGAGTGAGCAAGTTTTCCTGGCGAAGTCATCAGCCCAAGATATCATCAGCAGCTAATTTGGAAAGTTCCAAATTCCTGGTGAGATCGTTTGGTTTGGCCTGGTTAAGAGGCTTCGGATCATTTGAAGCGGTATTTGGAGGTCTTAATGACTGTGACTAGTCATTGACATTGGGGTACGGGTCTCTTCGCAGAAGGAATGTCAGGACATATAACAATTTGTTTATTCTTGTTAACTTCTGGAGAGGTAAACATTTATTATAGAAGCATTTACTTATAAAAGGAAATGAATAGAAGTATTTAATTTTGTAATTTACGTTTAATCTAAACTTTCGTCATATACTTATGAAATCAACTGAGAATTTGATTTTATAAAGTCCTACAAAAGAGAATATACTGGGTGACTAAAAAAAAATAACCAAACTTTGAATTACTATTACTCAAAAACTATTAGATTTTTGATGATGTAAAACTTGTTTTGGCCTCATTTAATTTCCTTTTACTATATTAATACACAAATGGTTTTAGTGGAGGCAAAAAAAAGATGTTTGCGCAAGGAAGTGAAATAATGAAAATCCGAAGATGAAAATTAGCAAATTTACCTGGATAAAAATAATTCGTCATGTAAGTTCGCATGATTCTCATTTATTTTTTAAGTAGCTTTAATGCCGAGGAAATGCATAAAATTCTATGTTCTCCTTATTGATGCATAAAATCGTTTGTACGCATCATATAAAGACCACTTCAGAAGGCCCCTTTCTATTATGCAGTTAACAAAAAATTAACGAATATTTGTTATCGGAAACTTTATTAGGACTGGGCTGGCAGTATTAAACAAGCACAAAATTTATTTGAGCAACTTTTTTCTGATAGGCATCCACCAAGCAAGCCTGAAATTTGGAAAAATGTTGTTTTAGCAATCGCATTGCCGCTCTAAATCCCCAGAATTAACACCATGGGATTTCTTCTTATAGGGACATCTAAAGAGTAAAGTGTATTCTACTCCACCGGGAAACAGAAACCAGTTTAAAGATAGAATTTACACGTGAGATATTTTTAATTAAGGAAAATCAACAGTGGTGAAAAGAGCTGTATGATCAAAGGCGCATGTCTGTCTGCTTGGAAAGAAATAGTGGAAACTTGAAAGGAAACGGTGCTTAGAAACTTTAAAAAAATACAATTGTATTACCCATATGTATAAGTGTTTCGTTATTAATGGACATAAATTTGTTAATTTTCAATTTCCGATTTTAATCATTTCACTTCCTTGTGAAAATACATTTTCTTCTGTCTCCACCCAAACCATTTGTGTATCAATATTGTAAAAGGAAATTAAATTATTTTTTTACGATCGAAAGAAAAATAGTTGGAAGACAAATATATTTTTACAGAACCAAAATATCGATAATAGTTTTTGAATAATTCTCATTCAAACTTTGGTTTACTTCTTTGTTGGTCACACTTTATAGCCAATGAAAAGAGGGCGCGGGGTAGGATGAGGAAATTGCCGTTGGTCGCTCTTGATATGATTTTTTTTTTGATTTGTGGTCATCTACAATTTGTGAAGTACCTAAAATATAAAGCCGTACAAGATTCTCCATTACATAAACAAGGTCTGCTGACCATCAGTCGCGTGCTCTCACTTATTCTGATTTATGACTTTACGACCTTCAAATCTTTCAATAATTCCCGGACTAAGTTTGAGAGGACCTTGGCAATTATATCATTCGAAAGAAAATGTAAAACAACATAAAGGTTTCAAATTTCGTCAGAGTCGGCCGAATAGTTATAATGTTATTACCAAAACAAAAATAGAGCAAAACGGAGACCGACTGACTGACTGACTGACATCGTGAGATGTAGAGTCACCCGTGACTAAAAATGATACTTCACAATGTCGCCGATGAAACGCATATCATATAAATAGAGGAGTAATTTGAATGAAGTCGCTGACTCTACTTTTAATTCTCTTATTAAGAATCTTTCCTCGAATTTCTGGTTCGTCTGTGACCTGGAATTCGTGGGAATTACTCACATGTGAACCCGCAACGGAGTATAAAGATTGGTATTCCACTGAATGATATTTGTTGACGACACTTAATTTCCATTCAGAAGAAATTGATACGAATGAAGCTGCTGCTGCTTTCTATCCTCTTAGTAAAAGTTTCATTTGGATTTAGAACTTCTGTTTGACTCTTTAGAACTCTCGTTCCCGCAGGAGGGTACCATGTGCAGGCTGTGGCACTTGGTACTTAGAGGAGCTGCACTTCCCCCCCCCAGCCTGAATGCAAATTAAGGGAGCCCCGTCCCTGGGTTGATTTGAACTCTGTGTTGGGGGCTGGGAAAGTTGTCGGTGCGCTTTTTCCTCGCTCCCTCTTAGCACTACTTTATTTATGATTATTATCATTGAGTTATTATTTTTTCCATTATTATTATTATTCTCATTATTTATAATTATTTATTACTATTATTATTATATTATTATTATTACTAGTATTATTGTTATTATTATTAATATTATTATTATTAGTAGTATCGTGTATTATTATTATGATTGCGTATTATTATTATTATTATTATTATTATTATTATTATTATTATTATTATTATTATTATTGTAGCGTATTATTCATACTATTATTGTGTATATTATTACTATTTTGTATATTATTATTATTTGTATATTATTATTATTCTATATATTATTATTATTGTGTATATTATTATTATTATTATTATTGTGTATTATTATTTTTAATGTGTATTATTACGTCTATCCCCTAAACATTTTCAACCGCACTTTTTACCAGGAGGACTGTTCCCACCTGGACAGAGTTCGGTCCGGTATTCATGGTGCCTTGGTGGACTGCCTGCCATCCTGGGATCACTTAGCACCAGGGTATGATAATACTAGGTGATCACCCACCCTACTCGTTAGTGGACCCGCATATCTCTGCCTCTCTTTATTACATACCCTACAACCCCTTTACAAACTTGCTCTCCAACCACAGAGGTTCCGGTTGTCCGGTGCACTTTCTTCCTTTTATGATCCGATCCTTAGTCGAGTGGCAATGTGTAGCGTGAGGTTCCCCTACTTGTTGCGACAGCCGAAAGCCCGCTGGCTAGGAAAGTATTAGTTACAGGGTGAGCTGTACAGTCGATTCTGTTCACCCAAGATGGATTCGCTGACAGCCGAGTTGCAGAAGCCCATCAATGCTGAACCGGGACCGACTATGTGTAAATGATGGCATTCTGGAATGTCTGATCTTTGGAGACTTTTCTCTTATCCTCCCAAGTCATCGGGAGGTCATAGTATCTATGTACTTTCCATGAGCCCTCTTTTCTCTTCTGAAACTATGGCCACAAAGAAATAGTGGGACTGCGCAAGGGGATCCGCCTCCAAGCGCGTCTTCGCCCTCTTCAGGTATCGGGGATGACGTGGTAACACGAGACACCCCATTGACCGGTGGAGTGGCTGCCCTCTCACCATCCGCAAAGGTGGCGAAGGGGCTTCCTCTTTGCCACCATTTTAGGCACACTCGTGCACCTCTGAAAAGGAGGTCGCGTCCTCTGTGGCACGGCGATTTGCTTTCCTGGCCACCGTGCTGACGGTACTCAGCACCCCGTCCGGCCCCAGCCAGGCCTTTTTTGCTTCTTTCTGACACCCTGTCTTCTTACCCTGCTTCCTCACTTTCGCTACAACCTCTCTCAAACTTTCTCTGGTCGGCGTCTAATTTCAGATGATAGACACCGAACAGCTTCCTCTCACCCAACCATCTCGGATCGGGGCTGAGGGGGGAGGGGACAACACATCCTCACCCCTGGGCTCTTGGTGGGTGGTGAGTTTTTAACAACTTTCCTCACCCCCACCCTCACCTTCCTCATATACACTTTCTCTCTTTCACGATCAATCAATTTTACGCACATCCCACGGTGGAATAGTCATGCTGAAGGTTGCCTAGCGACTGGGTGGGAGGAGTTGTCCTGAATGGCGGCAGCTGGCTTGCTGGTCCCATATTCACCCCTCGCAGAGCGGAGTACTGCGTGTGGTGATTAGCGTTTGCATCCCGTGAATTTAATAGGGTAACCATGCCCGATGATAACACTTTAAAAGAACACCCTCTCTACTTTCCCTGTAACATTGTCGGAGCCGCCTTCGGGTAGCTTCATATTAGAAAAGGAGGTTTCCACTCCCCCATGGGCTTTCTCAGGGGACCCTACCGTCTTCTTTTACCGGAGAGGAGGCTTACTCATCTTCTAAGCCTATTCATCCTCTTTTATGGAGGCGCCCTTGAGGATCCCACTAAAATAGACATGGTCTCTGAGGTGAACCAGCCCCAGACCATAGGATCTTCCTTGGGGTCGAACCCGGGCTCGGTACCAAGCACAGAAGCCGAAGCCTTTCCTGTGCAAGCTCTTCCTCAGACGGCTATGGTCAACGAGGCCTCATAAGGAGAGGAGGGACCTCCTCTCCCGGCTGGTACCCCTGTGTGTGTCAGTCAAGACCTCCATTTCAGAGAAGGATCTTGCTGAGGCCACTCCACCTGGCCGAGGAGAAAGGCGGGTTCATTTCCCACCTCCAAAATGAAAAAAATCCTAAGATCAAAAAGACTAAGGGCTGCTCTCCCTCCGTGGGAGCCACAGGGAAGGACGATTCCGATTCCATGTTGGTAACCGATCAAGCGAAGATAGTAACGTCCGCCCCAAGTGCTTCCCCGGGTGGTGAGTCTTTGACTAAGACAATAATTGCAAGTGTGCAGAGCGGAACCTCGATTACGTCGGGACCCTCATTTAGAGGTTACCTGGCGTTTTCGATATCCCTGCTGTCACGGTTTTGGCGAGCCGGCCAGATGACGAGATTATCTTCTGCTGGGTTCCTGACACGTCGGAATTACGGGAAATGAACGCGCCGATGAGGGCGCCAAAGAGTCCGCGAGGACTGGGCGACCAAACCAGCGTTTTGCGCTTCCTCACACCGATTTCATGGCAGGAATACGGGCTTCCATCCGGGTGGCTTGACAAAGAAGATACAAGATGGTCGAGGGGAACTTAAAGTTACTCTCATTGCACCGCGACTGTTCCCATGGACCTCGCAGGACGCACGACCATTTGATGAAGCGCTCGCCTGCGCCATACTATGAAGGTTGCTTTGCCCCCCAGACTGTTCGGCCCATTCTTGTTGAATATCCCTGTTATGGCAGCTCAACCTAGGCATGATTCACCATATTTTTCGACCTGTTTCGCTCGCGCGCCCACCTCGAGGCCATAATCTGTGAGTAACCTACGGCTGACTCATCTTGGAAATGTGTCAATTCTCGCGAAAGATGGTCGAGGGGAACTTAAAGTTACTCTCATTGCACCGCGACTGTTCCCATGGACCTCGCAGGACGCACGACCATTTGATGAAGCGCTCGCCTGCGCCATACTATGAAGGTTGCTTTGCCCCCCAGACTGTTCGGCCCATTCTTGTTGAATATCCCTGTTATGGCAGCTCAACCTAGGCATGATTCACCATATTTTTCGACCTGTTCCGCTCGCGCGCCCACCTCGAGTCCATAATCTGTGAGTAACCTACGGCTGACTCATCTTGGAAATGTGTCAATTCTCGCGAAAAGTACGCGCACGCGCGCCGAATAACCTACTAAGCTACTATCGGAAAGAAGTGTATCTAGCCCTCGACTGCGTGACCAACTTCATGTACGCTCCTCTGGCGAGCTCGTATAAATAGGGGCCCCCTTCTCTACTCGCGAGAGAACCGTTCTGGACATTGTTCAGCGAGGACCTTCTGCCATTATACCCTGCCAGCTTTGACGCTGATTCCTTTTGCTGCTGCAACGATTTTTGCTGTCTCAAGACTCGTACTGCATTGGTTCTCCGTTGGGAAGCCGATTACCGTGGGCTAGTTAAGGGTATCTATCGTCACTCTACCACCTCCGCCCTTGGGTACTCTGCCATCTCGACCACCTCCACCCTTGGATACTTGGCCTTCGAGGCCTAAGTCACCCGTGGATCCCTCGTCATCTAGACCTCATTCACCCGTGTGTCATTCATCATCTAGATCGCGCCGCCCGTGGGTCCTGCGTAATCTCGATCACCGACTCCCCCCGTTCGTCCCTGGTCATCTCAATCGTCCTCACCCGTGTGTTCTTTGTCCCTTGGATTTCCGTCACTTCAGTGTCGCTCCGCTACTTTCGTATCGGTATTTGAAATATTTCTTTCCTCTTGCGCCCTTTAATTTCTTAAGTGCTTGTGTCGAGACTCATTGCTTTTGTGTGAAGGATGAAGGACGGGGGGTGGGGGGTGGGGGGTTATTCTTTTATACCTCATACGTAAGAAGTAGTATTAATTATTTTTAACAACGCGTGTCGTTTCGGTGTAAAGTGCCTATTTTTTTATAAAATCCCTTATTATACGCGGATTTTATTTAATAACGACGTTTTGTCGTTAGGTGGTTTCAAAGTTTGTGACTTTTATTATTTTTGGTACCCTCTTGTACTCCATTGACAGGTTATTTTTCCTTTTTGTAAATAATACGGTTGAATTTTCCTGTGTATTTATTTTACCCTTGCGAATATTTGAGCACCGTACTGGTAACCTTTTTGGTAACCTTTCTCTAGTGTGTATTTTGGGGCCGAGAGAACAGACTTCCTCGTTTGCCCTCACAATCCCATTCTGGGTTATCTCCACTAACGTTACTTGTCCCGGTACCGGGAGGAGTGGGGTCGCTACTGATAGCTAGTCCTTTGTACTCGGGAAGTTTTCATGCACACCGACTTGTGGATTTTACGACTTTGTGTGTTTTTGTAGGTCACATGTTCCAGACCAGATTGTAAACTTTAGCAACTCGGAAAGTGCCCAGAGTTCTATCAGGGCATTGGAATCTCCACGGCTTCTGGTTCGCCGCATACGTGACGCCACGGTTCCCGCGAACCGGGTGGATGTCGAGATTATCTTCTGCTGGGTTCATGGACATGACAGAATTGCGGGGAATGAGCGCGCCGATGAGGGCGCCAAAGAGTCCGCGAGGATTGGGCGACCAGGCAAGCGTTTCAGTCTTCCTCACACCGACTACATCAAAGTTAGCCTTCTGGGTTGCTTGGCAAAGAACATGGGAGACGACCTAGGGGAGCTTAAAGTTGCGTGCCATCGCGTCCCTAAATGCCGCGACGGCTTCGGCTCACCTTTTGTTGTCTTCGAATTGGGCACCCTTGTGGGACGCCCCATCTTTTGATAGAACACTCGCCTGCACTTTATTATGAAGACTGCCTTGTATCCCTGACTGTTCGACACATTATTGTTGAATGTTCCATCTGAGTGATTTCTCGCACGTTACCTGTCTCCGTATCGGGACAAGCGGGGTCGCTACAGATTTTCCCTTGTACTCTGGACAGGTTCATGTACATAGTCTTGGACTATATGAATTTTTTTGAGGAGGCTGCTGGCCTCTTCCATTTTATTGTACTCGTTTTTTGGTAGGTCTCATGTTCCTGCGCCTGCAGGAGGCGGGTTTTCCCATACCCGTCGCCGGAACGAGTTTTCTTCTTGTTTTTTGTTTTTCTTTTTTTCTGTTTCTTATTTTTTTGTTCGTGTTTTGTTGTTTTGCGAATTTTAAAATAGCCTAGTACTAGGCTAGAACTTTAATTACGGTGGGTTATGCCCTTGTAGGCAATCGCCCGATGGGGGAATAAAAAAGTAAAATCGACGAATCGCAAGTTTCCTCTATTCGACCCCTCCAATTGCAACCCGCGGTTTTCTTCTCCTACGTGGCAGTTTCTCTCGCGAGACTCCCATTACAGCACTTGCCTCCCCTTTTTCAAAAAAATCACTTTTGAAATCCTTCTACTTACGTAAAAGACCTTAAATGCCCTAGCAACCTCCTACCTCTCTTCCTCAGTGAGCATATCCCTGGTCCTGAGAACCCTACGCTCTGGTTCTGCCCCTCAACTGATTGTTCCTCCTAGTCCTCTCTCCCGAATAGGGGATTTTGCTTGTTCTATATTTGCTTTGAGAATGTGAATGATTCGCCTGCTGCGATACGATTTTCCCCCCTCACCTCCCTCGGTGCCTTCATGCCTGTCTGGAAGAACCCCCCCCCCCCCACTCTTTTCCGTCTCGTTTTTTCTTAGTTGAGAGATAGGCGTTTTGTGAAGGCTAGTGGCCTTGCAAGCGTCATAGGAAAATCCCTATTATTATGCCCAGATTACTCTCATGTATAAGTATAACTGTATCAGAATAATTGTTACTTATGCAATGTATGCCTGCGTGTTTTCACACGATTCGGGGGGAGGGGGCCGTTATTGTCAAAGAAAGGATTGTCACGTTTGGATCAATGTGCACGACACGATGTCAATTTTAAAATGAAATATTGCTAGAAAAAAAAGCAATGAATGACCTACTTAGTTTAGGGACCAGCCTTTATGAGTTTATTTTTGTCTACTACCTGCTGAAAGATGGCGTTGTTTCGCCAGTGGTATTTTTGCGTTGAATTTAGGATGATTCATAAATATTTATTTGATAACTAACCTCGGAAACGTCTAGCCTTACAAGCTACAAGTTTGAACTATTACATGCTGGTGTTTTTTTTTGTGTGCAAACCTTTTATTGGGGTTTCTATATCTCTTACTGAACCGAGTATTTAAGGTCGGTAGAGTTTGCTTTTGCAGTTCTTATCGAGACTGAACTTATCCCCTATTTATGTTCTATATACTTATCCACCCCCCTTTTCTACATCTTTTTCTCTTCACCTTTCTCTTGAGTGAACACTCTCGTGTTAAATTGTATCAATTTCCGTTCTTTCCCCACTAATTAAAATAAATTAATATGTTTATGGATCTTCTCCATTTTTCTTACGGCCGGTTTATCGACTCTATCCCCTTCGCTATCCGGCTTCCATTTGACAAATGCTTTAATTTCCGGGAAAGAGATTCACTCATCATTCTAGCGATTGCTAAATAGAATGCGAATATGAAAAATATCTCAAAAAACATTCTTCCACATGTATACACATAGACGTGTACACACGTTCCCTTACATAAAACTGAAAAAAAATTACCCGTTGACCGCAGTGTGGTTTGAGCTTAATTTATAGTCTTTCTATTTCTCGACTTTATGTTGTAAATCTTGGGAAAGTTTGGTTGTCACTCTTTACACGAATTCACACTCGAAGCAGTCACATTTCCGTGAGAAGGACGAATATTTTTTTTTTATTCGTGTTTTCATTCAACTGTATTCAAGAATATGTCTAGAATGCGGAAAATTGCGGAGAAAATCTCATTTTCAAAAGGATCAACCTTAAAATTAATTTTTCAGTCCTCCGAAAAATGATAATAGATCTGGGCCTTTAAGACTCTTTCCAAGGCTTTTTCTACTGCAAGATATGCTGAACATATTAAAATTCATTTCTCGTTATTTCTAATGATATATGTATTTTTCATGTCTGCTGATTTTTTTACAAATTACTCAATTTTCATTTGGGCCCCAGATTTAAGGGCTACCCTGTACACTTAACTCAACAAAGAACGAAGAGGTATAAATAGGGTTAAAGTGATTATATTGAACTCTATGAACTTTTAAATGAATTGCTTCCGTCTTGTATTAATCCTATTTCGTAGTAGGATTCTCATTAGTAGAAATTTCACCAGATCTCAATACGTTCAGATAAGCCGTGTTGCTCATTGTGTTCCGATAAGAGTACGTGCTTAATACGTTCAGATGTTAATCCGTGCTGCTCAAGATGTTCAATATGTTCGGAACGTGTTGTTCAATACGTTCCGATAAAAATCCATGTTACTCAATACGTTCCGATAAGAGTCCACTACGGTAAGAATCCATCCAGTCAGTCAATACATACCGTAGTTTTGAGAAATATTGGAATTTTCAGCATTTGTCACTCCAAAATATTGCACATATCTTTTTCGGAAAAGAAAGTGGTATAATGAACGGGCATTCAGTGAGGAAGGGAAGAGGGGGGGATAAGGGAAAATGAAGTGAAAAGATGGATAAAGAGGAGGTAGAAGAAAAACGAAGTGAAAAGATGGCTAAAGGGGAGGTAAAAGGTAGACTGATACCAATCCTTTTAACCCCTAATATTTTTTTAATTGGCGGTGCTTAATTCTAAATTACCGTAGCAATGTCCTGCAACGACACACACACTTAAAAGTGCGAATATGAATTGTCTTTAAGGGTTTGTATTTCAGAAATGGCTTTTATTACACCCCGTCCGATCCCAGCTTAGCCTCTTCTCCTTCCTTCAGCTGCACTTGGATAGGTGGTATACTGTTATTTTCGCGTACATTCTACCGTCAGCCGATTTCGACGCTGGGGACTTCCGTCGCGTCGTGGCACGGTTGCCGAAGCCATTTCTCTTGCTCGTAGATCTGAACGGTGGGCACCTCTTCTGAGGACGCTACTGGATTAATCTCGGTACTCAAATCCTTGCCGACATCGACGACAACTTCGAGATTAGTCTCATAAATGTGGACGAGTTTACGCATCACTGCCGAGAACTGCTTCATTTTCCTGTCTCGATCTCTCTTTGTGCTCTCCAGATGCACATCCTGAATTTTTGTTGGGGATGGTCGATGACCTCCATGGTCGTGATCACTTTCCCATTCAAATATCATTTTATGGGTCGCTTCTGCCCGAGAGACCACCACGGGGGTGCTTGTCGCGGTGGCCCGCATTTCAGGAAATGACTGATTTATCTCACTCAGTCGATCAGTTTAGGTCGGTAGATGAGGCCGTTGAGTTCTTTTCCAGCAACCTCATCGCCGTGGGCCTGACTACTATTCCTAGGACGTCTGGCCGTTTTGCACGCCGACCACTCCCATGGTGGTCGGCCGAGTGTGAGACGGCCCTCAAACAGAAGCGTTATGCCTACATGCACTATAAGCGCCGCCCGAACGATTTCACTGTCGCTGAATTTCGTCGGGATAGGGTTAGGTTCCGGTATATTTCGAAGCACGCTCGCCGCTCTTCTTGGCAAGACCCCCCACCCGTTATTCAGAAGAATAGGATCGCAACCTCGTACCCTGCATATTCTGCATTCTCTAGCTGGGATGCCGCTCCGCCAGTATTCACTGCTCGTCGTGATGTCACGGAAGGCCGCAGACTGGGCTTTACTCCAGAGGCGGAGAACCTTTCAACGACAGGTTTACTTCGAGTGAGTTGCGTTCCGCTGGATGTAAATCTTTATTTTAGCTCGGGGGTAGTTTATGACCGCCATCCATGGAAGTAATCACTTTCCAAATTCAAAAGTCATTTTCTTGGCCGCTGCCACCTGTGTGCCCGCCACGGTGATACTTGTTGCGTGCTCGTGTGTCCGCATTTCAGGAAATGACTGATTTCTCTCACTCAGTCGATCAGTTTAGGTTGGTAGATGAGGCCGTTGAGTTCTTCTCCGGCAACCTCATCGCCGTGGGCCTAACTACTATTCCTAGAACGTTTGGCAGTTTTCCGTCGTAGACATGATTACCCTACGGTGTTTTTTGATCTGAAGAAAGCTTATGATACCTCATGGCGATACGGTATCATGAAGACATTTCGCACGATGGAGGCGGGGGGACGCCTCCCATTCTTTATATCTAAATTTTTGCGAGATTGTCGATTCCACGTACGGGTGTGGGGAGCCCTCTCCTGCTCAGAGGAGCAGGAAGAGGGGTTCCGCATGGAAGTGTCCTCAGTGTCACACTCTTTTCCCTGAACATCAACGGCATCAACCTCTGTGCTGCCGGAAGATGTTCTTGCTACACTCTTCGTGGACAACTTTTCGATCTCTTTTGGTGTGGCCCAGATGCCAACTCTGGATCGTCGACTCCAACAGTCATTGAAGAGTATCTCACTATGCCGAAGCAAGCGCAAAGACTAAGGTTTTCCTTGGCCAAGACCTTTTATAAACGGGCTTCGGCTGGTAGTGGTGGACTCACACCATTTCCTTTGTCTTGTATTTGACCGACACCTCGCCTGGGATGCTTATACCCGCAGCCTTAGGGTCTCTTATACCTGTGCCATGGATATTCTTCCTGGGGCTCTGATAAGTCTACTGCCTTACTCTTTTGTCAATCTTTTGTTCGTGCGAAGCTCGACTATGGATTCGAATTTTATGCTTTAGCAACCGAGCGTGTATTGCGGAAGGTGGACTCGGTCAACCACACTGGCCTCACCCTAGCGACCGGTTACTTCCACACGTCGCCCATTGAGACATTGAGAGTCTACTTTTCGATGCTAGGGAAATGCTATTCTCTCTGCGCCTGCACAGTGAATTATTTGCCTGTACATGCGAGCCCAACGCCCCTCTCAGTCGCCAACTTTTGTCACCTTATCCGCAGCTGATCTCGACGGTGCCTATGCCGCCGAGAGACTCGTGTCACCCTAAGGCCTTTGGGGTCACGGTTAGGAAACTCATTCGTGAGCTCGTTATAGCTCTCGGGTTGGTGAGGTGCCTTGTTCTGCCCAGGACACTACCCTGGACGGTACCACCTTTGACTATTTGTCATTACGCCTCTGTTCCCAAAGCTTCTACAACGCCAAGAGTATGTCACGCTGGAAACGTGCCAGTGTATACGGATGGCTCCAAGTCCCAAGAGGTGGTCGGTTTCCACGCCGTATCCCCTATGTATGAAGTCAGTGAGGCTCTGCCAGGCTCTGCGTCTGTCTTCACGGCCGAGTGTGTTGCAATACACTGCTCGGTTGATTGTATTAAAAGCTGTGTGAGTGAATTTAATTAGTTTACCTTTCAAGTAGTTATAATAACGTATTTTTTTATGTGAACTTCTTGATTATTTCTTAGCATGCCTATGTTTATTGGATATACTTTTTGGAATGATGATTCACTAAACTTCGATTAGGTCAACCTATATATAATGCGGGATTATCAGTATTTTATAAATAGATATCATACAACTCTACTAAATTATTTATAACTAAATATGCATTTTTTTTAAAGTAATATAATTTCCACCAGTTTCTGCTACTAGTTCTACAATAGTAAACATTCGAGACAATGGATTAGTCATATGGGAAAACCAATATCCCAGCTGCAAGAGTCTTGTGCGATTTGTTGGGATATGAATGGCATAATCTATTTTTAACCTCCTATTCCAACTCAGACTATGACCAAACATTTATTGTGTCCACTCGGATCGTTTGCATACACCACTTGAAGAAATAAAGGGCAGGTTTAATTAAAAGAGGAATAGTGCTCTTTCATCAAGGCAACGGGCAACCTCAAATTGCAATTTTATTTTCAAAGAGCCATCCATGCGACTGCTTATAAAGGCATAAATCGCCGGAAAAGGTTCTTAGTATAATAGTTAGGCTATATTAAAATATACACACACAATAGAAAAGAAAAAAACTCAGATCAACAAAGAAGGAACAACAAGGTCTACTGACCAAAAGGCTTGTGCTCTAACTTATTCTGATATATGACCTTAAGACCTTCAAAACCTTCAATAATTCCTGGACTAAACTTGGGAGTCTCTTGGCAATTATATCATTCCAAATGGAATGCAAAACAACATAATGGTTTCAAATTTCGTTAAAATCAGCCGAATAGTTATGATGTTATTGCCAAAACAAAATGATTCCCGGGCTAACCTTGGAAAGACTTTGGCAATTATATCTTTCGAAAGAGAATATAAAACAACATAAAAGATTTAAATTTCGTTAGAATCGGCCGAATAGTTACAATGTTAATACCAAAACAATAAATCGCAAAACGGGGACCGACCCTCCGATATAGTGAGATGTGCCACCCGCGACTAAAAACCATAGCTTAGAAAACCTCCCCGCAAAGAACAAAAACAAGAACCCAATAAAAAGCAGGAAAAGCGTCCTCTGGCATTAGCAGGAGGCCCCTACCCCCGCGTTGGGGCATGTACCCAACTCCCCCAAAGGCATACAGCATGTCTGTGTTCACGAACCCGCCCCTAGTACTAGACAATATTAGAGATATTATGTATACAAGAGACTACTAAAGTTGAGAAATATTTAGAAAAACTGTTTGGTTGGAAAAATGTTGGCAGCTGAAATTTAATGCAAGTACGTTTAAGGTACCGCATATACGAGTAGTTGAAATTCTTTCCATATAAGGTATCCGTAGTGCACGATTTGAAAATCTTCATCACCAGACTCGAGGTTGATTACTACAATTAGTTTCAAAGTTTTCTTGGTGAGAAGAGTGAGGACATCGTTGATGTCGCCTTTTTTACCAATGAAGCATGGTTTCATCTTTCCAGATACATGAACATCAAGCCACTCCTATTTGGAGCACTGAAAACCTTCAATGAACTCGAAGAAATTGCTCTACGCCATCAGAAGGTATAGTTTTCGTACCCGTATCATTGACCCATTTTTCTTCAACGGCACTATAAACACAGAACGTCACTCCACTCGCCGCATTCTGGAACCATTCTGAACCATTCTTAGACCCAGCTCAATGACGTGAGCTTAAAGAAGGCTGGCTTCAATAGGACGGGGCAACTACACACACGTGACACAAATCCGTGCATCACCCCATTCTGATTCTGGCCTTTAGGACTCCCGCCCTCACACCGTGGATTTTATCTCTGGGGTATATTCAAGGGATGGGTGTACGAGAACAATCAGCACGATGTGGAAGAGTTAAAAACAGAAATTACTCACACTGCACAGTAACTTTTCTCACATGTACATAGACAATTAACAAAATAACTAGGTGTTATTAAGAGACGTGTATCATATAAATGCAAATAAGTGATTTGTAGGTTATATAATTCTTATTTAAAACTTCATCTGGACTATTTTGCTCAGGCTTGGGTTCTCTACATTGGGCAAGACCTAAACATGATTGAAAAGGTTTACTTACTGAGCTTTTCGTAAAATAGTTAAAAATGCTTCCCGTTATGCGAATATTAGTTAGGGGCTGTGATTCGTGTATTAAATAAGCTCTTCGCAGTCATTGAGGATAACTTGCTAGAATCTTTTGAATATTCGGCTGAGAGAAGGACTAGGATTCATGATAATAAACTGATGATGAAACAGTCTGTGTTGAATATTCGAAAAATATTGTATAATCAAAGGGTGGTAAAGTTTTGGATAGTTTGCCCTGTGAGTTGGTTAGCAGTGACAAGGACTATTTGGTTTACTTTGGTATAGACCCAAGTTCCATTTGTGAATTGACATCTTTTGTATGAATTATTTGGTGTTTTATCATTACAATTGACTGCATCATTTAGATTTTTTATTGGATAGAGTTGTGGTTTTGGTAGTCGATAATATCTCTGGGAGGGGGTTCACCTAAATAGGTCCCAGTGACTTTTGTTAAATCAGACATTCCTATGACTTTAGATGCATTTTTGCGGTCTCTTCAATCTGGGCAATGTGTTTTTGTACAAAATGTACTAGTATCATTATCTCTTCACTTAGCCAATCGTTTGTTTATCTGCTCCTGTCTGTACACTCCTTCTATGCGAGTCTGTTTCATGTTGTGGACCCCAGCTTTCTAACCCCTCGTAATATCAATTATCTTCAGTGAGAAAAATATTCCAAGAGTAAGTCATATTTTCAAGGACTTGAAAGATTATCTCCGGAAGGTAGAAAATCGCTCATTTCTCAATAAATATCTAATCCTCTTATTTCTGATGGCATTATAAAATACTGGAGCAGCATCATATTATCCAGGTTGGATTCTGTGCGATCCTCGTTCTCGTCAAGGTCTTTATTTGAGAATCGATTGACTCCTTTTGAACGAGGCAGTTTTAATAACAGACACTGCTCGAGACTTGGACACATTTTGGAAAGTTTGACATACTTTAAAAGGTGAAATCCAATGGGAGATTTCAAAATTAGCTTTCTTTGCAGAGTAAAGCACAACTTTGGACTCCAAAGATCGGGAGTGCACGCAACTCTCTTTATTGCTCCAAGTGCTCTTTAGATGGATATGTGGATGTCATCGGATTCGAACTGTTACCTGGGGCTGCTTACTGCGGCTACCTTACTCTGACAAACAGTAATGTATTTTTCATAACGTCGAAAATTGGTTTATACTCTTACTTTCCAGTCTCATCAATTCCAAAGATATCACTTTTTCTTCTACTTTTACGTCTTTTTGGTATAAAAATGTCTATTAATTCTATTTCTTCTTTCCACTTTTGATTATCGATACAGATACTTATGACTATACGCAAAGATTACGGCTGCCCTTCTGGCGGCTTGGCACAGATTTCGGGATAGGGTCGAGGGGAACTTAAAGGTTCGTGCCATTGCGCTGCGAATGTTCCCATGGACCTACCTCCCGATGCCGCTACTGCTTCAGGTTGCTCTCCATCGTCTCCTAATTGAACACACTCGCGGGACGCACCACCATTTAATGGAGCGCTCACCTGCGCCCTACTGTGAAGACTGCGTTGTCCCCCAGATAGTTCGGCATATTCTTATTGAATGTCCCAGTCTGGGTGATCTTCGCGCACATTACCTCTCCCGGTACCAGAACTAATAGGTGCGCTACCACCTGTGCCTTTTACTCGGGACTGGTTCGTCGTGCACACTGACTTGCGGACTATACGAGTTTTTGAGGTGGCTGGCCTTCTCCACTTTATATGAGTTTGTTGTAGGGCGCATGTTCCTGCGCCGGGAAGGAGGCGTGCCTTTCCTCGACGCCGTAGCCCGCTTCTTTGTTCCATTTTCGCTTTTTCTCTTTTCCTTGTTTTTTAGCCTTTGTCCTTTTTATTATTGTTAATTGTCGTGGGTTAGCCAAGATTATGGTTTTTATTTTATTATGATTAATAAAGTCGTTGTACGTTCGTACTTCCAGTGATCGCTTCAGGATCGATCTCTAAGAGCGCTTTTCTTATTTTTATTCTATTGAATAAATATAAAGGCGAGTTCTCTCTTTAATATACTAAAAACTGCCAACGCAACTCCTTCAAGGATAATTTAAACACTTCATCCAAAATAGACCTTTACTGTATATTAATCAACTCGAACAAAATTAATATATACACGTACAAAATACAACTTAAAAATGGTTCTTAAGTCCCGTTACCGACACTCGGTTTCTGGTTGCTTTAAGGGAGAACACAATTTACTTTAAAAAAAAATTCGTCTTCAAGATATACAAATTATGTACGTTAAAGACACGGGGACATGAAAATAGAATTGATTACTCACATAAGGTAATGGGGTTTACCCAGAGAATCCAAACAAAATGCCTTCATTCGAATCTTGTCAGAAGAAGCGTCGTGAGTGTAGTTTATTTGCTACTCAATAGAGGGCGTTACTTCGAACGAGGGGTGGACGAGTGAAGTCACGCGGAATTTTGAGTTGGCGGAGGAGAAGGAATCAAAACAAAACGCCGATTGAAGAGGCGATGCGTCGGGCGTTTATGACCTTGAAAAGGTTTTCTCAGACGAGGCTTGAAGATAGCTGGTATGATCTTCTACCGATTTGGTTTCGCTTGTAGAGCTCTTTTGGGTGAGAAATCTATCTAGTTTTGGGTGTCAAACTCAGATAGGGTAAAATCACTTGACTATCTTTGGTAATCGAACTGTGCCAACGGTACTTGGAGGTAAGATCACTTGACGATCTTTGGTAATCGAACTGTGCCGATTATACTTGGTGCAATCTAGTATTGCTCAAGAAAATGAAAGTCCTTAACTTGCTGGGGGAATTCAATCCCGGCAAGTTCTTATCGATGTCGTGACGAAACGAAAAATCTCCTCTTTTTCTCCTGACGAACGGTTTTATACTAGAATTACTTCCGCAGCGTAATATGAGGGGGAGGGGGAGCAAGGGAAGACCCGAGGGTGCCCTGGTTTTGGGCGTCTGTTATTTTTCTTCCTAGACATTTTGAACTTAGGGAAACTGGATCTCATGTTGAATCGACAGAAGTGGGTATCAATTCAGCCGTGCTTAGCATCGTGTCGCTCTGGGAGAGCGTAATACAAGATCGACAGTTTTAATTTTTGACTCGTTTGTTTATAAATACACCCTCGGAGGGTAGGTCTTTTGAGCAGAAGTCAGGAATAACTGTCTCTTAAATTTACCATTTTTATCGTACTTGTATGTTACCCGAGACTGGGTAGAGTGGCTTAGAGAAACCTATGTGGGTTTTCTTTTTCCTTTATTGTTTTTATTCGCCATGAGAAAGACCTCGATATATATATATATATATATATATATATATATATATATATATATATATATATATATATATATATATATATATACTCGCAACTTCTTAACTGCCTCGGTTAACTCGTATATCTCTGCATTAATTGTTATTCCTATATAATTATTTGTTTTTTATTATAGCCTAGTAGTAGGCTGTGGTGAGTACGGCGACTCATGCCCCAAATAAGCAGTCGCCAGATGGGCTCCTAAAATAAAAAAACCCCAACAAAAACCAGTTTTCCTGCTTTCTATTTTGACAAAGTATTTGCATGTTTTTAAACAACCTTTACACTCCCAAACTTTCAAATTTCTCTGTACTCGATATATAATTTTCCCAGAAATGGGAACTCTGAACCAGTCGTGCTGATTTAAATTCATCAAGTAATTCAGGAAATAACATTTCTACACCAACTCTCCGTTAATTTTTGTCGACCAAATATCCAACCACTACAGGCTTGCGTAGCGGTTTTGTTTGCCTATACAAGTGAACAAGGTGTCTCCTTGCAAAATATTTTGGCTGTACTGTTCGTACCCTAAAGGCGATGAATTGTTGACACAAGAGAATCAGTCTCAGAACGGGAAATATTCTTAAATGAAAAGAACATTCAGCTATTAGAGAACAGACAATGAAATTTCAATATTAATGTTAGTTTGAAGGCTTAAATGTTGTGAACGTGGATGTCGCTTTAAGGGTATTTTTTAAACTTGTAATTCATTAGCATTTTAGTTAATCTCAACTTACAGTATATATAAATTTTTTGACATAATTTAACTTTAAATTTTACATTTAAAGTGCAGTATCATTTGTGTTTGTCGTCGATTTGCGTCGAGGCAATCATTAATGAGATCTGTGACACATGCCAAGACGTTCTCTTTCTTTATCTTTCGGTTTTTACTTGGGCACTTTGCATCTTTTATTTCTGCTTTTCTTGTGTTGTTTTTTTATTCTTTTGTTTTCTTGTTGGGGTTTTCCTTCATTTTTTATATTTTGGGGCACTTCGTCCTTTATTTGCGCTTTTCTTATTTTGTTGTTTTCCTCCGTTTTATAGTTTTGAGCACTGCCTCTTTACCTTATGTTTCTTGCTTGTTTTGTTGTTTTCCTTCATTTTTTAGTTTTGGGCACTTTGCTTCTTTATTTTCGCCTCTTTTGTTTTTCGTTTCCATATCCGATTATAAAAAAATTAATTTAGTAATAAGATTAAGTCTTTCTCGGTTTTTAAGCCCCTATCAAATGAACGGCTTTAAATAGTCAGTTGACCAACGATGATCAATCAGAATGCAAGATATTGATTGGATTCCTATGGTTGAATTTTCCGGACGTCGGTTATTTTTCTTTCATTTTGCAATAAATTAATTATTGTTCAACCGATTTTTTACCACAACCAATCATCTTTAAAATTGGCCGATTTTATTCCCTTCTAATATATATATATATATATATATATATATATATATATATATATATATATATATATATATAGATAGATAGATAGATAGATAGATATATTTATGGAAGATAATGGTAAACCACAATATTTGAATCAAGATTTTATTTATAACTATCGGACTAGTTTTGGCAACATGCTATTTTCAACTAATAATGAAGACGCTAGGCAAGGAGCACAGTATATATAAGGTAAGACACATCGTAAACAAAATGAAACAGCAGGAAACAATCTGGAAAAAAATATATACTCGAGTATATCTGGCGTGAATGACAAGCTAAACAAAATAAAATGGAACCGGAAACAATCTGGAGAGTTGCTAATCCCCAAAACGCATTGCGTCCGGGGGCTTATAGATACGATGGGACCATGAAGAACAAGGCTGGAAACCCCCTCAGGCTGGGTAAATTCCTAAACAAAATATTAACTTCATACAAAACCTAACAAATACAGCCTCAAATCCTCGACCGATTTTATTTATATCATTCGATTCACTACCCCTAAGAAAATAATAGCTTCCATGGAGGTAGAATCATTGTTCACGAATGTACCAGTCGTCAAAACGATAGAAATAATATTAGAACACGTGTCTATGACCAAAATGATCGCCCCCCAGTTGAAATACCAAGGCTGGACATGAGGAAGCTCCTACAAATATGCACTTCAGAAGCCCCTCTCTATGGGCTCTCCATTGGGAGTTCTCTTTGCTAGGTTCTGTATGGGATCGGTGAAAGAAAGGGTTTTCTCAAGAGTACCCAAGCCCCACATTTTTTTTCAGGTTGATATTCAACATTTACATTAATGTACAAACAGAAGAGGAAATACATAACATGGAAAGAGCCTTTAAATAATGTTCTTCCCTCAACTACACCATCGAAGAAAGCCAAAACAACCAATTACCGTTTTAAGACATTCTCACTACCAATATTAATGAAACAATAACCACCAAAGTACATGTTAAAGCCACCAATCCAGGAATTTGCATGAATGTAGACAGCGAATGCCCTAAACGCTATTAAACATGCATGATCACATCTTATATTAACCGTGCCTTCACCCACTCCACTAAATGGAAGGATACACACAATGAACTTGAGAGAACCACCTTGTTACTCGATAACAACGGATTCTCCAATAAAGAAATACAGACAGCTAAAATAATTAAAAGGGGCCGATAGTAACTGTCAGAACTCCAGAAAAATCGAAATACAGACAAGAAAAACATTATAGAACATTTTTAGACACAATGAGCACAAAACACCATGCGGCCGAGAGAGCAACGGAGGAATAAAACCCACGAATGCCTAAAAAAAGATCGTAGTAACTATCTATTACCAAAATAGACGGACATCAACTCTTTTCATGGAAAATAACTCAAAACTTCCTCCTCATCCAAAACAAAGGACTCATCTGATATGACTACACATGTACCTTAGGAGCCTATGAGCTCTTACCTAACTCGTATATCAGAAGGACCGAAATCACACACTCAAGAAGAATATCATGCCACCTCAACAATGGGGCACCTAAAAAACATATACAAGAAATAAATAGAGCAGAAGAATGATGGAAGAAAACACGAAAGTTTTAGACAATGCTATTAACAGACGCCAATTACCCCTCATTGAAGCAATATATATATATATATATATATATATATATATATATATATATATATATATATATATATATATATTTAAAAAAACAACTAAGTCTAAATATACAATCTAAATCCCATGAAGTCCTGCCAACTGCAAGAAGAGGAAAACGAAGGACCAGGTACATTTAGGAAGGCTGCCTCTAGCCGCCAATCACCTCTGGCAAGCAGCTTACCCCCTCCTCCTCTCCTTTCACTCTCTTACACTTCCTCAACCAGTCCCTACCTGCACCTCCTTAGCCCGGTAAGAGGCACGGCGATTTGCCGTCCTGGTCGGCGTGCTGATGGGATTCAGCGCTCCGTCCGGCCCAAGCTTAGCTTCTTCTTGTTTCTGACAACCAGTCTTCTTACTCTGCTTCCTCACTTTTCATACAACTTCTCCCGCAACTTTTTCTGGTCGGCCTCTAATTTTACAGGGTAGATGCCGACCAGCTTCCTCTCAGCCAACCATCCCGTATCGGGGCTGAGGGGGGAGGGGACAACGCCCCCTCACCCCTGAGCTCCGGATTTTAACAACCTGCTTCACCCCCACCTTCACCTTCTTTACATTATTTGACTGTTTATTGCGGGTCGCATGCTCCTGCGCTGGGGGGAGGAGGGCCTACCCGTGACGCTGGAGCGCGCTTCCTTCTTGTTAGCTTTATGCTCTTTGTTTTTAGTCTGCGATCCTTTTATCCTTATTTGTTACTTACTTATTTGTTTTCTAATATAGCCTAGTCGTAGGTTGTAGTGAGTACAGAGACTTATGCCCAAGTAGGCAGTCGCCAAATGGGCTCATAAAATAATAATAAAAAAATAGAGATACAGACGATGTCTTGGTAATGATATGGTAATTGTGAAAACATGTAAATCTGCTGGCAGGAAACAAATTTCATATGCACGCTGGACGAGGAGGCTCTCAAGCTGTGGAAAAATAAATTTCCCAGACGGTGGGATTATCACATTCCGGGGTTACCAGAGTGGAAACATCCAAGACCGACCTGATTCTGAACAACCCAGGGTCAATACCCAATATGATGAAGATCATAAAATTGATATTGATAATGCTAAAATAGTTTATAAGTCTCACAATCATATACATCCAAGCTTACTTGAATCGGTACTTATAAAATAAATTCCTAACTATAATACTTCCACCGGCCAATTCAATACTAATACCTTAATAAGCAAGAAATTCATACTTCCGTTTCTCAAAAATGCCGCTATATTCTCGCATCTTCAACCTTAGCGCCACTGATTTGTGTGTTTATACGTTAAGCAACTTCTGTATTTCACTTGTTCACTAACGACTGACAATGGCGGATGTTTCCGTCGAAACCTGGTTTCGCATATAAAATTAGTCCTATTACTGTGGTTTTATCCCGCCGCTCTTCTTGGCGGTCATACTTGTCTTCACTTAACAGGAAGACCCCTCTAACAGAGGTGTGGAAGCGAGTCAAAAGGATTCGGGGCAAGTTCTCGCAGGACCCCCCTCCCGTTCTCCAGGAGAATGGGACCGCAATCTCGGACCTCGCGTCCGTGGCGGAATCCTTCGCGACTGCTTTCTCCGCATTCTCTAGCCGGGATGCTGCTCCGCCAGCATTCAATGCACGTCGTGATGTCGCGGAAGGCCGCCGGCTGGACTTTACCTCCAGAGGCGGAGAACCCTTCAACGACAGGTTTACTGTGAGTGAGTTGCATTACGCTCACGCTTCGTGCGCGGACACCACCCATGGTTTGGACGATGTCCCGTACTCCATGCTTCGACACCTAGGTGAGCGAGGCATAACCTTTCTGTTAGATTTGTTCAACAGGATCTGGGTGGAGGGTCTCCTCCTGGATTCCTAGCGAATCGCTACTGGGCTAGCTTTTCGCAAACCGGGAAGAGATCATTCTACCCGGGCCGCTTTCTGCCAAATTTGTCTAACCTCCTGCGTGTGTAAGTTGATGGAGAAATTGGTAAGTGTTAGATTAGCATTTTCCTAGGCAGCGGAGGCCATTTGAGTTCTGCGCAGTGCGGCTTCCGCAAGGTCCATTTCACGTCGGATGCTCTGCTTCGACTGGAAAATGCTGTCTGCGAGGCCTTCCTTCGTAGACAGCACTTCGCCATGGTGTTTTTCGATCTGGAGAATGCTTATGATACCGCATGGCGATATGTTATCATGGAGACCCTCCACACGATGGGGGCGAGGGGACGCATCTCGGTCTTTATATCTGAATTTTTGCGAGATTGCAGATTCCGCGTACGGGTGGGAGGAGCCCTCTCAGGCCTAAAGGAGCAGAAGGAGGGTTTCCCGCATGGAAGGGTCCTCAGCATTACAACGGCATTTCCTCGGTGCTGCTGGACGATTCTCTTGCTACGCTCAACGTGGACGACCTTTCGATCTCTTTTGGCGCGGCCCAGATGCCAACTCTGGAGCGTCGACTCCAACAGGCATTGAACCGCGTCTCTAGCTACGCCGATACGCCGAAGCGTACAGATTTTTTTTTTTGGCCAAGATTAAGGCTGTGCATTTCTGGCGCCATCTACGGCTCTACCTCGACCCATATTTGTTTCTTAATGGGGTGCGCCTGGAAGTGGTTGAATCGCACCGTTTCCTTGGTCTTGAATTTGACCGACGCCTTACCTGGGAGGCTCATATTCGCAGCCTTAGGGTCTCTTGTACCCATCGCCATGGATATTCTTCCTTCCGTGATGTTTAGCGCTTAGGGTGCTGATAAGGCTACTACCTTACATTTTATCGATCCTTTCCGTTCGAAACTCGACTACGGATGTGAGTTTTATGCATCCGCAGCTGAACGTGTATTGTGGAAAGTGGAATCGATCCACCACAACGGCCTTTGCTTGGCGACTGGTGCCTTCCGCACTTTCCCTATTGAGAGCCTGCTTGTCTATGCTGGAGAGATGCAATTATCTATGCGCTGTGCACAGTGCATTACTCGCCTGTATGTACGAGCGCAGCGTCACCCTTCATCGCCAACGGCTCTCAAAACATCCGCAGCTGATCTCGACGGTGCCCCTGCCGCCGAGAGACGCAAGTCATACCTGAAGCCCTTTGGGTTTAGGGCTAGGAAACTCCTTCGAGAGCTAGATATAGCCCTCGGGCCGGTGGCGCCCATGGTTCTGCCCAGAACGTCACCCTAGAGGGTACCAGCGTTGGCTATTTGTCGCCAGTCCCCTGCTCGCAAAACTTGTACAGCGCCGGGGGTATTGCGTTCAGCCTTTTTGGAGCACATCTCGTGTCACACCGAAACCGTGCCAGTGTATACGGATGGCTCCAAGCCTGAAGAGGGAGTTGGTTTCCACGCAGTTTCCCTTATGTTTGAAGTCAGCGGGGCTCTACTGGGCGCTGTGTCCGTCTTCACGGCTGAGTTGGTTACAATACACCACTTGGTACGGGAGATTATGTATGCGACCTGCCTGGTTCGGAGAACGGATCGTGATTAATAGCGACTCACAGAGCGCCCTGGCTGCTCTCGGGGTATTGAAATCTCCGCACCTTCTTGTTTGCGATATCCGTGATGCCACGGTTTTAGTGAGCCGGGCGGATGTCTAGATTATCTTCTGCTGGGTTCCTGGAAATGTAGGAATTGCTGGGAATGAGCGCACCGATGAGGGTACCAAAGAGTCCGCGAGGACCGGGCGACCAGACCAGCGTTTTGCTCTTCCACACACAGACTACCTGGGAAGAATAAGGGCAGCTCTTCGGACTGCTAAGCAAAGAAGATGGGAGACGTTCCAGAGCAACTTAAAGTTGCGAGCCATTGCACCGCGACTGTTCGAATGGACCTATCCCCCCAATGTCGCGACGGCTTCATGTCGTTTTCTGTCGTCTCCAAATCGGGCACACTTGTGTGACGCATCGCCATTGAATGGAGCGCTCGCCTGGGACAGCGCTAGCCTGGGACAGGCTATCGCCTGTCCCTTGTACTCGGGACGAGTGCATGCAAATTGACTGCTTGACTTAGACTTTTTGGGGGGTGGGGGGAGGCTGGCCTTCTCCCTTTTATTTAACTAGGTTTTGTTGTTTGTTATTGTTGTTTTCTTTGTAGGTCGCACGTTCCTGCGCCGGGGGCATCTTCACCCTCGACCCAGGAGCTTGCTTCCTCCTTGTTACGATTTTCCCTTATTATTGTTGTTATTATTGTTTTTCATTCTTATTTTAAAGTAGCCTAGTGCTATGCTGTCGTGAGTGCGGCGACTTGTGCCCAAGTGGGTAGTCGCCAGATAGGCTCTTAAAAAAGAAGTGGTTTTATCCATATATATATTATAATTATATATATATTTAAATAATATATATTTATATATATAATATATATATATATATATATCTATATATAATATATATATATATATATATATATATATATATATATATATATATATATATATATATATATATATATATAATATATATAACATATATATATTATATATAAATATTTTATATATAAATAATATATATATATATATATTACATATATATTATATATAACATATTATATATATATATATATATATATATATATATATATATATATATATATATATATATATATATATATATATATATATATATATATTATTGGTTCCACAGGCACCCCTGCGGGGTGTGGCCTACGGCCTTATTTGCTAATCTTAACCGCTTTTTTTAATCCCCTTTATAAACTCTTTATTTTAACATCCTGAACACCTTTTTCAACATAGACACCCTGAAACCTTTTTTTAAAGTTATTTCCCCCGGTTTGATATATAGAAAAACCTTCGTCAGATCTTTTTTCATCTAAATTTGTTTTATAGACGAAATGATAGTAAAAAAGCGCCAAAGCCCTAATTTTAATACATTTTTTGAACTTCACGATTTGTATGTTTTTTCATTCCAAATCATTCGATAATTATATTTATTTTTTCTGAACTCTTAGAAATAACTTTGATAAAAGCTCGAAACATACAAAAAACAGCCCTGTGAATAAAAGTTTCAAATAAACTCAAAAACATGAAAGGTTACTTGTCCACTAAGCAAAAAAACATTTTAAAAAATTTCAAAAATTTACCAAGTTAAATTATAGAGTTAAGGATATATATATATATATATATATATATATATATATATATATATATATATATATATATATATATATAAGAACATAACATAAGAAAAGAAGGAGACTGCAAAAGACCATTCATGGCCTACACTTGGCAGCTCCTGTATATATATAATACTGTTTGCTCATTAAGATATGATCCAATTTACTACAGAAAACAAATTTGCGAAATCTCCCAAATAAAAATATTGCCTTTTTAAATGCCGATTTGCCTGTTTTGCCGCTTTATCTGTTCCTTTGAGAGCGAAACTAGTATCATCTTTTGTTTAATCGAACTTTACAATCGGCACATTCCTTGGAATTCCACTTTATGGCTACTTTTCTTGTAGAGTTCCTAAAACATTCCCAATTTAGATAAAAGCCACATAATTATACGTCCATTTTGGAAAATGGCTTAAATGTAATTTATGTTAAGCGAATGTCGAGGAATATTATCACCTCCCCAGACAATACGTCTATATATACATATATGTATCTATTGGTTGGGAGGGAAGAGATAAAAGCCACGAAAATATGTATATATACAACTATATACACATATATCCTCTAATGTACGTACGCGTCTTTCGCTACGTACATGTACGTTCACTTCGTAAAAGTAAACAGTTGATTACGAGGTATTAGAGTGCCATTTTACTACAGGGGCCGATAGCGTTTAATTAGTTTACCAAGCTGCAGTTCAAGGGTATATTTAAAGATTGAAAACCAAAAATATAATTTTAATAACTCACTAGTTAACATATACTCGTATATATACACCAGGCAATGGCTTCGCCACTCCCCCTACCGCGGGAGCTTGCACTTCGCTACTAAGATTAAAATTTAAAATCTGAAAAAAGCAGCCATGGTTAAATTTTTCTAAATTTTCTGAACTTCGCCAATTATAATAATTTTAAAAAGAAACTCTAAGCTAAATTCCCCCCCTTTGAAAATATCACGTTGCTAAAATATACTTATGGATAAAATAAAAAAGCAGCCTTACTTAAATTTTAATAAATTTTCTGAACTTCGCCAATTGTAATTCATTTTCTTTTAAAACATTATAAAGCATTGGATAATCATATTTATTTTTCTGAACTAAATTATTTTGTTTTGTCAAACTCTATAAAAAATTTTTAGAAATTACTTTGATAAAAATATAAAATATACTTAAGCATAACCAAACTAAGATGAAATTATTATTCGAATACTCCAAAAAATCCCGTTCTTAAATTAGAGAGTTAGTGATGATGATGATGATGATACGGGAGATATAGGTAATGTAAATAAGGACAATTCTGAAAGAATATAGATTAATTGGCAATCACGTAACGTTAATTACTCGTTAATCAACTTTTAAATGAGATACTTTAAATCAGTTATTCAGAGGGAATATTTAGATGTCGGAAAGTGGGTCGATTAACGGGAGATACAAGCACCTCTGCTCCAGTGAAGTGCAACTCCCAAAATCGAGACTCTGACGCGGCTTGGCGCGAAATCTCACACCGGAAACTGGAGATCCTTGAGGAGGGGGGGAAGGACGGGGGGTCCAGATGAGACGAGAGGAATTCCGGCCAGTCTTTCGGGGATGAAACGATTCGAGGCTTGCTCTGAACAGAGTAAGCCTCCACAGAAGAGATGGATCTGCCTGGTGAGATCCAACCTCGATGGTATACGCGAATACCAGGGACTTGGGGAAACAGACGCACGATCTGAGCCGGAGGCGACGGGTTCTCAATCTCAATCTGCCGATATTTGAAAACCCAGGGTATTTATATGATGGCCATTTTTTTGGTTTCGTCCCGTTGTTAGATTCAGACGACTGGCTGACCACTTCCGGCGGCCAGATGGATTAGCATTTGTCGCCTGACCCAAGTCTTAATGGCCTTTTCGATGTGGGTGGGAAACTTTCGGCTAGCCGTTTCCCGACTACGGAGATTAGCGCTTCCTCGGCGAGGTAAGAGCTTTTAGCGCTCAACTTAATTAACAGCCGTTTTGAGGCGGCTGACGGATATTCAAATTCTTTCTTCTTTTATTTTTCTTTTTGGATTCAGAGATTATTCCACGTGGAGTTATACTTAGGAGACATAGAGAGGGAAGGAATTCATGAAACAAAGGAAGGGGGTATTCTTCTTGGCGTCCCTTTCCCTTACATGCCTCCCTTCCAAAGATGGCGTTTTCCCGACACGAAGGGGAAGGAAAAGGGGCATCTCGACCAAACCCATCGGTATTAAAATTTCTTCCGACACTGCGGCCGTCAAGGTACAGGATTTGCTCCGTTTGATCCCAGATGACTGATAAAACTTACACATACATTTAGGTTAATGGGTAATTAATTACATAATTAAAATATATAGTTTAATGTAAAAGCAATACCACAATTTAGAATAAGGAATCAATCAAGCGGAGGGACAATCCGGGAAATAATAGAAAAAAATCAATAATGACAACAGGTATATACAAGTAATACACTGCAATACGGTCGTACACACACACGCACAAAAATAAATTTTAGATGGGCGAGCAGCGAGCTCGAATATATACATGAACTTATAGGATGTATGGAGTTCTACCTTGAGTGAAGAGAGTCATCTACTGGATCCCTACTAAGACTGTCTGCTACACAGTTTTCACTACCTTTTAAATACAAAATTCGGGATTAATATTTCATTAATTGCAGACTCCAGCGCATAAGCCTTCCATTTTGGCTTTTATAATTTCTTAAGTATGGCAGAGGACGGTGATACGTTTCGATCACGAACTCCTGACCTATCGGATACATTTTAAACCTCCGGACACCAAAAACTATTGCCAGATCCTCAAGTTCTATTACTGCATAGTTTCTCTCCCGCGGTAACAGCTTCCGGCTTGAATAAGCGATAGGATAGTTATTCCTATCTTCTCCCTACTGCAGCAACACGCAACCGATGCCATCGTTGCTGGCATCTGTACAGATTCAAAACAATTTGTTCGGGTTTGGGAACCACAATATGGGGTCAGATATTAACCTATCCTTCATCTGCTGGAAGTGAAAACTGCCTTGGGGCTCCAAACGAGGGAATCTGAGGAGTTTTTCTTAAGGAGGGAGTTCAGGGGAAACGCTAAGGCGGCAAAGTTGGAGACCCACGGGCCGGTAGAATGAAGTTGAACCCAGAAGGAACGTAGCTGCTTCTTAGTACAGGGAAGGGGCATATCTGAAATGGCCCTGACCTTTTCTTGCCGGGGCGTTATTTGGTTTTCCACAATGTGAAATCTAAGGTACTTGATAGTGTCGTAAGCAAAATGACACTTGGAAGGACACACGGTCAGACTATGCTCTCGGGGCCTATTATAGAGGGAACAAAGGGAGATTAGATGTTCATCCCATGTACGTGTAGCTACGTACACATTATCAAAATAGAATGACACATTATTCAGACCATCTAAGAACAAATGTAGGCTCTGGTCTATCGACGGAATGGGTTCGGCATCGAAACCGTTACGGCGTTAATTTTTCGAAAGTCCACACACATTCGAAAGGACTGGTCTGGCTTCCGAATAATAACAATGGATGAACAGTAATCGGAAGAAGAGAGTTAGATTATTTCTAAGTTTAATAAGTTTTCAACCTCCGCATTGAACGCTGATCATAAATGAATGGGCCAAGGGTAAGGCTTGGATCGGATCGGTTCTTGCGTGGCCAATACTATGTCATGCTTGAATTTGTTCAAGCAATCAGGCTTCTCGGAAATGACGTCCGGGTAGGCCTTTAACAACCGGGATAACTGGGCTTTCTGAGCGGGCTCCAGGTGGGGATTTAGATCGATCTCCTGGGGGGAGTCTTTATACGTTCCGGGGAGCAACGGGAGTGGGTAGACATTGGCAGTTTCTACGCAAACTGTCTGGACTAGGTTAAGAGGTTTTGGGGGATAAGAGGCTTCCATCAAGGCCTCTTCGTCCAGGCAACAATATTGTTGATGCAGGCGTGGCATTGGTAACGGTTGTTACCGGAGGGTGTTTGGATGAGGTATTCCACAGGGACACGGGCTTCGAAGCCAGAAAAGGGGCCTTTCCATTTGGAAAGAAGTTTATTTGTCTTCGTAGGCAGGAGAAGCAGGACCTCGTCACCGGGCTTAAACAGTTTTTCTTTTGACTTAATGTAAAAATGGGTCCTGTCATAGGAGCTGGGGATAGATAGCTAGCGCGTAGGGGAGTGGTTAGGAACGGAGGTAGCATAGAACGACAGTTCACCCTCAACGGGGTAGGAGACCTCAGTGTGACTACGAACGGATTCGCACGCGTTGGTCCTCGACTTTTCCCACAATGACTGTAGGGAAGGACACTAATTAAGGACTCGTTGTTCAGAGTCTCGTATTCGGGGGGTAAAAGGGGGTTCTAAAGTCATGGGGGTGCCTCGTTCTTTATGGCTTGGGCCCTCAATGGCGAGCTGAGCAACGGGACCAGGGAAGAGCTGCGGGCTCTGGCCGACTAATATAGCGAAGAATTTAATAGGGGCTGCTAGGACGTCAGCCCAACCGGTAAAATATTGGCATTCGATGACCCCGTAAGGGGCACAGTTATTTGCCATCCTGGCTGCCGTGCTGACGGGATTCAGCAGCCCATCCGACCCCAGCTTAGCCTTTTCTCCTTCCTTCAGACACTTGTGTTTCCCCTTTGTTTCCTCGCTTTTCATACAACCTCCCACAACTTTCTCTGGCCAGCCTCTAATTTCACAGGGTAGATCCTGACCTTCTTCTCAGCCAACTATCCCGGATTGTAGCTGAGGGGGAAGGGGACAATGATCCATCACCCCTGAGATCCATTTTGGGATGGTGGGTTTTTTAATAACCTGCTTCATCTCCACCCACATCTTCCTCACCACCTCTTCCTTTCTATTTTCAAACACTATCCATTTTACGCCGCATCCAAGGTTGAGCCGCCATGCTGAGGGACTGCCAGGCGATCAGTCGGGAGGGATGGTCCAAGGTGGCGGCGCCTGGCTCCGCCAGGCCTCTACTCACCCTCCGCAGAGCGGGCCCCTGCGCGAGGTGATTAGCGTTTGCATCCCGTGAAAAAAGGGTCACCATGCTCAATGATGAAAACTTTCAAAAAACAAAATCTCTTCCCAATTCTCTTTTAAAAACAACGGAGCCGCCCTCAGGCAGCTCCACAGAAAAACATGGAGGTCCCATCCCCTGTGGTTTCCTAGGGGACCCTCCATAACTCTTCAACCAGAAAGGAGGCTTACTCCTCTCCAGGGCCGACGGGTGCAGTGGGCTCCCCCTCACGCCCTTCCTTGGAGTCACCACGTGACTCCAGCTCAAATCTGGCAGTCCCACCCTTGCTTTAACAGGGGACTGCCAGGAAAGCAAGATGGCAGCCCATAACCGGCCGCTCCCCGTTGAAGCGGTTCGGTAGGGAAAACCTCCTTAAGAGAGAGAGGGGAGAAAGACCCCATCCGCCGCTTTCCTCTAAAGACCTGCTGGCCCAAATATTAAATCTAGCGAGGGTGAAGGCCTATGCCCCCCCCCAAAGAACATGGACGAGACAGACATGACCTGTGATGTCCTGCAAGGGGAGATGGCCAAATGGAGCCCCCCATCCCCTGGGATAGACATGCTCCCTGACGCAGCCTAACGTCAGAAGGTGAAGCCTTCCATGGGGACAGATTCGGGCTCGGCATCAAATACCGAGCCCGAGTCTGCTCCTTTGCGGGGCCCTCGGCAGAAGGGTCAGGCTGCTAAGAGAGCACAAGGAGGGGAGGGATCTCCTCATCTGACCGGTGCCCCCACGACTGCTGGGACCTTCACCATCTCGGGGAAGGACCTTGCAGAGGCCGGCCCATCTGGCCTGGGGGCTTCTGCTGGGGATGGGAGAAGTGGGTCTCTTTCCCGCCCTCCTCTCCTAAAAATAAAAACTAATAAAAAAAGTCAAAAAAGACTCGGGGCTCTTCTCCTTCCATGGGACCAGCGGGGACGGACGAGGCCACTACCATCCTTGAACGCAACCTAGCCAAGATGGGCAAATCCGGCCCCGGTGCTCGCCTAGGCAGGAAATCCCAAAATACGACCAAAAGTGTGGAGAGGCCCCTCATTCAAAGATTACCTGGCGTTTTCGAGCCCACTGGCTTCAAACGATTCTTAGTTATTCGCTACACTGATGGCAGCATGTTGGCCAAGGGCAACATGATCCATCAGAGGAGAGCTTTAGCTAGTGTGATTGGTAGAGAGCCGAAGGTGACCCGTTTCTCGGACGGGAGCCTTCTGGCGAATGCAGCGGCAACCTCCGAGGCGTCCAAGATAAGTGCTCTTCGGCCACTTGATGCACCTCGATGAGTGTGACGCCGCACTCTACCATGAACTTTGTGAAAGGAGTAGTTTATGCGAGGGAACTCGTGGACTACTCCATAGAAAATATCACTCTAGAGCTGGCCGACCACGGGGCAGTCAAGGTCGAGCGTGTAATGAGAAAACAGGGAGGGACCTCGAGACCCACCCCTACACTCTTCGTCACGTTCGACTGTGATAAGCTCCCTGAGTCGGTGCGTAACGGTTGGTACCGCTACCGCGTAAAGGCATTCGTGCCACTGCCGTGGAGGTGCTATTACTGTCACCGCTTCGGCCATACGAATCGCTCATGTAAACGTGCACAGTCAGGGTTACTCGAAGTATGTGTAAATTGCTCCAAGGCCGCACACGAAAGGTTCAAATCGTGTGTGGCCAAGTGTGTCAATTGCGGAGAGCCGCACCCTGCTTGTTCCAAGCAATGTGTTGAATATCTCCTTGAGAAAGAAATCCTGGCCGTTCAGGCCCAGGATCGTCTCTCATTCCGCCAGCCTAAGGACTTGGTCCTGCCGCGCCCGGCTCTTGCCTGGGACATCTTACGCCTAAATGCTAAGAAAGACACCCTCTGCTCCTGGCCCATCCAGGCCGTCAAGCAGGATTCTTTCCGCGCCCATTCGGAGCCATTCTGCGGGTTATACTCAACTCGGGCGCTCCCCTGGTAAAGCTGGTGGCATAAAGGGTCTTCACCCAGCCCCGTCTAAAAGCAAGCCTCTATTCCCTTCCCCCAGCGTGATCGTTTGCCGGAAGACGAAACGGCTACGCGCCTCCACAGAATCATTAGACTTACAGGAGGCAACACCCTTGAAGTTGGTAGCCAGGCCGTCTTCCCGGGTTCCTAAAGCTGTCCCCCGAAAGGAGCGTCGCCTCCTTCGCCCACACAGTGTGGTGGGCTGGGTGGATTGGAAACTGTGCATTCTCCAAAAGAGGGCCCCTCGTCTCCGAAGCCGCATCGCGCGCCTAAGGTTTCGAGGCGGAGGGAGGAAAAGGCCTCGCATGGCGAGCCCACCCTTCCGCCAACAGTGGCCGGAGTTCTGCCTCCAGGAAGCATACGACCATTCCTGTGATGGTCTTCTCTTCGAAGAGGTCCCCCCCCCCGTCTCCTCCGTGCTAGGCTTGGAGGGCTTCAGGCATATTCCTTCAATGGAATTGCCGCAGGCTCCGGGCCAACTGGAAGGAGCTGCAAAGGCTCGTCTCGTCCCGTTCCTCGTTAGCTATTTTTCTGCAGGAGACCATGCTAGGCGCGTGCCCCCTGCTCACCCTTCCGGGGTATAAGGGTTTTGCTACCCTACCACCACGAAATGGGGCCGGGCTAGGGGATGCGCGCTTTACACTGCCTTTCAGGCAGTGGCTGTGAAGCTTCACCTGGACAGAAGGTATAATTTTATTTCTGTGTACATTCAACTGTCAGCTGACGTCGACTCGGGGGACTTCCGCCGCGTCGTGGCATGGTTACCGAGGCCCTTTCTCTTGATTGGAGATCTAAATGGCAGACATCCTCTCTGGGGAGATTACTCCATAAATACCAGGGGACAAGTCCTTGCCGATCTGATCGAAGAGCTTGAGATGGGTGTCCTAAACGTGGATGAGTTTACGCATCACTGTCCGAGAACCGCTTCATTTTCTTGCCTCGACCTATCTTTGTGCTCTTCAAATGCACAGCCTGATTTTGATTAGGGGTGGTCGATGACCTCCATAGTAGTGATTACTTTCCCATTCAAATATCATTTTCTGGGCCGCTGCCTCCTGAGAGCCCACCTCAGTGATGCTTGGCGCGGGCGCGGTGGCCTGCATTTTAGGAAATGACTCAATTATCTATCTCAGTCGAGGAGTTTAGGTCTGTAGATAAGGCCGTTGCGTTCTTCTCCGGCAAACTCATCGCCGTGGGCCTGACTACTATTCCCAGAATGTCTGGCCGTTTTGCACGCCGACCCCTCCCGTGGTGGTCGGCCGAGTGTGAGACGGCCCTCAAACAGAAGCGTTATGCCTACATGTGCTATAAGGCCCGCCCGAACGATTTCACTGTCGGTGAATTTTGTTGGGCTAGCGCTAGGTTCTGGTATATTTCGTAGCACGCCCGCCGCTCTTAGCAGAGGTGTGGAGGCGAATCTAAAAGATTCGGGGCCTGTTCTCGCAAGACCTCCCGTTCTCCAGGATAATGAGACCGCAATCTCCGACCCCGCGTCCGTGGCGGATCCTTCACGACTGCTTTCTCCGCATTTTCTAGCCGGGATGCTGCTCCGCCAGTGGAGGCCATTTGTGTTCTGCGCAGCGCGGCTTCAGCTAGTTCCATTCTACATCAGATGCTATGCTTTGAATGGAAAATGCTGTCTGCAAGGCCTTTCTTCGTAGACAGCACTTCGCCACGGTGTTTTTCGATCTGGAGAAGGCCTATGATACCACATGGCGATACAGTATCATGGAGACCCTCCACACGATGGGGGCTACGGGACACCTTCCGCTCTTTATATCTAAATTTTTGTGAGATCGCCGATTCCGCGTACGGGTGGGGGGAACCCTTTCCGGCCTTACGGAGCAGGAACAGGGTATCCCGCAGGGAAGTGCCCTGGGCGTTACACTATTTAACTTGAGCATCAACGGCATTACCTCGGTGCTGACAAAAGAGTTTCTTGTTCTACGTGGACGACTTTTCGATCTCTTTTGTCGTGGCCCAGATGCCAACTCTGGAGTGTCGACTCCAACAGGCATTGAACCGCGTCTCTCGCTATGCCGAAGCGCACAGGTTTCTGTTTCTATGGCTAAGATTAAAGTGGTGCACTTCTGCTGCCATCCACTGCTCCACCCCGACCCAGATTTGTTTCTTAATGGGGTGCGCCTGGAAGTGGTTGAATCGCACTGTTTCCTTGGTCTTGTATTTGACCGACACCTCACCTGGAAGGCTCATATTCGCAGCCTTAGGGTCTCTTGTACCCGTGCCATGAATATTCTTCGTTCCGTGACGTTTAGCGCTTGGGGTGATGATAGGGCTTCTCCCTTACTTTTTTATTGACCCTTTGTCCGTTTGAAGCTCGATTACGTATGCGAGTTTTATGCATCCGCCTCCGAACGTCTATTGCGAAAGGTGGACTCGATCCACCATACCGGCTTTCGCTTCGCGACCGGTGCCTTCCGCACTTTCCCTATTGAGAGCCTGATGGTCGATGCTGGAGAGATGCAATTATCTATGCGCCGTTAACAGTGCATTACTCGCCTGTACGCACGAGCGCAGCGTTTCCCTTTGTCGCCAACGGCTCTCAAAGCATCCAGAGCTGATCTCGACGGTGCCTATGGCGCCGAGAGATGCAAGTCATAACCTAAGCAGTTTGGGTTTAGGGCTTGGAAACTTCTTCAAGAGCTAGATATAGCTCTCGAGTCGGTGTCGCCCTGGTTCTGCCCAGAACGACACTTTGGAGGGTACCACCGTTGACTATTTGTCGTCACGTCTCTGCTCCCAAACTTGTACAGCGCCCAAGTATTGCGTTCGGCCTTTTTGGAGCACATCTCGCGTCGTGCTGGAACCGTGCCAGTGTATACGGATGACTCCAAGTCCCAAGAAGAGGTAGGTTTCCACGCCGTATCCCCCCTGTTTAAATTCAGTGGGGCTCTGCCAGGCCCTGTGCCTGTCTTCACGGCAGAATTGTTGGCAATACACTACTCGGTACGGGAGATTATGCGACTTGCCCGTTTCAGAAAACGGATCGTGATTTATAGCTACTCACAGAGCGCCCTGGCTTCTATCGGGGCATTGAAATCTCCGCACCTTCCGTTTTGCGATATCCGTGATGCCACGGTTTTAGTGAGCCGGGTGGATGTCGAGATTATCTTCTGCTTGGTTCTTGGACGTGTAGGAATTGCTGGGAATGAGCGCGTCGACGAGGGCGCCAAAAAGTCATCCAGGACCGCACGACCGGACCAGCGTTTCGCTTTTCCACACACAGGCTACATGGCACGAATACGGGCAGCTCTTCCGACTCCTTGGCAAAGGATATGCGAGACGGTCCAAGGGAAGTAAAGCTTGCGTGCCATTGCGCCGCGACTGTTCCCATGGACCTATCCTTCAATGCCGTGATGGCTTCCTGTCGCTTTCTCTCGTCTCCGAATCGTGCACACTCGTGTGACGCATCGCCATTTGATGGAGCGCTCGCCTGCGCCATATTGGTACGGCTGCGTCGTTCCCCATACTGTTCGGCACATTCTTGTCTAATGTCCCATTCTGGGGGATTTTCGTGCACGTGTCTTCTCTCAATGCCTGGATGGGCGAGGTCGCTACCGCCTGTCCCTTGTACTCGGGACGGATTCGTGCACACCGACCTGTGGACTTTTAGACTTTTTGGAGGAAGCCGGCCTTCTCCCCTTTTTTTAACTAGTTCTTGTTTTTTTTTATTTAGGTAGGTTTCACGTTCCTGCGCCGGGGGGAGGTGGTTGCTTCCTCCTCGTTGCCTTTTTCCTTTTTTCTATTTTTAGTGTTGGTTGTTTTTTTTGTCTTTTGAATCTTACTTTAAAGTATCCTAGTACTAGCCAGTTTTTAATACGGCGATTAATGCCCATGTAGGCATTCACCAGATGAGCTCTTAAAAAAAAATATGCCATTCGATGAAACAACGGACCACTGGAAAGCGGTTGCTTCGTCCCAAGTAGTCCTGGACTACCGCAAATTTATCGTGGTCGGGGCTCACTTGGGGTAGCAACTTTTACGATACCACGATAAATAAAGAAATAACCTGAGGTTCCGTGTGGCTATTCACTGTGGGGATGCAGGAGTTTCGGAGCGAGCAGATGGATGAGAAAGAGAGGCGCTTACTTGGTGGCTGGGAGCAGAATGGAATTGAGAATTTTGAGGACAGTTCGTCCTCACACGCCCCAGGGTTCCACACGAAAAACAGACGATGGGTCGTCTGAGGTAATCCGACGCAGGGGGATAAAATACGGGTGGCTTAACATCCCTAAGTTCAGATGGGGGATGATATTTCGGTTTGGAGGGACCTGGGACCTTCACAAATTTGTGAGTGTTCTTCGGGTGAAATTTAGGGAAGTGGCCTTTACTCCTGGGGAATGGAGGATGACTCTTATTGGGATCTTTGGGGTAAAGATTATAATTAGCTGCGTGCAAATCCGCTTCTTCGATGCATTCTTTAAAGGAAGCAATTATTCGGTCTTTCACGAATGCACGGATTTCAGAGGGCAGCGTAGCCATCACTTGATACCGCAAAATGAAGTCAGACAGAGACTCATAGTCGCCGTTGACCTGGGCGGAGTCCATCCAAAACTGCAGACTTCTTCTGAGGGTGAATCCTAACTGGCGGTAAGCCTGGCTAGGTAGCAACCTTGGCTGACGAAACTTTGCCCTGTAGAAGTCCGGATTCATGTTGATCGCAGCCAAAAGTTCGGACTTAAGAGTTAAATAGTCGAGGATAGCTTCGGCGGGTAGCGAAATGAATATATCTCTCAGCTGCGTAATAAGGAGAGGCGAAAGTCGAGTGACTCCATTTGTTTGGATATCTCAGTGATTTACCGCAAAACCTTTTCGAAATGAGTGAGGTAAGCACTGGAACTAACTGAGAGGGTTTCTAAGTTATTCCTATTTAACTCCCTTTCATAGTGCTTCACCCTTTCTTTCTTCAGCTTCTCTTCTTCTCTCCTCAGCTTCAGCTTCTCTTTTTCGCTCATCAGCTTCAGCTTTTCTTAGTTCTTTCTTCTCTGCTCTTTCGTTTCTCTCCTCATCCTGAATATAGGCGAATAGCTCTTTACCGGAGACCAAGCATCTCACCCTGTTGCCTAAATCTCTCGAAGGACGTTATCTTGTTTCCTTACGCGAGCCTTAGCCACTCAACGCGTTCAAGAATCTTACGGCAAAGAAAATGGGGCTCTCGCAATAGTTCCTAAAAATTCTAAATGAAATCTTACCCTTGTGATCATACACACGGTCAAAAGCAATAAATTATGATAAATATACTAGTTCCTATATGAGTACCTGATATAGGACCTCGTAATCCGGCAAGGAGATTACAAGGAGGGGAGTTTGAAAGACTTTCTCCCAAAACACACACAAAAACAAATTAGAAAAGAATTATTTCCTATCTTTAAATAAACTTGACCCAACTTGGTAAATTTTCGATTAATTCAACTGAGACACTTGAAAACGAAAGGGGTCATAAATTAACCTAATAAATCTGAGAACATAATTTGTTATATATATATATATATATATATATATATATATATATATATATATATATATATATATATGTGTGTTAACTAGTAACTTATTGAAATTAAATTTTGGGTTTTCACTATTTAAATATATCCTTGAACTGCAACTTGTTAAACTAATTAAACGCTATCGGCCCCTGTAGTAAAATTGCACTCTAATACCTCGTAATCAACTGATTACTCTTACGAAGTGAACGTACTTGTATGTAGCAAAGGATGCGTACGTACATTAAAGGGGTGGGGGAAGCGGCGAAGATGAGTTCACGGTCCTAATTGAAGACGGACGATGGCACCTCTGCTCCAGAGAAATGCAACCTTCAAAAATCGAGACTCTGACGCGGCTCGGCACGAAATCTCACACGGGAAACTGGAGATCCTTGAGGAGGGGGAGGGGGGGGGGATGATATGAGATGAATTCGGGCCAGTCCTTCGTGGATGAAACGATTCGAGGCTTGCTCTGAACAGAGTAAACCTTCACAAAATAGATGGATCTGCCTGGTGAGATCCAACCTCGATGTTATAAGCGAGTACCAGGGACTTGGGGGAAACAGACACACCATCTGAACCGAAGGCGATGGGTTCTCAATCTCAATCTGCCGATATTTGAAAACCCAGGGTATTTATATGATGGCCATTTTTTTTGGTTTCTCCCCGTTGTTAGATTCAGACGACTGGCTGACCACTTTCGGCGGCCAGATGGATTAGCATCTGTCGCCTGATCCAAGTCTTAACGGCCTTTACGATGTGGGTGGGAAACTCTCGGCTAGTAGTTTCCTGACTACGGAGATTAGCGCTTTCTCGGCGTGGTAAAAGCTTTTAACACACCCAACCTAATTAACTGCACCTGTGTGGTGGCTGACGGATATTCAATTTTTTTCCTTCTTTTTTCTCTCTTTGGATTCAGAGATTAATTCACGTGGAGTTATACTTAGGAGACATAGAGAGGGAAGGAATTCCTGAAAAAAATGTAAGGAGTATTCTTCTTGGCGTTTCTTTCCCTTACATCAAACAAAGCCTATTTTTGTGTTGCTTTTGGTTACTAGAGGAACAAACGACTAACCAGAATTCGAACTTTATTCTAGAATAGTTTAATTTATTTGTCCATCAGTTAAACCGGCTAGCAGTTCGAGGCAAAGTGAACTGAAACTTGGTGGATTTGTTTATATTCATTTTATCTTTTATCAATTTGCCGAATCTTTGGGTGGCAGATCCACCCTTAATTGGAATCCCCTTTTGTCGGTTGTGTGTATAATTTGATTTATCTTTCATGTCCAGTATTTTATTTTTGTTTGTACAGTAGTAAAGTTTATTTTGTTTCGCCCAGTTTGATATAAAGAATCCTCTAGATAGTTGAATTAATTCTGCCAAGTATAACTAGTCACTCTTAGAGATTTATTGAAACTCAAAGTTCAATTACATTATTCGAGGCAACGCTCAAACTGTAGAGTTGCCCTGCGTGCTCTCCGCCAACCGTTCCGAGACACGGAAAGCAAACGGAGGTCAGAATATCTAACATGACATACGACATTATGATTAGTTAAAATGTTTTTACTCGTTAGTTGCTAAGTTATGTTATTTTATTCCTCCAGGCTTAAAGTACTGTATTGCTTCATTGTATTAGGAATTAAAGTTTATCTCTCTTAGGATCTCTAAAGTTTTGTATATGTTGTCATTTTATTTTAAACCAACAAAATTGTTTCCATTATTAGCTCACGTTAAAGTAACGTCGGACTCAGTGACGTGTCCTTTTGTAATATAATCTTCACGAAACGAGACTGAGATAAGTCAAAGATATTTAATTCATGGAGAAATTAGGTAAAAAGATTTGCGAATTGATTTGTGAATTTCTAGTAAAAAAAAATATCTGTCTCTCCACTTTTTTTTTTTATCCTTTTTTCTTTGAATATTACATCAAGAAGGTTAGTAACCGTCTTCTCTGTATCATTCATTAAATATTATGGTAATATTTAATTCTGGAATTGTTTTCTATCCTTTTTATAATATATAAAATAACTGAACCATATAATCATAGTTTTAATGAACCTGCAGTTGAGGATGGTGCCTTCGAAACACTATTGCCATGAAAACGAATGCTCATCGTGATTGGTCTCCCTTTTTTTCATTCTATTTATTGAAGTTAAAGATGAAGCTTTGTTAAAGAGGAAAAACTCAACTTCCACTACGATTCTATCCAGTGATCTTGCACTGAAATATCTTTCTAACTACATAAAGAGATATATAGTCGAAACAGCTTAGCATCTGGAACTTGTCTACAGAGAGGTTGAAGAAAGGAAGAATACGATGGAAAGCCATATGGTATTTGTCCACCAACCTACGAGTATAGTTATGCTGTTAATCCTATTCTATTTTGACTTGAGTGATTTGGTTAAGTTGTGGGTGCGTAAAAAGATAAGTCGAAAAGTCTTTGGAATTCCTTTTCAGCATGAGAAAGTGAAATTGATCAGGAAACACCTTATTTATACGAAATTGATCAAATGACGTGCTATTTAGTAAAATTGATCAGGTGACGTTCTATTTGAGAAGAAATATCTGCTAACTCAGCAGCTAGGGCAGCTGACTCACAATTTCCGGGTTAAAGTTGGCAGCACTTATTCTGATCTCTGTCCAGGAGTAGGGTGTTCCCAGGGCAATGTATTAAGTGTTACTTTATTTGCTATTGTAATAAATAACCTGTATCCTCTCTGCTCGAAGGGGTGGCTGCAACCTTATTTGTAGATGACCTCGCTCTTTATTTCTCCGCTTCACACCCAGCATCCGCAGCCCGCCTCTCCCAGTAGGCGATTGATATCATCCATGTCGGGCCCTTCATAAAGGATTCCGCTTCTCCGCCTCAAAGACGAAAGCAGGGTAACCCCTTGGAATTTGTGCCGGATCTCCGGTTGCTGGGGCTGATCCTCTATCCCAAACTCACTTGGTGTCTCCATTTCGTGACCATGTAATGGGCGCAGCGATTTGCCTTCCTGACCGCCGTGCTGACGGGACTCAGCGCCTCGTCCGGCCCCAGCTTAACCTCTTCTCTTTCTTTCAGACAGCTTGGATTTCTCCTCTACTTCCTTACTTTCCTTACAACCTCTCCCACAACTTTCTCTGGTCGGCCTCTATTTTCACAGGGTAGATGATGACCTCCTTCTCAGCCAACTATCCCGGATCGGGGCTGACAGGGGAGGAGACAATGTTCCCTAACCTCTGAGCTCCGGTTCGGGATGGTGGGTTTTTAACAACCTGCTTTATCACCACCCATACCTTCCTCACATCCCTTTTCCTTCTCACTTCACACTATCCTTTTTACGCCGTGCCCAAGGTGGAGCCGCCATGCCGAAGGGCTGCCAGGTCACCAGGTGGGAGGGGTGGCCTTGAATGGTAAACCTACCTCTGCCAGCCCGTACGCACCCCTTGCAGGGCGGGCTACTGCGAGGGGGTGATTAGCGTCTGCATCCCGTGAATAAAAAAGGGTCACCGTGCCCAATAATGAGTCTAACAAAAAAAATCCCCTTAATTTCCCCCTATCCTCCGTCGGAGCTGCCCCCGGACAGATCCACTAAAAAAATGGAGGTCCCTCCCACTGCGCTTTCACAGGGGACCTTCCAAATCTCTTTAACGGAGATGAGGCTTACTCCTCTTCTTTGCCTACGGGTGTAGGAGAATCCCACCTCATCCCCTTGTCTGGAGGTGCCCTCGGGTGCCTCCCACTTTCCAGCGGCACTCTCCCCTTTACTTTGGGGATTGCCAAGAAAGCCAGCAGGCAGCCCATAACCGACCGCTCCCCATTGAAGCGGCTCGGTAGGGCAAACCCATTTAGAGGGGAGAGGGAAATAGGGCCTATCGGCCGCTTCCCTTCAGAGAACTGCTGGCTCGTATACTGACTCTAGCGGGGGTCAAGGCATGTGCCTCCCCATAGTCGACTTATGACACCGCTGCCAGTGGGACCTGTGCTGTGATGTCGTGAGGGGGGAGAGGATGGCCAACTGGAGCCCCCACCCAAGATAGACATGGTCCTTGAGGCAACCCAGCCTCAGATGGTAGGGCCTTCCATAGGGGCGAATCCGGGCTTTGCGCCAAGCACCGAACTCAAGTCCGCCCTTATGCAAGGTCCTCCTCAAACGGCTCGGGTCTCCAAGGCAGTACAAGGAGGGGAGGGATCTCCTCCTCCCGCCGGTGCCCCTTCAACCGCCAGGACCTTCTCCATCTCGGAGAGGAACCTTGCTGAGGCCGGTCCATCTTGCTCGGGAGCTCCTGCCGGCGGAGGGGAGAAGCGGGTTCATTCTCCGCCCTCCTCTCATAAAAATAAGAGAAACAACAAGAAAAGGACGAAAAAAAGTCAGGTTACTCACCGTCTGCATGGGCTGCGGGGACAGATGGCTCTACTACTTTGGTAAGCGACTAATTTCACTGTGAGTGAATTTCGTCGGGCTAGGGCTAGGTTCCGGTTTATTTCGAAATACGCCCGTCGCTCTTCTTGGCGGGCATAAGTGTCTTCACTTAACAGAAAGACCCCTTTAGCTGAGGTGTGGAAGCGAATCAAAAGGATTCAATGCAAGTTCTCGCAGGACTCCCCTCCCGTTCTCCAGGAGAATGGGACCGCAATCTCGGACCCCGCGTCCGTGGCGGAATCCTTAGCGACCACTTTTTCCGCATTCTCTAGCCGGGATGCTGCTCCGCCAACATTCAATGCACGTCGTGATGTCGCGGAAGGCCGCCGGCTGGACTTTACCTCCAGAGGCGAAGAACCCTTCAACGACAAGTTTACTGTGAGTGAGTTGCGTTCTGCTCTCGCTTCGTGCGCGGACACCGCCCATGGTCCGGACGATTTCCCGTACGCCATGCTTCGACAGCTGGGTGAGCAAGGCATGGCCTTTCTGTTAGATTTGTTCAACAGGATCTGGGTGGAAGGTCTCCTCCTGGATTCCTAGCGAATCGATACTGTGCTCGCCTTTCACACACCGGGGAGAGTTCACTCTACTCTGACCGGTTTCCGCCCAATCTCTCTAACCTTTTGCGTGTGCAAGTTGATGGAGAAATTGGTAAATGTTAGATTCGCCTTTTTCCTGGACAGCGGAGGCCATCTGTCTTCGCACAGTGCGGCTTCCGCAAGTTCCACCCCACGTCGGATGCTCTGCTCCGACTCTGAAATGCCGTCTACGAGGCTTTCCCTCGTAGACAGCACTACGCCACGGTGTTTTTCGATCTGGAGAAGGCCTATGATACCGCATGGCGATACGGTATCATGGAGACTCTCCACACGATGGGGGCGAGGGGACGCCTGCCAATGTTTATATCTGAATTTTTGCGAGATCGTCGATTCCGCGTACGGGTGGGGGGAGCCCTCTCCGGCCCAAAGGAGCAGGAAGCAGGTGTCCCACAGGGAAGTGTCCTCAGTGTCACACTCTTTGCCCTGAGCATCAACGGCATCACCTCGGTTCTGCAGTAAGATGTTCTCCCTACGCTCTACGTGGACGACCTATCGATCTCTTTTGGCGCGGCCCAGATGCCAACTTTGGAGCGTCGACTCCAACAGGCATTGAACCACGTCTCTCGCTATGCCAAAGCGCACAGGTTTTGATTTTCTTTGGCCAAGACTAAGGTGGTGCACTTTAGCCGCCATCCACGGCTTCACCCCGACCCAGATTTGTTTCTTAATGCGGTGCGCCTGGATGTGGTTGAGTCGCACCGTTTCCTGGGTCTTGTATTCGACCGACGCCTCACCTGGGAGGCTCATATTCGCGGCCTTAGGGTTTCTTGTACCCGCGCCATGGACATTCTCCGTTCCGTGACGTTCAGCGCTTGGGGCGCTGATAGGGCTACTGCCCTACCTTTTTATCGATCCTTTGTTCGCTCGAAACTCGACTACGGATGTGAGTTTTATGCATCCGCAGCCGAGCGTTTATTGCGGAAGGTGAATTTGATCCACCACACCGGCCTTCGCCTTGCGACCGGTGCCTTCCGCACTTCATCCATTGAGAGCCTGTTGGTCGATGCTGAAGAGAGGCCACTCACTCTGTGCCGCGTGCAGTGCATCGTTCGCCTGTACACGCGAGCCTGGCGTCTCCCTCAGTCGCCAACAGCTCTCACTGCATCCGCAGCTGATCTCGATGGTGCCTATGCCGCTGACAGACGCTAGTCATACCCTAAGCCCTTCGGGTTTAGGGCCAGGAAACTCCTTCGAGAGGTAGATATAGCTCTCGGGCCAGTGGCGCACCTGGTTCTGCCCAGGACGCCACCCTGGAGGGTACCACATTTGGCTATTTGTCGCCACGCCTCTGCTCCCAAAGCTTGTACTGCGCCGGGAGTATTGCGTTCTACTTTTTTGGAGCACACATCGTGTCACGCTGGAACCGTGCCAGTGTATACGGATGGCTCCAAGTCCCAAAAGGGGGTCAGCTTCCACGCCGTATCCCCTCTGTTTGAACTCAGCGGGGCTCTACCAGGCGCTGCATCTGTCTTCACGGCCGAGCTGGTGGCAATACACCACTCGGTACGGGAGATTATGCGACGTGCCCGGTTCGGAGACCGGATTGTGATCTATAGCGACTCACAAAGCGCCCTGAGTGCTCTCGGGGCATTGGAATCTCCGCATCCCCTGGTTCGCGAAATCCGTGACGCCACGGTTTTGGCGAGCCGGGCAGATGTCGAGATTATCTTCTGCTGGGTTCCTGGACATGTAGGAATTGCGGGGAATGAGCGCGCCGATGAGGGCGCCAAAGAGTCCGCGAGGACTCTGCGACCGGACCAGCGTTTCGCTCTTCCTCACACTGACTACATGGCAGGAATACGGGCAGCTCTTCGGACTGCTTGGCGAAGAAGATGGGAGACGGTCGAGGGGAACTTAAAGTTGCGTGCCATTGCGCCGCGACTGTTCCCATGGACCTATCCCCCAATGCCGCGGCGGCTTCAGGTTGCTTTCTGTCGTCTTCGAATCGGACACACTCGTGTGACGCATCGCTCCTTGATGGAGCGCTCGCCTGCGCCCTATTGCAACGACTGCGTCGTCCCCCAGACTGTTCGGCACATTCTTGTCGAATGTCCCAGTCTGGGTGATCTTCGCGCACGATACCTGTCCCGGTACCGGGATGGGCGGAGTCGCTACCGCCTGTCCCTTTTACTCGGGACAGATTCGTGCACATTGACTTGTGGACTTGTTGACTTTTTGGGGGAGGCCAGTCTTCTCCCCTTTATTTGAGGTTCTTTTTTCGTTATTTTTTTGTTTGTAGGTTGCACTCTCCTGCACCGGGATGAGGGGGACCTCCCCTCGCTGCCGGAGATTGCTTCCTGATTGTTAAGTTTTTCCAATTCATATCGATTGTGAAGTTTTCATATTTTTATTTTAATGTAGCCTAGTTCTATGCTGTCGTGTTTTTTGGCGACTTATGCCCAAGTGGGTAGTTGCCAGATGGGCTCTATAAAATAAAAAAAAATAAAAAATGGTAAGCGACCAAGCCAAGATTGTGAAGTCCAGCTCCACTCCCCCCCAGGGTGCAAAGTCCCTGACAAAGACGAAAACTAAAAGTACAAGTGCGCAGAGCGTAGCCTCGATAACGTCGGTGCCCCTCATTCAGAGACACCCCCTCCCTCTCTGGGATCTTTTCTTTAGGGGTTGTTCCCAGAGAGGCTCTGGCCTTTTTGTGGTGAGGGTGGGTCAGCTCTGGGACCCTTAGGGGACGTATGGTGCTGCCAACAAGCTTTTTAACATACCTCTCTTTTTTCCCCCTCATTACGTTCTTCCACTTCCATTTATTTCCACCTCTTCCTTTACCTATCTAGTTGACCTTATGGATACCCGACCTCTGCTCGTTTTATGGATTGATTCAGAATTGTTCTTTCATGAAGTTGAAATAGGCTGAGCATCTCCACCGCCTTCGTCTACCGAATGCCCAAGGAGAAACCCATCGTTGGCCCCTTTTCGTGCGTAGGGGAACTCGGGCAGCCCCTTAGGGTTATAAAGATGGTGTGGTGGATCCGTATCCATTCTCTAAGATGACATACCGGACGTAACTGATTGTATAGTTGCAGTAGTGCCGGGCCCTTGTAAGCCTCCATGGTGGGGAGTCCAGAGGGAGAATGCGAAGTTTTTTTTATTTTTGCAATGGCTCGCCATAAACCCAAAACCTCCCCTTCTCGTAAGGGTTCTCGTGCCAAACGTTCCTTAGCTCCCCTTTCAGCCTTCCTTCGCTTGTTGGACCCCTACTCCAACGAAGTAGACCCAGATCTAGATTATCCTCGCCTTCTTGTCATGAATTCATCATCCGACACCCCACTTGTGAAAGTCGATGTGTTTGACGTCAATGATCTTTTGAGTCCCGCTGTGGTGAACCCCGCTGGATGTGGTCAAGAGGTAGTGGTGATGTCGTAGTTGAGGTGTCATCCCACTCTCAACACAACCTTGTGCGAAATCTATCTTCGATAGCTGAAATTCCAATAACTCTCTCGCCCCATCCGCGTCTGAATTTTGTCAAAGGTGTCGTCCGTTTAAGCGAACTAAAGGACTACAACCCCACCCGCTTTCAGAGTAAGCTTAGTACCCAACTTGTCACACACGTACAGAGGGTAACTAAAACATTAGGCTCCACTAAAGTCCCAACCGCCACACTGATTTTAACATTTAAACGACAAGAACTGCCGCAGTATATTAAAGCTGGGTGCCTTCGTGTCCCGGTAAGTCCCTACATACAACTACCCAGACGCTGCTTCAATTGCAATCAATTTGGACATGTTGGCCGTGCCTGTCGGCACCCTCTCTCCTGTGTGAATTGTAGCTCTGACTAACATGGCTCCGAATACACCAAAACACCCAGCTGTGCCAACTGCGGAGGTACCCACAGTGCTGCGTCAAAACTCTGTTCTATATTTTTATATAAGAAGGAGGTGCTGGCTTTTGCCGCGACTCCCTACGTCTAGATATAAGAGAGGCCCGCTAGCGTGCTCGAGCACAAACCTCACCACTTGGCCTGCTCTTCTCTGACGTTTTACGTGACGCTGGGCGAAACCGACCATCACGCGCGAGTTTCGACCAGCCTGAAGCACTTCATCCTACATCTACTCGCAGCTTCGAAAACATTCAGAATATGCAGTCGAAGCATCGCTCTCACACAGACATAACCAATGTAGCCCCCCTCCCTTCAGCAGCTCTAGCTAGGATAGACGCTCAGACTGAGACACTTGAAGACATCAGATGCTATCTGAAAGAATTCCCAACATCGACCAGTGAAGGTTCATCCACCCGGCTCCGAGACCAAAAGCCCAGTGGTAAGAGGAAGGATTCCTCACCTGAGTCATCGACCACCAATAAACAGGCAGCCTCTGGAGTTGACTCGGCCGAACCCCAAGAATCTTCAATGGACTCCTCCCCTATGGCTGAACATTCTATGCCCTTAAGTCTGTCCCGCCCTTCACAGGACTTAGGCCCCATCCTGATCCAAACGATGGCAGATATACACCCAGCTCCACACACCTCGCTCAGATCACCTGTTCGTTCCGCTCACCCTTCAACCCATGATCCGATGGAAGCAGTTGATACTCCAACATCACCAATCGCGGCGGTTGGACCAATTCCTCAGACACCGAAAATACCCTCGACCCATGAATTCGGAGCTACCGGCCGAAAATCCCTTCTCGATCTTCCTTTTACGCCAGCTTGTAAGCCCGAATTACAATCAAGGGCTTCGGTCGGTTCTCCCAAACCCACGAAAAAAGCCCCAGTTACTGCTCCATCTAGGATCTCTTCCCCTGCAAAAGCAGGCTCCTCAAAATCAGCTCTCCGTCTCCCAAGCTCTTTGGGACGAACTTCAAATACAATATCGGCCATAAAAGAGAAAAAGATATCCACAGTGGTATCTAATCATCACACATAATATCTTCCATTTTACAATTGAATTGCCAAGGCGTTCTTTCAAAGTGGGAAGAACTCAAAATTCTTTTGACGACTATCCACCCCACTGTTATTTGTCTTCAGAAGAATAAACTGGGTATATGGCCCTTTCCGCCGGTACCCGGCTTTCTCATTTTCAACTCTATTGCTCCTGCTGGAAACTCCTCTCATGGGGGGGGGGGGCAATCATGGTATCTTCATCCCACCATATTTCTCCCATCCCCCTACATACTACCCTCCAAGATGTTGCCGTGATTGTTTTTCTTACTAAGCTTTTTACCGTTTGCTCTATTTACCTACCCCTTTGTTTATCATTGTCAAGACCCGACCTTTTAGAACTTATAGACCAGTAGCTCTCCTCATTCTTATTACTAGGAGATTTTTACGCCCGTCACCCATACTGGGGTGACAGCACTCGAAATACCAAAGGCAGTGTTTTAGTCTCTTTTATTATCTGACTTTCTTTGTGTTTTAAATACTGGCAATTTTACCTCTTATCATGTCCAGACGGACTCCTTTAGCTGTGTTGACCTGTCTGTTTGTTCCCCGGATTGCTTCACGGAATTTCGATGGTCAATTCTTGACGATCTCCATGGGAGTGACCACTTCCCTATTGTCTTGTGGGCCCTTCAAGTTAGCCCTCATACAACTATACCCCTTAAGTGGGACTTAGGTCATGCAGTTTGGGAAGGTTTCCGAGAGGCTTCCTTCACAAGTGCATCTTTGGGGACCTTCAATGGAGTGAAAGCGGCAGTAGAATACTTTACATCGACTATCTACAATGCAGCAACACAGACCATGTCACGGAGGCGACCCACCACGGGCCGCTCAACCGTGCCCTGGAGGACCTTAACGTGTGCAACAGCTATCAAAACTTACAAGTTAGCCCATGCCCGATTCCGAAAGAACCCAACTTTGTGCGACAAGGTCGACTGAAACCGAGCTCGTGCGCTTCGCCAAAGAACCCTTCGTCAGGCTCGCTGAAATTCATGCCACCGTTACGTTTCATCAATTTCCTCTTTGAAACCTACTGCTAAGATCTGGAAGAGGATTAATAAGATCAGGGGCCGTTATGCTGATCATCATACCCCCACACTCAACGTAGACGGTTCCTTGGAGAATGACGGCCTGGCGATCAGCAATGCTTTTGCTGACCATTTCCGCGACGTCAGCAGTGTCAGCCGTTACGATAAGGCTTTTCAATCCTACAAATCAAAGGAAGAGTCTCATTCTCTTAACTTCACAACAAAATATAACCTTCCATATAACGCTCTATTCAGCATCCATGAGCTGCATAGCGCTTTGTCCCTTTGCAGATCTACTTCCCATGGTCTTGACGAGATCCATTTCGATATGATTAGGCACGTACATCCACACTCTACTCTCTTCTTCCCTTGATTTGTACAACTTTATATGGGTGAAGGGTTTTTACCCCTTATCATGGTGACCCCGTAAGGGGCGCGGCGATTTGCCATCCTGGCCGCTGTGCTGACGGGACTCAGCACCCCGTCCGTCCCCAGCTTAGCCTCTTCTTCTTCCTTCAAAACACTTGTTTCCTCGCTTTTCATACAACCTCTCCCACAACTTTAAATGGTCAGCCTCTAATTTCACAGGGTAGATGCTGACCTTCTTCTCAAGTCAACCGTCCCGGATCGGAGCTGAGGGGGGAGGGGACAATGTTCCCTAACCCCTGAGCTCCGGTCTGGGGTGGCTGGTTTTTAACAACCTGCTTCATCCCCACCCATACCTTCCTCTCCTCCCTTTTCCTCTCCTCTTTACAATCTATATATTTTTTACCCCGTGTTGAAGGTGGAGCCGCCATGCCGATGGACTGCCAAGCCACCAGGCGGGAGGGGTGGTCCGAAATGGCAGCGCCTGGCTCTGCCAGGCCTGTAAGCACCTCTTGCAGTTCGGGCAACTGCAAGAGGTGATGTGCTATTGCGTCCCGTATAAAAAAGAGGGTCACCATGCCCGATGATGAAAATAAAAAAAAAACCCAACCCCCCAACTTTCCCTGAAAAAGCGACGGAGCCGTCCTTGGGCAGCTCCACCCAAAAAATGGAGGTCCCCCCCCCCTATGCTTGCGCAGGGGACCCTCCATACCTCTTTAAACAGAAAGGAGGCTTACTACTCTCCTACGCCTACGGGTGTAGGGGACTCCCCCTCACCCCCTCTATGGAGGGGCTTTCGGTATCTCGCTTTTTCCAGCGGCAGTCCCCTCTTTTCTTTCCACGGGGACTGCCAAGAAAGCCAGCAGGCAGCCCTTAGCCAGCCGCTCTCCATCGAAGCTGCTTGGTAGGGTAAACCCCTCTAGGGGGCAGAGGAAAGCCAGGCCCCTTCGGTCACTTCCCTCAAAAGACCTGCTGGCAAGGATATTGAACCTTGCCGGGGTTAAGGCCTCTGCCTCTCCACAAAAGACTCTTGACGCTGCCAAGGGGACCTACGATGTCCTGGGAGGGGATGTCCAACTGGAGGCCCCTCCTGTGATAGACATGGTCCTTGAGGCGCCCTAGCCTCAGATGGTAGGGCCTTCCATGTGGGGGAATCCGGGCTCGGCGCCCAGCACCGAACCCGAATCCGCCCCTATGCAAGGTCCCCCTCAAACGGCTGAGGGCTCCGAGGCAGTAAAAGGAGGGGAGGGATCTCATCCGACAGGTGCCCCCGCGACTACCAGGAACTTCTCCATTTCGGAGAAGGACCTGGCTGAGGCCGGCCTATCTGGCATGGGGGCTAATGCCGGCGGAGGTGAGAAGCGGGTTCATTCCCAACCCTCCTCTCCAAAAAAGAGAAAGACTAAAAGGACTAAAAAGACAAAGAAGACCCGGGGCTCCTCTTCATCAGCGGGGGCCGCGGAGACGGATAGGTCTACTCCCACTTTGGTAGGCGACCAAGCCAAGATCAGCACATCCGGCCCCTCTACCAACCCGTATGCGGAGCCCCTGACTAAGACTAAAACCAAGAGTGCACAGGGTGGAGCCTCGATGACATCGGGGCCCCTCATTCAGAGGTTACCTGGCGTTTTAAAGCCCGCTGGCTTCAAACGCTTCCTCGTTATTCGCTCCACTGATGGCAATATGTTGTCCAAGGGCAACATGATCCATCAGAAGAGAGGTCTAGCTAGTGCAATTGGTAGAGAGCCGAAGGTGACCCGTTTCTCGGACAGGAACCTTCTGGCGAATGCGGCGAATCCCGCCGAAGCGGCCAAAATAAGTGCTCTTCGGACACTTCATGGCACCCCCGTGAGTGTGACGCCGCACTCTACCATAAACTTTGTGAAAGGAGTGGTTTATGCGAGGGAACTCGTTAACTACTCCATTGAGGACATCACCCTAGAGCTGACCGACCATGGGGCGGTCAAGGTCGAACGTGTGATGAGAAAACAGGAAGATGCCTCGAGACCCACCCCTACATTCTTCGTCACGTTCGACTGTGACAAGCTCCCTGAGTCGGTGCGTGCCGGTTGGTACCGCTACCGCGTAAAGGCGGTGCTATTACTGTTACCGCTTTGGTCATACGAATCGCTCATGTAGACGTGCAAAGTCGGGGTCAGCCGAAGTCTGCGTAAATTTCTCCAAGGTCGCACACGATAAGTCCAAATCGTGTGTGGCCAAGTGTGTCAATTGCGGAGAGCCGCACCCTGCTTCTTCGATGCAATGTGGTGCATATCTCCTTGAGAATGAAATCCTGGCCGTTCAGGCCCAGGATCGACTCTCATTTCGCGAGGCTAAGAACTTGGTCCTGGTGCGCCCGGCTCTGCCTGGGACGTCATATGCCTCAATAGTTAGCAAAGCACCCTCTGCCTTTGGCCCACCAGTCCAACGAGCACGGTTGTTTCCGCGCCCATTCGGAGCCCTTCTGCGGGCTCTACCCAACCCGGGCGCTCCCCTGGTAAAGCTGGCGGCAAAAAGGGTTCATACCCAGCCCGGGCTAAAACCAGGGCTTCCCCCTCTACCCCCAGCGTGACCGTTTCCCGTAAGGTGAAATGGCCACGCGCCTCCACCGAGTCGTTAGACTCACAGGAGGCAACACCCCTGAAGATGGTCGCTAGGCCATCTTCCGGGGTTCCTAAAGCTGTCCCCCGAAAGGAGGACAGCAACAAAGGAGCTTCGGCTCCTTCGCTCACGCCCCGAGGTAGAGCGAGTGGCCCCCGTAAGGGGCGCGGCGATTTGCCATCCTGGCCGCCGTGCTGACGGGATCCAGCGCCCCGTCCGGCCCCAGCTTAGCCTCTCTTCCTTCCTTCAGATAGCCTGTATTCCTATCCTACCTCGTCGCTTTTCATACAACCTCTCCCACAACTTTCTCTGGTCAGCCTCTAATTTCACAGGGTAGAAGCTGACCTTCTTCTCAGCCAATCGTCCCGGATCGGGGCTGAGGGGGGAGGGGACAATGTCCCCTAACCCCTGAGCTCCGGTCTAGGGTGGTTGGCTTTTAACAACCTGCTTCATCCCCACCCATACCTTCCTCACATCCCTTTTCCTCTCGTCTTCAAAATCTATCCGTTTTACGCCGTGTTCAAGGTGGAGCCGCCATGCCGAAGGACTGCCAGGCCACCAGGCGGGAGGGGTGGTCCCAAATGGCGGCGCCTGGCTCTGCCGGGCCTGTAAGCACCTCTTGCAGTGCGGGCTACTGCAAAAGGTGGTGAGCGATTGCGTCCCGTAAAACAAAGAGGGTCACCATGCCCAATGATGAAACAAAAAAACATCTCCCCTTAATTCCCCCTATAACAACAACGGAGCCGCCCTCGTGCAGCTCCACAGAAAAGATGGAGGTCCCCCCCCCCCCTGTGCTTGCGCAGGGGACCCTCCATACCTCTTTAACCGGAGAGGAGGCTTACTCCTCTCCTACGCCTACGGGTGTAGGGGACTCCCCCTCACCCCCTTCTCTGGAGGTGCTTTCGGGCACCTCCCTATCTCCAGCGGCAGTCCCTCCTTTGCTTTCTAAGGGGACTGCCAAGAAAGCCAGCAGGCAGCCCATTGCCGACCGCCCCTCGTACAAGCGGCTCGGTAGGGCAAACCCCATTAGGGGGGAGAGGGAAGCCAGGCCCCTTCGGTCGCTTCCCTCAAAAGACCTGCTGGCAAAAATATTAAACCTTGCCGGGGTCAAGGCCTGTGCCTCCCCACTAAAGACTTATGACGCTGCCAAGGGGACCTGCGATGTCCTGGGAGGGGATGGCCAACTGGAGGCCCATCCTGTGATAGACATGGTCCTTGAGGAAAACCAGCCTCAGACGGTAGGGCCTTCCATGGGGGGGAATCCGGGCTTGGCGCCAAGCACCGAACCCGAATCCGCCCCTATGCAAGGTCCTCATCAAACGGCTGTGGATTCTCAGGCAGGACAAGGAGGGGAGGGATCTCCTCCGGATGAATCCCCTGCGCCCACCGGGACCTTCTCCATTTCAGAGAAGGACCTGGCTGAGGCCGGTCCATCTGGCCTGGGGGCTTCTACCGGCGGGGGTGAGAAGCGGGTTCATTCCCCGCCCTCCTCTCCTAAAAAGAAGAAAAAGACAAAGAAGACGAAAAAGACTCGGGGCTCCTCTCCATCCGCGGGGGCTGCGGGGACGGATGGGTCTGCTGCCACTTTGGTAGGCGACCAAGCCAAGATCGGCACATCCGGCCCCTCTACCCCCTCGTGTACGGAGCCCCTGACTAAGACCAAGAGTGCACAGGGCGGAGCCTCGATGACATCGGGGCCCCTCATTCAGAGGTTACCTGGCGTTTTCGAGCCCGCTGGCTTCAAACGCTTCCTCGTTATTCGCTCCACTGATGGCACCATGTTGTCCAAGGGCAACATGATCCATCAGAGGAGAGGATTAGCTAGTGCAATTGGTAGAGAGCCGAAGGTAACCCGTTTCTCGGACGGGAGCCTTCTGGCGAATGCGGCGAATCCCGCCGAGGCGGCCAAGATAAGTGCTCTTCGGACACTTCATGGCACCCCGGTGAGTGTGACGCCGCACTCTACCATGAACTTTGTAAAAGGAGTAGTTTATGCGACGGAACTCGTTGACTACTCCATAGAAGACATCACCCTAGAGCTGGCCGACCATGGGGCGGTCAAGGTCGAACGTGTGATGAGAAAACAGGGAGGGGCCTCGAGACCCACCCCTACACTCTTCGTCACGTTCGACTGTGACAAGCTCCCTGAGTCGGTGCGTGCCGGTTGGTACCGCTACCGCGTGAAGGCATTCGTGCCACTGCCGCGGCGGTGCTATTACTGTCACCGCTTCGGCCACACGAATCGATCATGTAGACGTGCAAAATCGGGGTCACCCGAAGTCTGTGTAAATTGCTCCAAGGTCGCACACGATAAGTCCAAATCGTGTGTGGCCAAGTGTGTCAATTGCGGAGAGCCGCACCCTGCTTCTTCGAAGCAATGTGGTGCATATCTCCTTGAGAAAGAAATCCTGGCCGTTCAGGCCCAGGATCGACTCTCATTCCGCGAGGCTAAGGACTTGGTCCTGGCGCGCCCGGCTCTGCCTGGGACGTCATATGCCTCAATAGTTAGAAAAGCACCCTCTGCTCCTGGCCCATCCAGGCCAACGAGCACGGTTGTTTCCGCGACCATTCGGAGCCCTTCTGCGGGCTCTACTACACCCGGGCGCTCCCCTGGTAGAGCTGGCGGCAAAAAGGGTTCACACCCAGCCCCGGCTAATACCAGGGCTCCCCCCTCTCCCCCCAGCGTGACCGTTTCCCGTAAGGCGAAACGGCCACGCGCCTCCACAGAGTCGTTAGACTCACAGGAGGCAACACCCCTGAAGATGGTCGCTAGGCCATCTTCTGGGGTTCCTAAAGCTGTTCCCCGAAAGGAGGACAGCAACAAAGGAGCTTCGGCCCCTTCGCCCACGCCCCGAGGTGGAGCGAGTGGCTCGGAGACGGTGGTTCCTCGAAAAGAGGGACCCCGCCTCCCAAGCCGCAACGCCCGCCTAAGGTTTCGAGGCGGAGGGAGGAAAAGACTCGCATGGCGAGCCCAACCTCCCCCAATAAGTCCTCGAAGGCGACAGCGCCTTCAGCGCTTTGTCCGGCCAACAGCGCCCGGGGTTCTGCCCTCGGGAAGCGTACGGCCATTCCCGTGAGGGTCTTCAATTCGAGGAGGGCCCCCACGTCTCCTCCGAGCTAGGCCTGGAGGGCATATTCCTTCAATGGAATTGCCGTGGACTCCGGGCCAACTGGGAGGAGCTGCGGAGGCTCGTCTCGTCCCGTTCCCCGTTAGCTATTTTTTTGCAGGAGACCATGCTAGGCGCGTGCCCGCTGCCTGCCCTCCCGGGGTATAAGGGTCTTGCGACCCCACTACCGCGGGATGGCCGGGCTGGGGGATGCGCGGTTTACACCCGGCATGATGTCTCCGTTCTTCCTTTCTCTTTAGATACCTCCTTTCAGGCAGTGGCTGTGCAGCTGCACCTGGATAGGAGGTATACTATCATTTCTGCGTACATTCCACCGTCAGCTGACTTCGACGCGGGGGACTTTCACCGCGTCGTGGCACGGTTGCCGAGGCCCTATCTCTTGCTTGGAGATCTGAACGGCAGGCATCCTCTCTGGGGAGATTACTCCATAAATCCCAGGGGACAAGTCCTTGCCGATCTGATCGAAGAGCTTGAGATGGGTGTCCTAAACGTGGATGAGTTTACGCATCACTGTCCGAGAACCGCTTCATTTTCTTGCCTTGACCTATCTTTGTGCTCTTCGGATGCACAGCCTGATTTTGATTGGGGGGTGGTCGATGACCTCCATGGTAGTGATCACTTTCCCATTCAAATATCATTTTCAGGGCAACTGCCGCCTGAGAGACCACCTCGGTGGTGCTTGGCGCGGGCGCGGTGGCCTGCATTTCAGGAAATGACTGAATTCTCTATCTCAGTCGAGGAGTTTAGGTCGGTAGATGAGGCCGTTGAGTTCTTCTCCGGCAACCTCATCGCCGTAGGCCTGACTACTATTCCTAGGACGTCTGGCCGTTTTGCACGCCGACCACTCCCATGGTGGTCGGCCGAGTGTGAGATGGCCCTCAAACAGAAGCGTTATGCCTACATGCGCTATAAGCGCCGCCCGAACGATTTCACTGTCGCTGAATTTCGTCGGGCTAGGGCTAGGTTCCGGTATATTTCGAAGCACGCCCGCCGCTCTTCTTGGCGGGCATACGTGTCTTCACTTAACGGGAAGCCCCCTTTAGCTGAGGTGTGAAAGCGAGTCAAAAGGATTCGGGGCAAGTTCTCGCAGGACCCCCCTCCCGTTCTCCAGGAGAATGGGACCGCAATCTCGGACCCCGCGTCCGTGGCGGAATCCTTAGCGACCGCTTTTTCCGCATTCTCTAGCCGTGATGCTGCTCCGCCAGCATTCAATGCACGTCGTGATGTCGCGGAAGGCCGCCGGCTGGACTTTACCTCCAGAGGCGGAGAACCCTTCAACGACAAGTTTACTGTGAGTGAGTTGCGTTCCGCTCTCGCTTCGTGCGCGGACACCGCCCATGGTCCGGACGATGTCCCGTACGCCATGCTTCGACACCTGGGTGAGCGAGGCATGGCCTTTCTGTTAGATATGTTCAACAGGATCTGGGTGGAAGATCTTCTCCCAGACTCCTGGCGAATCGCTACTGTGCTCGCCTTTCGCAAGCCGGGGAGAGATCACTCTACTCCGACCGGTTTATGTCCAATCTCTCTAACCTCTTGCGTGTGCAAGTTGATGGAGAAATTGGTAAATGTTAGATTAGCCTATTTCCTGGACAGCGGAGGCCATCTGTCTTCTGCACAGTGCGGCTTCCGTAAGTTCCACTCCACGTCGGATGCTCTGCTCCGACTGGAAAGTGCCGTCTGCGAGGCTTTCCTTCGTAGACAGCACTACGCCACGGTGTTTTTTGATCTGGAGAAGGCCAATGATACCGCATGGCGATACGGTATCATGGAGACTCTCCAAACGATGGGGGCGAGGGGACGCCTCCCAATTTTTATATCTGAATTTTTGCGAGATCGTCGATTCCGCGTACGGGTGGGGGGGAGCCCTCTCCGGCCCAAAGGAGCAGGAAGAGGGTGTCCCGCAGGGAAGTGTCCTCAGTGTCACACTCTTTGCCCTGAGCATCAACGGCATCACCTCGGTGCTGCCGGAAGATGTTCTCGCTACGCCCTACGTGGACGACCTTTCGATCTCTTTTGGCGCGGCCCAGATGCCAACTCTGGAGCGTCGACTCCAACAGGCATTGAACCGCGTCTCTCGCTATGCCGAAGCGCACAGGTTTCGGTTTTCTTTGGCCAAGACTAAGGTGGTGCACTTCTGCCGCCATCCACGGCTTCACCCCGACCCAGATTTGTTTCTTAATGGGGTGCGCCTGGATGTGGTTGAGTCGCACCGTTTCCTTGGTCTTGTATTCGACCGACGCCTCACCTGGGAGGCTCATATTCGCAGCCTTAGGGTCTCTTGTACCCGCGCCATGGACATTCTCCGTTCCGTGACGTTCAGCGCTTGGGGCGCTGATAGGGCTCCCGCTTTACTTTTTTATCGATCCTTTGTTCGCTCGAAGCTCGACTACGGATGCGAGTTTTATGCATCCGCAGCCGAGCGTTTATTGCGGAAGGTGGATTCGATCCACCACACCGGCCTTTGCCTTGCGACCGGTGCCTTCTGCACTTCCCCCATTGAGAGCCTGTTGGTCGATGCTGGGGAGATGCCACTCGCTCTGCGCCGCGTGCAGTGCATCACTCGCCTGTACGCGCGAGCCCGGCGCCTCCCTCAGTCGCCAACAGCTCTCACTGCATCCGCAGCTGATCTCGATGGTGCCTATGCCGCCGAGAGACGCCAGTCATACCCTAAGCCCTTTGGGTTTAGGGCCAGGAAACTCCTTCGAGAGGTAGATATAGCTCTCGGGCCGGTGGCGCCCTGATTCTGCCCAGGACGCCACCCTGGAGGGTACCACATTTGGCTATTTGTCGCCACGCCTCTGCTCCAAAAGCTTGTACTGCGCCGGGAGTATTGCGTTCGACCTTTTTGGAGCACACATCGTGTCACGCTGGTACCGTGCCAGTGTATACGGATGGCTCCAAGTCCCAAGAGGAAGTCGGCTTCCACGCCGTATCCCCTCTGTTTGAAGTCAGCGGGGCTCTACCAGGCGCTGCGTCTGTCTTCACGGCCGAGCTGGTGGCAATACACCACTCGGTACGGGAGATTACGCGACGTGCCCGGTTCGGAGACCGGATTGTGATCTATAGCGACTCACAAAGCGCCCTGAGTGCTCTCGGGGCATTGGAATCTCCGCATCCCCTGGTTCGCGATATCCGTGACGCCACGGTTTTGGCGAGCCGGGCAGATGTCGAGATTATCTTCTGCTGGGTTCATGGACATGTAGGAATTGCGGGGAATGAGCGCGCCGATGAGGGCGCCAAAGAGTCCGCGAGGACTCTGCGACCGGACCAGCGTTTCGCTCTTCCTCACACCGACTACATGGCAGGAATACGGGCACCTCTTCGGACTGCTTGGCAAAGAAGATGGGAGACGGTCGAAGGGAACTTAAAGTTGCGTGCCATTGCGCCGCGACTGTTCCCATGGACCTATCCCCCAATGCCGCGGCGGCTTCAGGTTGCTTTCTGTCGTCTCCGAATCGGACACACTCGTGTGACGCATCGCTATCTGATGGAGCGCTCGCCTGCGCCCTATTGCAACGACTGCGTCGTCCCCCAGACTGTTCGGCACATTCTTGTCGAATGTCCCAGTCTGGGTGATCTTCGCGCACGATACCTGTCCCAGTACCGGGATGGGCGGGGTCGCTACCGCCTGTCCCTTGTGCTTGGGACAGATTCGTGCACACTGACTTGTGGACTTGTTGACTTCTTGGGGGAGGCCGGCCTTCTCCCTATTATTTAAGCAAGGTTTGTTTGTTTTTTTTGTTGTTTTTTTGCATTTGTTTTGTTTTTTGTTTGTTTGTTTTTTTCTTTAGTTGCACGCTCCTGCGCCGGGGGGACCTCTCCCCGACGCACCAGCTTGCTTCCTTTCCCCCTTTTGGGGTGTTGTTTTTTTTTTTCTCTTTAATTTCATTTTAAAGTAGCCTAGAACTAGGCCAGTTTTAATACGGCGACTAATGCCCAAGTAGGCAGGCAGTCGCCAGATGAGCTCTTAAAAAAAAAAGAAAAAAGAAAAATGGAGCGAGTGGCTCGGAGATGGTGGTTCCTCGAAAAGAGGGCCCCCTGCCTCCGAAGCCACAATGCCCGCCTAAGGTTTCAAGGCGGAGGGAGGAAAAGACTCGCATAGCGAGCCCAACCTCCCCTAATAAGTCCTCGAAGGCAACAGCACCTTCAGCGCTTTGTCCGGCCAACAGTGCCCGGGGTTCTGCCCCCAGGAAGCGTACGGCCTTTCCCGTGAGGGTCTTCAGTTCGAGGAGAGCCCCCGCGTCTCCTCCGAGCTAGGCCTGGAGGGCATATTCCTTCAATGGAATTGCCGTGGACTCCGGGCCAACTGGGAGGAGCTGCGGAGGTTCGTCTCGTCCCGTTCCCCGTTAGCTATCTTTTTGCAGGAGACCATGCTAGGCGCGTGCCCCCTGCCTGCCCTCCCGGGGTATAAGGGTCTTGCGACCTTACCACCGTGGGATGGCCGGGCCGGGGGATGCGCGGTTTACACCCGGCATGATGTCTCCGTTCTTCCTTTCTCTTTAGATACCTCCTTTTAGGCAGTGGCTGTGCAGCTGCACCTGGATAGGAGGTATACTATCATTTCTGCGTACATTCCACCGTCAGCTGTCTTCGACGCGAATGACTTCCGCCGCGTCGTGGCACGGTTGCCGAGGCCCTATCTCTTGCTTGGAGATCTGAATGGCAGGCATCCTCTCTGGGGAGATTACTCCATAAATTCCAGGGGACAAGTCCTTGCTGATCTGATCGAAGAGCTTGAGTTGGGTGTCCTAAACGTGGATGAGTTTACGCATCACTGTCCGAGAACCGCTTCATTTTCTTGCCTCGACCTATCTTTGTGCTCTTCAAATGCACAGCCTGATTTTGATTAGGGGTGGTCGATGACCTCCATAGTAGTGATTATTTTCCCATTCAAATATTATTTTCAGGGCAACTGCCGCCTGAGAGACCACCTCGGTGGTGCTTGGTGCGGGCGTGGTGGCCTGCATTTCAGGAAATGACAGAATTCTCTATCTCAGTCGAGAAGTTTATGTCGGTAGATGAGGCCGTTGAGTTCTTCTCCGGCAACCTCATCGCCGTGGGCCTAACTACTTTTCCTAGGAAGTCTGGCCGTTTTGCAGGCCGACCACTCCCATGGTGGTCGACCGAGTGTGAGACGGCCCTCAAACAGAAGCGTTATGCCTACATGCGCTATAAGCGCCGCCCGAACGATTTCACGTCGCTGAATTTCGTCGGGCTAGGGCTAGGTTCCGGTATATTTCGAAGCACGCCCGCCGCTCTTCTTGGCGGGCATACGTGTCTTCACTTAACGGGAAGACCCCTTGAGCTGAGGTGTAGCAGCGAGTCAAAAGGATTCGGGGCCAGTTCTCGCAGAACCCTTTTCCTGTTCTCCAGGAGAATGGGACCACAATCTTTGACCCCGCGTCCGTGGAGGAATCCTTAGCGACCGCTTTTTCCGCATTCTCTACCGGCGATGCTGCTCCGCCAACATTCAATGCACGTCGTGATGTCGTGGAAGGCCGCCGGCTGGACTTTACCTCCAGAGGCGGAGAACCCTTCAAAGACAAGTTTACTGTGAGTGAGTTGCGTTCCGCTCTTGCTTCGTGCGCGGACACCGCCCATGGTACGGACGATTTCCGGTACGCCATGCTTCGACACCTGGGTGAGCAAGGCATGGCCTTTCTGTTAGATTTGTTCAACAGGATCTGGAGGCAAGGTCTTCTCCCAAAATCCTGGCGAATCGTTACTGTGCTCGCCTTTCGCAAGCCGGGGAGAGATCACTCTACTCCGACCGGTTTCCGCCCAATCTCTCTAACCTCTTGCGTGTCCAAGTTGATGGAGAAATTGGTAAATGTTAGATTAGCCTTTTTCCTGGACATCGGAGGCCATCTGTCTTCCGCACAGTGCGTCTTTCGCAAGTTCGACTCCACGTCGAATGCTCTGCTCCGACTCGAAAATGCCGTCTACGAGGCTTTCCTTCGTAGACAGCACTATGCCACGGTGTTTTTCGATCTGGAGAAGGCCTATGATACCGCATGGCGATACGGTATCATGGAGACTCTCCACACGATCGGGGCGAGGGGACGCCTCCCAATGTTTATATCTGAATTTTTGCGAGATCGTCGATTCCGCATACGGGTGGGGGGAGCCCTCCCCAGCCCAAAGGAGCAGGAAGAGGGTGTCCCGCAGGGAAGTCTCCTCAGTGTCACACTCTTTGCCCTGAGCATCAACGGCATCACTTCGGTGGTCCCGGAAGATGTTCTCGCCTCGCTCTACGTGGACGACCTTTCGATCTCTTTTGGCGCGGCCCAGATGCCAACTTTGGAGCGTCGACTCCAACAGGCATTGAACCGCGTCTCTCGCTATGCCAAAGCGCACAGGTTTTGGTTTTCCTTGGCCAAGACTAAGGTGGTGCACTTCTGCCGCCATCCACGGCTTTCCCCAACCCAGATTTGTTTCTTAATGGGGTGCGCCTGGATGTGGTTGAGTCGCACCGTTTCCTTGGTCTTGTATTCGACCGACGCCCCACCTGGGAGGCTCATATTCGCAGCCTTAGGGTCTCTTGTACCCGCGCCATGGACATTCTCCGTTTCGTGACATTCAGCCCTTGGGGCGCTGATAGGGCTACTGCCCTACTTTTTTATCGATCCTTTATTCGTTCAAAGCTCGACTATGGATGCGAGTTTTATGCATCTGCAGCCGAGCGTTTATTGCGGAAGGTGGATTCGATCCACCACACCGGCCTTCGCCTTGCGACCGCTGCCTTCCGCACTTTCCCCATTGAGGGCAACAGGCCAATGCTGGGGAGATGCCACTCGCTCTGCGCCGCGTGCAGTGCATCACTCGCCTGTACACGTGAGCCCGGCGCCTCTTTCAGTTATACCCTAAGCCCTTTGGGTTTAGGGCCAGGAAACTCCTTCGAGAGCTAGATATAGCCCTCGGGCCGGTGGCGCCCTGGTTCTGCCCAGGACGCCACCCTGGAGGGTACCACATTTGGCTATTTGTTGCCATGCCTCTACTCCCAAGGCTTGTACTGCACCGGGAGTATTGTGTTCGACCTTTTTGGAGCACACATCATGGCACGCTGGAACCGTGCCAGTGTATACGGATGGCTCCAAGTCCCAAGAGGGGGTCACCTTCCACGCCGTATCCCCTCTGTTTGAAGTCAGCGGGGCTCTACCATGCGCTGTGTCTGTCTTCACGGCCGAGCTGGTTTCAATACACCACTCGGTACTGGAGATTACGCGACGTGCCCGGTTCGGAGACCGGATTGTGATCTATAGCGACTCACAAAGCGCCCTGAGTGCTCTCGGGGCATTGGAATCTCCGCATCCCCTGGTTCGCGATATCCGTGACGCCACGGTTTTGGCGAGCCGGGCAGATGTCGAGATTATCTTCTGCTGGTTCCTGGACATGTAGGAATTGCGGGGAATGAGCGCGCCGATGAGGGCGCCAAAGAGTCCGCGAGGACTCTGCGACCGGACCAGCGTTTCGCTCTTCCTCACACCGACTACATGGCAGGAATACGGGCACCTCTTCGGACTGCTTGGCAAAAAAGATGGGAGACGGTCGAAGGGAACTTAAAGTCACGTGCCATTGTGCCGCAACTGTTCCCATGGACCTTTCCTCCAATGCCGCGGCGGCTTCAGGTTGCTTTCTGTCGTCTCCGAATCAGACACACTCGTGTGACGCATCGCTATTTGATGGAACGCTCGCCTGCGCCCTATTGCAACGACTGCGTCGTCCCCCAGACTGTTCGGCACATTCTTGTCGAATGTCCCAGTCTGGGTGATCTTCGCGCACGATACTTGTCCTGGTACCGGGATGGGCGGGGTCGGTCCTGCCTGTCTCTTGTACTCGGGACAGATTTGTGCACATTGACTTGTGGAATTGTTGACTTCTTGGGGGAGGCCGGCCTTCTCCCTATTATTTAAGCAAGATTTGTTTTTTTTTGTATTTTCGCATTTGTTTTTTTGTTTGTTTGTTTTTTTCCTTTAGTTGCACGCTCCTGAGCCGGGGGGACCTCTCCCCGACGCACCAGCTTGCTTTCTTTCCCCCCCCTTTTTTTCTCTTTAATTTTATTTCAAAGTAGCCTACAACTAGGCCAGTTTTAATACGGCGACTATTGCCCAATAGGCAGTCGCCAGATGAGCTCTTAACCCTCCCCCTAAAAAAAACCCCCTTATCATGGTGCATTGAAATCATCCTTCCATTTGTCAAACCGGGCAGGGACGGGTTGGACGCAGATCACTACCGCCCTATAGCTCTTACCAGCTGTTTGAGTAAGTTGCTGGAAAAAATGGTATTGGAGCGCCTAAACTGGTTTCTGGAAACCAATTACCTTCTCTCTTCATTTCAATGTGGCTTCCGCAAAGGTCATAGTACCCTTGACCTACTGGTACGTTTCGAGGGAACGATCCGAAAAGCTTTCTCATTAAAGCACCGAGTCTTGGCCATATTTATCGCTATTGAAAAAGCCTACGACACAACATAGAGATACGGGACCTTGAAGCAGCTATACGTCTAAGGAATGAGAGGCCTTTTAGCGTCATTTATTCAAAGTTTTTTAGCATCTCGATCCTTCAAGAATATGTGTTGGAGACACATACTCTGACCTGCAACCCCGAGAGGAGGGAGTTCCTCAGGGCAGTGTTTTAAGTGTCTTATGTTTTATAATTGCGATTAATAATATTATTTCGTCTCTCCCAGAGGGTGTATCGGCAACTCTGTTTGTCGATGATTTAGCACTATACTGTTCCTCACTTCGCCTTTCATCAGCAGCGCGTCGGCTACAACTGGTGGTCGATGCTGTATCCAAAAGGGCACAACTTAAGGGATTCCGCTTTTCCACGAACAAAACCAAAGCAATGTATTTCCACCGAGGCAAAGGGGTTCTTGTTCTTCCATCTATCTCCCTATATGGCAAAGATATAGAGTTTGTCTCCAAGTTTTGGTTCCTTGGAGTAACTCTCGATCCAAAGTTATCCTGGTTACCACACTTAAGCCGTCTTCGAACAGGCTGTCTGCGGGCTCTAGAAATTTTGAAAGTCCTCTCACACACTTCGTGGGGCAGAGCCCGATAAACATTGTGGAAACTATACATAGCCCTCGTCCAATCCAAATTGAATTATTGCTGTCAAATTTACTCATCGGCTAACCCTTCAGCCCTTAAAATGCTGATCCCCATTCGAAACCTCGGAGTTCGCCTTTCTAGTGGGACATTCCGTACTTCTCCTGTCAACAGCCTTTACTGCGAGAGTAGGGTACTCCCTCTGCCTTACCATAGACTTCATATCTGCATGCGATACCTCTGCTGTGTACAGCAAGCCCCTGTATTAGAGGTCTACAGATGCCTGTATGCTGCTGAATCAACGGCGGCATATGATAAGTTGCCATCTTTACCCCATCCCTTGAACCTTTGAATAGGAGATCATCTCCCTAACCTGGGTGCTCGAAGGGTCCTTACCCTTCCATCCTTACTGACTCCTATTTGGCGTGCTCCTCTCCCCATAGTATGTACTAACATATTATTATTATTATTAAAGTTCCAAGCCACAACCCCAACTGGAAGAGCAAATAGCTATAAGCCCAAGGGCCCCAGTGGGGAAAGAAACCTGGTATGGAAAAAACGAAACAAAGATTAAGAAAAACATAATAAATAAATAGAAAATCAAAAAAAAAAAAAATAAATAAAAAAAATAAAAAAATTAAATGCTATAATGTTAAAAATATTATAATATTATATATGTGTGGATAATGAATAAAATATTAAAGTTATAAGTTTCTGTTAATTAAAAATGTATTAGCACCCACTTTAAATTTCTGAAGTTCCAAGGACTCAACAACAACACTAGGAAGTTCATTCCACAGTTTAGTTGTGTTAGGAATGAAACTTCTTGAAAACTGTGTTGTGTTGAATCTCATAGGCGTAAAGGCCCTACTATTGGCATTTAGTACACCTCTGGTAACTCGTTGAGGGGCATATAAATTGGGCAGATCGTGATGCAGTGGATGATCTGCATTGTTAAAAATTTTATATAAGATGCATAAGGAGCTTATTGCTCGCCTGTGCCACAGATCAACTTTGAGGTCAGGAATTAAAAATTTTATTGCTCTCAAATTTTTATCTAATAAATTAAGATAAGAGTTGGCTGCCGAACTCCAAACAGGGGCGCAATATTCAAAACACGGAAGAATAAAAGCATTAAAACAATTTTTAAGAACAGTCTGCTCTCCAAATACTTTGTAAGATTTCCTCAAAATGCCAATTTTTTGAGCAATAGAGGAGGAAATAGATCGAATGTGATTCTCAAAAGTAAACCTAGAGTCAAGCATAACTCCAAGCAACTTAAAAGAATCACATATGGAGATGGGAATGTTATTTATTAAAAGATCTGGATGGGGAGGATCTAGTGTTCTGGATCTGCTAACAATCATACTCTGGGTTTTCTTTGCATTTAACTTCATGCCCCATGAAGTGCACCAAACATTTATCTTAGCCAGATCTCTATTTAAAGACTCTGCAACCGATGCTCTCAACTCAGGAGATGGGACTGGGGCTATTAGAGTAGCATCATCAGCATAGGCTATAAGTCTATTTTCCAGTCCAAACCACATATCATGGGTATATAATATAAACAGTAGAGGACCAAGAACACTGCCTTGTGGTACACCAGATAGCACCTCTCTCTCATCACTAAAATTATTGTCAACATAAACCTTTTGATGTCGATTTGTTAAAAATTGTTCAATAATATTTAAAAATACACCACCTACTCCCAACTGCTTCAACTTAAATATCAGGGCCTTATGATTGACACGGTCAAATGCGGCACTGAAATCCAGGCCAACTAAGCGAACTTCTTGACCAGAGTCTAATGATTTTTGGACAATGGTGGAGACAGTGAGAAGTGCATCACAAGTGCTCAGACCCTTACGAAATCCAAACTGTAAAAAGGGAAACAGACGATTAAGCTCGGCAAATGTACTTAAACGTTTAGCTAGTAAACGTTCAAAAATCTTAGATAGAACAGGAGTTATAGAAATGGGCCTATATTCAGTAGGGTTAAAACTACCACTTGCACTTTTACATAATGGAATGATGTTACCAATTCTCCAACATTCGCAAAAACTACCACTCCTCGCCAGCTTCCGAAGAATAACGGAAAGCTTGGGAGCCAAATACTCTGCAGTTTTCTTAAAGAATAAAGGGAATATACCATTTGGGTCAGTACCACCATAAGCATCCAGATCAAGAAGTAACTGTTTTACTTCACTTGAACGGAAAGCAATCTTGTTTAACCTTGGTTCAGGGAAACAAGTGTCAGGTAGAGTTAGATTCTCATTACTTTGTTTATTATCAAAAACATCAGCCAACAGTGTTGCCTTTTCTTCAGGACTATGGGTAATGGAACCATCAGGTTTAAGAAGGGGTGGCATAGATGAATCATTCCCAAAAAGAGCAGACTTGAGAGTGGTCCAGAATTTGTGGGAATTTGCTGTGCGCTGAAGAGTTCCCTTTGTGGTAGTATTGAATTCAACTTCCGCATTATTATATACCCTCTGAGCTGCTGTTCTGTAGTGCACATAATTATCCCATAGAAAGGCAGATCTACTCCCCTTCCACAGGTTGTAGGCTTCTTGTTTCTGCATATGAGCCCTCTTACAGTCATCATTAAACCAGGCTTTGTCCTTAGTGCGATATCTGATCATACGGAATGGAACATGTCTATCAATAATTGAAACAATTTTATCATTCAAAATACGAACTGCTTCAACCTCCTTATATATTAGTGGCCAGTTGATCCGGGAGATATCATTTAATATATTGCACCAGTCTACTTGAGATTTGATGAATACTTTGCTTGTATGAGCTATATTAGGAATAGATTGCACAATACAGATAGTTATAGAAATTGCACAGTGGTCAGAAGTTCCCACAGGAGGATCAACAGCACTTGTAACGACTCCAGGGGAATCAGTGAAAACCAAGTCAAGGCAGTTCCCAGATGAATGGGTAGGCTCCCTAATGACTTGCTCACAACCCGACTCACACGCAAAATCATAAGCCCTGATACCATGACAGTCAGTAGGGGAGACAGAAGACAGCCATTGCCTATGATGAGCATTGAGGTCTCCCATAAATACAAAGCAGGCTTTCCGGTCATTTTCCTGTACCTTGGCCATGGCAAGGAGCAGACAATCAAAAATAGTATCATCTAAGTCTGGATTGCGATAGACAGAAAAAAGATAAAAATTATTTTGCTTACCACATACTTTCATAACTTGCATCTCATGGCAAGAACAAGCATAGGAGGTCTTTGAAGCAGAGTAACCATTCCTAATGTAAACTGCCATTCCTCTAGCCCTAGGAATGGCATCACGCCTAAGTAAAATTGGTTTTTTGAAGCCTGGTATAAGTATTTCAGAGACATGCCTCATATTTGAAACCAGGGTCTCTGAACAGAGTAAAATGTCATGAGACTTGGATGAAGCAGTCAAGTCTTTAATATTGGCATGTAGGCCCCTAATATTAATATAGAGTAGACGACATTTTATCTGACGAGGATGACCAGGTCCAGGGTTGAGCTCAATGGAGAAGTCTCCCATGGACCTTCGCATCATTAAAAGCCTGTTCTTAGAGCATTCGAGCTCACACAAACAATGCTGCCCACTATACACGGATGGCTCTAAGTCGGACGGTGGCGTAGGCACCGCAGCCATCTACCCAGGAGGAGAATTCCTAACTTTATCTTTGCCGCCAGCAGCATCCATTTTTACCGCTGAACCTTCAGTAATCCTTTTAGCCTTTAGACTCATCTGAATTTTACCTTTTAGTGATTTTGTCATTTTTTTCCGGTTCAAGGAGTGTTTTACAGTCAATTAGATCTTTTAATGCGTCACATCCCTTAGTCACAGAAGTTTGCAACTGGCTGATCCAAAATACGTCCCGATATAGAATTAATTTTTGCTGGGTCCCTGAGCACCTAGAGGGCTGATCGGCTGGCCCGCTCAGCACATTCTCTGTCCCCTGAGAACACGGCTCTGCCTTTTAGGGACTACTTTCCTTCAATAAGAAAATATATTTTTCAACTGTGGCAGAATGAATGGGATGACTGTGCAACATCCAAACTATACAAAATTAAAGATTCTATTCCCTCTTGGCCCTCGAGCCGTCATAGAATGCAGTCGTTGGAGGTGGCCCTTTGCCGAGTTCGCATTGGCCACATGAGACTTACTCACGGCCATCTTGTTTCGAGTGATGTTCATATTAGCCCTTTCTGTTGTTTTTGCTGTGGAGACCAATCGGTTGCCCACCTTTTATTGGATTGTAGCTATTTCTGTATTCTCCGGTTGTCCTGTTTCCCAACCCTTTTAACTATTCCTCAACACACCCGTCTTCGATTCATATTAACGGAGGAATCTTTTAACCCATCGTTTTTTAATTTTTTTGTCACAAAGTGGTCTCCTCCACCTTTTATAGATGATTTGCCTCGTTTAATCCTAGCTGCCATAGAGAATTCACTTGGATTGGGCAGCAACCCACTGGTTCCTTACATTAAACCTCATTCAGAGACTACCCGGCGTTTTCGATCCAGCTGGCTTCAAACGCTTCCTGCTTATTCACTCCGCTGATGGCAGCATGTTGGCTAAGGGAAACATGATCTATCAGAGGAAAGCTTTAGCTAGTGTGATTGGTAGAGACCCGAAGGTGACCCTTTTCTCGGAAGGGAGCCTTTTGGCCATGATTAGTGCCCTTCGGACACTTGATGGCACGCTCGTGAGTGTGACGCCGGACTCTACCATGAACTTCGTGAAAGTAGTACTTTATTCAAGGGAACTTGTGGACTACTCCATAGACGACATCACCTTAGAGCTGGCCGCCCATGGGGTGGTCAAGGTCGAATGTATGATAAGAAAACAGGGAAGGGCCTCGAGACCCACTACACTCTTAGTCACGTTGGACTCTGATAAGCTCCCTGAGTCGGTGCGTGCCGGTTGGTACCGCTACCGCGTGAAGGCATTCGTGCCACTGCCACGGAGGTGCTATTACTGCCTCCTCTTCGGCCATAATAAACCCTCCTGTCGACGGGCAAAGTCGGGATTACCCGAAACCTGTGTAAGTTGCTCCAAGCCGCACACGATAAGTCCAAATCGTGTGTGGCCAAGTGTGTCAATTGCAGATAGCCGCACCCCGCTTCTTCAAAGCAATGTGGTGCGTATCTCCTTGAAAAGGAAATCATAACCGTTCAGGTTCAGGATTGTCTCTCATTTCGCCAGGCTAAGGACTTGGTCCTGGCGCGCCCGGCGCTACCCGGGACGTCCTATGCCTCAATGTTGAAAAAGATACTCTCTGCTCCTGGCCTCTCCAGGCCTACGAGAACGGTCGTTTCCACGCCCCGTTGGAACCTTTCTGCGGGTTATAGCCACCCCGAGCGCTCCCCTGGTAAAGCTGGCGGCACAAAGGGTCCAAACATAGCCCTGGCTAAAACCAGTGCTCCCCCAATTTCCCCAGCGTGACTGTTTCACGTCAGGCGAAACGGCCACGCGCCTCCACTGAGTCGTTAGACTCACATGAGGGAACACCCCTGAAGTTTGTTGCCAGGCGATTTTCCGGAGTTTCTAAAGCTAGCCTCCGAAAGGAGGACAGCACTAAAGGAGCTTCGGATCCTTCGCCCACGCCCAGTGGTAGGCTGAGTGGCTCGGAGACGGTGTATCCTCAAAAAGAGGGCCCCCAGCCTCCGAAGCGGCCAAAGCCCGCCTAAGGTTTCGAGGCGGAGTGGGAAAAAGACTCGCATAGCGAGCCCAACCTCCGCCAATATGTCCCCGAAGGCGACAGCGCCTTCAGCGCTCTGTCGGGCCAAAAGCGCCCGGAGTTATGCCTCCCGGGAGCGTATGGCCATTCCCCTAAGGGTCTTTTCTTCGATGAAGTCCTCCGCATCTCCTCCGAGGTAGGCCTGGAGGGCATAATAGTTTAATGGAATTGCCGCGGACTCTGGGCTAACTGGGAGGAGTTGCAGAGGCTCTTCTCCCGTTCTCCGTTAGCTATATTTATGCAGGATACGATGCTGGGCGCATGCCCCTTCCCACCCTCCCGAGGTATAAGGGTTTTGCGACGACCCCACCACAGGATGAGGGCTGGGTGGGAGGATGTGCGATTTACACCCGGCATGATGTCTCCGTTCTTATTTCGCTTTAGATACCTCCTTTCAGGCAGTGGCTGTGCAGCTGCACCTTGATAGAAGGTATACTATTATTTCCGCGTAAATTCCACCGTCAGCCGACTTCGACGTGGGGGACTTCCGCCGCGTCGTGGCACGGTTTCCGAGGCCATTTCTCTTGCTCGGAGTTCTAAACGGTAGACAACATCCTCTAGGGAGACTACTCTATAAATCCCCGTGGTCAAGTCCTTGCCGACCTGATCGACGAGCTTGAGATTGGTGTCCTAAATATAGATGAGTTTACGCATCACTGCCCGAGAACCGCTTTATTTTTCCTGCCTTGATCTATCTTTGTGTTCTCCAGATGCACAGCCTGATTTTGATTGTGGAGTGGTCGATGACCTTTATGGTAGTGATCACTTTCCCATTCAAATATCATTTTCTGGGCCGCTGGCGTCAGAAAGCCAGCCCCGGTGGGGCTTAGCGCGGGCGCAATGGTCTGCATTTTAAGAAATGACTCAATTACCTATCTCACTCGAGGAATTTAGGTCGGTAAATGAGGCCGTTGAGTTCTTCTCCAGCAATCTCATCGCCGTGGGCTTAACTAGTATTCTTAGAAAGTCTGGCCCTTTTGCACACCGACCACTCTCGTGGTGGTCAGCCGAGTCTTGAGTCAGCCCTTAAGCAGACGCGTTATGCCTACATGCGCTATAAGCGCCGCCCGAACGGTTTCACTGTCGGTGAATTTCGTCGGGCTAGGGCTAGGTTCTGGTATGTTTCGAAGCCCGTCCGCCGCTCTTCTTGGTAGGTATACGTGTTTTCATTTAACGGGAAGACCCCTCTAGCAGAGTTGTGGGAGCGAGTCAAAAGGATTCGGGGCAAGATCTCGCAGGACCTCCCTCCCGTTCTCCAGGAGAATGGGACCGCAATCTCGGACCCCGCGTCCGTGGCGGAATCCTTCGAGACCGCTTTCTTCGCATTCTCTAGCCGGGATGCTGCTCCGCCAGCATTCAATGCACGTCGTGATGTCGTGGAACGCCTCCGGCTGGACTTTACCTCCAGAGGCGGAGGACCATTCTACGATATGTTTACTGGGAGTGAGTTTCGTTCCGCTCTTGCTTGTTTTGCGGACACCGCATATGGTCCGGACGATACCCAGTACGCCATGCTTCGACATCTAAGTGAGTGAGGCTTGGCCTTTCTGTTAAATTTGCTCAACAGGATCTATGTGGTGGGTCTCCCCCCGGATATCTGGTGAATTGCTGCTGTGCTCACCTTCCTTGGTAAACAGCACTACGCTACGGTGGGTTTTGATCTGGAGAATGCCTATGATACCGCATGGCGATACCGTATCATAGTGACTCTCCACACGATGGGGGCGAGAAGACGCCTCACAGTCATAATATCTGAATTTTTGCGAGATCGTAGATTCCGCGTACGGGTTGAGGGGGGGGGGGAGCTCTCTCCGGGCTATTAAAGCAGGAACAGGGTGTCCCGCAGGGAAGTGTCTTTAGTGTCATACTCATTGCCCTAAGCATCAACGTCATCACCTCGGAGCTGCCGTAAATGTTGTCGCTACGCTCTACGTAGACTACCTTTCGATTTCATTTGGCGCGGCACAGATGCCAACTATGCTGAATCGCACAGGTTTCAGTTTTCCTTGGCCAAGACAAAGGTGGTGCATTTCTGCCACCCCCACAGTTCCACACTGACCAAGACTTGTTTCTCAATGGGGTACGTCTGAAAGTGTTTGAATCGTACCGTTTCCTTGGTCTTGTATTTGAGCGAAGCCTCACCTGAGACGGTCATATTCGCAGCCCTAGGGTCTCTTTACCCGCGTCATGGATATTCTTCGTTTCATGACGTTCAGCGCTTGCACCGCTGATAGGGCAACCGCCTTAATTTTTTATCGATCCTTTGTTCGTTCGAAGCTCGACTATGGATGCGAGTTTTATGCATCCGCAGCCGAGCGTGTATTGCGGAAGGTGGACTCGATCCACCACACCCACCTTCGCCTGACGACCGGTGCCTTCCGCACTTCCGCTCATTGAGAGCCTTCTTGTCGATTCTAGGGAGATGCCACTTGCTCAACGCCGTGTACACTGCATTAATGGCCTTTACGCGCGAGGCTGGCTCCTCCCTCAATTGCCAACATCTCTCACTGCATCCACAGCTGATTTCAACGGTGCCCATGCCGCCAATAGACGCCACTCATACCCTAAGCCGTTTTGGTTTAGTGCTAAGAAACTCCTCGAGAGTTCGGGCCGGTGGTGCCCCTGGTTTTTCCCAGGATGCCACCCTGGAGGGTACCACCTGTGACTATTTGTCTCTACGCTTCTGCACTTAAAGCTTCTACAGCGCCGGGAATATTGCGTTCGACCTTTTTGGAGCACACCTTGTGTCACGCTGGAACTGTTCCAGTGTATACGCATGGTTTCAAGTCCCAAGAAGGGGGCGGCTTCCACGCCGTATCCCCTCTGTTTGAAGTCAGCCGGGCATTGCCAGCCGTTGCGTCTATCTTCCCAGCCGAGTTTGTGGAATTACACCACTCGTTACGGGAGATTACGTGACGTGCCCGGTCCGGAGACCGGATTGTGATTTATTGCGACTCACAAAGCGCCCTGAGTGCTCTCAGGGCATTGAAATCTCAACATCCACTGGTTCGCGATATCCGTGACGCCATGGTTTTGGCAAGGCGGGCGGATCTCAAGATTATCTTCTGCTGGTTTCCTGGACATGTAGAAATTGCGAGGAATGAGCGCGCTGATGAGGGCACCAAAGAGTCCGCGAGGACCCGGCGACCGGACTATCGTTTCGCTCTTTGTCACACCGAAGGAATACGGGCAGCTCTCCGGGCTGCTTGGCAAAAAAGATGGTAGATGGTCGAAGGGAACTTAAAGTTGCGTGCCACGACTGTTCCCATGGACCTAGCCCCCAATGCCGCAAAGGCTTCAGGTTGCTTTCCCACACCTCTCGGGTAAGGGATAGGCTCAGGTTGTGGAGGCGATGTAACTCTCTCGTACAGTCCAAGTTGGACTATGGTAGTGAGTTGTATTCTTCGGCCTCTTCTTTATCTCTCCGTATGCTGGATCTTATCCGCAACCTGACCCTCCGTCTGTCCAGCGGCGCATTCCACCCCTCCCATATACCTAGCATTTATTCTGAGGCTGACATTTTCTCACTCCATCACCACCGCCTCCAGGTGTGTCTACGGTATATTTTTTTGTATTCATCAGCTCCCTTACTCAGAAGCTTACAACAGTGTATTTTATCCAGGGTCTGTCGCTGACTATGATAGATCTCCATCCATGCACCAGCTCTTGGGACTTCGTGTAGCTGAATACGTTTCGAGTTTAAGACCACGCAACTCAGTTTTGCTCTTCTCATTCCCGCCCGCTCCCGGTGGACATTCTCCTTATCAAATATTTGCACGACTCTCTTTGACATGTAGAACTCTCTAGTTGGCTCGCGTGTAGTACGTGCTCTGTTCATTGAATCTTTGTCATCTTACACACTATGTCTTCTCTTCACAGACGGGTCTAAAACGGACGATGGTGTGGGCGTTGCGGTGGTCTCATCAGGATCTATATTCTCCGAGTCGTTATCGCAGAAGGTTTCCATTTTTACCGACAATCTCTATGGTTATATTAGCCTTACGCCTTTTATCTACTTTGCACTTAACTGCCTTAACTGTTTTCATTAACTCTAGAAGCGAATTATACGCCCTTCGCTCTCTAAATTCTGACCATCCCCTTGTCTCCAAAATGCATTCCTGGTTAGTCAAGAACTCTTCCAGATAAAAAGTAGAGTTTTGTTAGGTTCCTACTCATGTCGGAGTCCAGGATAACGAGCGGGCCGATGAAGCAGCTCGAATTGCGGCCACTCCTATACCGACTCGTTGCAGTCTACCTTATCGTGACTTTTACCCTCTTATTAGGGACTGCATTCTGTCTTTCTGACAGTCAGAATGGGATTGCTGCATTCCATTAAGCCTTCGGTTTTACCGTAGGTTAGCTGTTATCAGCCTCGTCGAAGCTCTGAGGTGGTCCTTTGTCGCCTGCGAATCGGCCACACATGCCTCACACATGGGCATTTAATGAGTAGCGATGGACCCCACATCGCTCACCCTATGCCTTCTCTGTTCGTCCCCCATATCAGTACGTCATCTTCTGGTCGATTGCTAGCCCCTGTCTGCCTTACGTATGGAAAGCTTCCCATTTATTTTACGTGTCCCATGTAACGATAGACTGCTCGTCTTCTTAGCTGAGAGTCTATCTTTTAGCACCAATTCCTTCTTTTCTCTGTTTTATAGTTTGTAAACACACCTTTTTAGTTAACTAGAAATGTAAATATTAGTCAACGCACGTCAATTGTTTATTATCCCTGTAGGCACTTTTTATTCTTTTAATCCTTTTATTGCTTTTGTTTTAACCTTGCCACTTTTTGTACTTAGGGCCTTGCACTCTTTTATGTTCTGCTGCTCCATAATCTTTTTAGATTTTAGTGGCGTACACCTTGCTCCAAATAATAAATAATAAAATTCATGGTACCGCCCCAACTCGATTATTAAGTATCATTAGGCCATTTTGCAAAAAGGTTGAAATCTAATACCATGCATCCATGACCTGAAACTAAGGTTTTATTCAGTGTCACCTGCATTATTCTCAAGGACAGCCAAAACACGGCCACGAAAAGCCTCACAAATTTTGAACTTGCCCATGTCTACCCTAATTGCAACTTTGATGGCTTCGAAGTTGGAGTGTAGGTTTTTTTTGGTAGCCCGGTCCAAAATACCCCAGAGGCGCACCCATCGGGTTCAAGTCCGGTCTGAAGGAAGATGAGAATTCCGTCAGCCGGAAGTCAGCAATGTTCTCTTTACCGAAGGCCTGCAGCATCTCGGTACAGTGGCTTGGTGCCTCGATCTGAATTTTACCTCGGGCGTTTTTGTAGACAGGACACACTGTTTCTTCGTGTTTCAAGAAGAAAGATTGACATCTTCCTTCTAACGGAGGCCACTACACCCAAAGACGATGCCTAGAACAGATGTTTGGTCCTAAAGGTGCCATAGACATGGACTATTAACTCCGCGAGGTACCCGTGATTTGGGGTCTTTAAATCGATATCCACTGTGATGATGATATCGTTAGAGAAAACCACGAAGGTGAACACATCCTAATTGAGGTATTTGGACATTTTACTTGATTTTGCTGCATCCTAACCGTAATGAACGCTGTGACGAATTGTCTCAGGGTCCTGTATCTGCTTCAAATCAATCTAGGGCGTAGTGCAGGGCCTTGGGGGGGCATATTTAGCTCTGCTATGCAATCTTGCATTAACGGCATCTACGAAGCCGGAACTCCGTTTCTTGCTGGCCTCGCCACTGGTAGGCTTCCTGCGGATAACATTGGTCATGTAAATGGGTTTTTGGTCATTGTAGACTACGGAAAGACACGCTGACTAAGGTTGCATTTGAAATTGGGGTAGTTAAGGAATTAGTCTACCATGCACTGTCAGAAATATTTCGTATTTCAGATAATAGTTATTTAGTTGTTATTTTGCTGATGTAAACGTAATTAAAAGAAATTAATATTAGCCCTATTATAAAGTTATTAAAGAAAAATTTAAGGAAAATAATTTGCCACACTTTTCTCCATCGTCGAGACGAAATAGGCAATTATATTATTCTGGTCGCTGCCTTGATAGAAAGTCGATTCTTCTGTTCGCTTGTGGCCTTGAAGGAGAACTGTTTTTTTTATACTTGCCTTGTTGACAGCATGTTCTGATTCTTCTTTCGCGCCTCCTTCATAGATAGTTGACTATTATTCTTAATATTAGTTTCCTTCACGGAATTATTGATTCCCCATTTCACCGCTTTAACACAAAGTTTATTTCTTATGACTGCTGTATTTAAGAAGAGTTATACTTTAAGTGTAATAGCCTTTAAAGAGTGTTAGAAATTTACCTCGCTAATTTGGTTTAACTTCTGAGGTACAAAAGTGATCTAGCTCTACCACTGTACCGTAAATGGTTCTCAATCAACTTTTAGTCTATAATGGTTTATGTTCAATTCGTGAGCTTCTATTAAATAAAGCTCACGAATTGAACCGAATGTTTGGTGTTTCAATCAAATATTAATTTAACTTTGCTATAACGGCAAAGTTTCTTATTTAATTATCGATAGGCTAATTTTGTTTCATGTCGCCCATCTAGCGACTGCCACATATCTAGAGGCTAAATATAATCCTGATGAACATCTGCTTGGCTAAATTAGCGACCTCGTGGTCCAGATATTGGATCTGAAACTTCGGTATAGATAGATTTCCAACAGAATCGCTAAGTTCTTGTCTTTAAAAATCACTATCTGCTATAATTCCACTCTCCTAGTTAGTCCAAGGCAGAAGTTCCATTTGTCTTTGACATTTGGCATTTAAGTATGGCGATCTCGAACAACACGGGTAGCTTAGGATCCCAATGCTTAACTGGCAAACGCCAAGGCCAAATGGAACTAATGCCCTGATTTAGAATGCTTCAATAAGATAAAAGTTTAAGAAAACCTTCAATGCGATCGGGCTTTCAATCTTTAATTTCAAACAGTGATTCTATTATTAACTTTCTTTGACTTTATTATCACGCAGAACTTGGGTTCACCTTATTTCTCCGTTTCTTTAAGCCCCTTCTACGGAAGGTTCTATTCCGTGGTCCAGATCCCATGTATCCGAGGGTCTCGGATACAGCACATTTACACAAGATGGAACCGAAATGTTCTTCATTTGAAAACTTGCGATTTCAAGAATTAAGTAATTTAGATTCGTATTTGATAGCCTATCAGTGACACTGTCCTCGTTATTATCTTTTTTCACGGAAACGCTTTTAAACCATCTTAAGATTGAGTGATGTTTTTTCATTTCCTGACGAAAAAATATTTCCCCCACAACCTTTTTTTTGCCTTTTGCCTCCTGACAAACCATATTCAGTTGTATTTCTGGAAAAAATGAAGAAATTTAAGAGTGTTAAGCTTAATATTAATGTAAATGTTAATTCAAAGTTCTGCTTCCCCACTCTGAAAGTATACTTGCTAGTTTGTAAGTTTAGATAATGATAATAATAATGCTGGAAAGAATACAATCATGTGTCAATAAAAGGATACACAGCTTGTGAATCATTCTTTGAAGACCCTTTAAAGGGAATGAATTCATCTTTATTGGCAACGAGGGCTGAAAGAACTTAACTCTCAAGTTAGCAAATCCCGAAAGGATTCACTGATGTGAAATCGAAAGCCTTCTTTCACCTAAACATAATTTTCAGAACAGATTGAGCACTGACTATTTCAAAAACATAAATGCATTAAATTGAGTTGGCTCTGATTACTTCAAATATTATAATTATTGATGGATCTTTCGAAGTTTGTTTTAGCACATTTAGTTCCTTTTAACGATAATGATAATTTCGCTGAGCAATTTATTAGGTAGCGAGTTGCTATTGGTATCAGTTTAAGTTTCCTGCCATTACAAAATTATGAACCACACAAACCCTAGAGATCCACTCGAGGCTATTTCAAAAATGAAGGTAAAGGATGGAAGTCACAGCTTAGGATAGGTAAAGGACGAGAGGGAATAGTGCTTCTGAGGAGAATACGGAAGCTATCCTTTACCAATGACAAACAATGACTTCTGAATATTGGAGGGATTAAGGAATAGTGTGGCTCCAAACTGCCCAAGGGTTAATGTGGACTATCGGAGAGGAGAGATCTTGGGATAAGGCATTGGAATATTTTTAAACAAGGAAAAAGAATGTTTTAGCTTACACAGAAAGGCGCAAATTTGATGCCCTTGGAAAGTATACAAAAAGAGTTTGTGAAACAAAAAATAATTTTCAAATTACATAAGCGTGTAGTGGTGTGGTCTGTAAAGGGACTCTCGTCATATTTTTGTTGAATATCCCAGTTTGGGTGATCTTGGTGCACGGAATAGAATCTTCTGTAGAAGGGGCTTAAAGAAACGGGCTCGCTACCGTTTGTTTCTTGTACTCGGGACGAGTTCGTTCACACAGACTTGTGGATTATTTGAATCTTTGGAGGAGGCTGGCCTCCTCCATTTTATTTGACTATTTGGTGTTGGTCGCATGCTCTCACGCAGAGGGGAGGCAGGTCTCTTCGCCCAACACGACGCGTCAAATTCTCGATTCGGTGTTCTAAATCCGAAGGCCAGATTTGAGTTCATCTCGTTTAATAGTAATTCGTCAAGATACTATTATTTTAGACTGTGCCGGCTCTAACAAGGCAGGATTACTCTTTCTGACTAAATCTTCATTTGGCTTCGCGTGCTACAAAGGTCCTTTGAGCGTCCCATCTGTCAAGTGTCCGTTTGTGTGTATGGCGGTCGAGACCGCCCAAATCTCTCTTTGAAGCAGAGACTCGTGTACATCTCCTATGGTTATATACCTTAATTTTGTAAGTATATGATTTGCATAGTAGTAAAGTATATTTTTGTAGTCCATTTCTATTACCCCAGAACCTTCCAAGATAGCTAAGCGTTGGCCAACTTAAACTGCACTCTAAAACTTAATTTCACTCTGATCTGTATTTATAATTTCACCTATGCTCTTAGCGCATTAATCCGTTCATAGACCTCTCTCTCTCGGGCTGAGAAATTCGAAGAAGGTTGGGATCTAACCTCCACCTAGCAGAGGTGTGGAAGCGGGTCGAAATGATTCAGGCTAAGTTCTGGCAGAACCCTCTTCCCGTTTTCCAGCAGAATGGGACCACAATATCGGTCCCCACGTCCGTGGCGGAATCCTTCGCGACCACTTTCTCCGCATTCTCTAGCCGGGATGCTGCTCCGCCAGCATTCACTGCGCGTTGTGTTTTCACGGAAGGCCGCCGACTGGACTTTACCTCCAGAGGCGGAGAACCCTTCAACTACAGGTTTACTCTGAGTGAGTTGCGTTCCTCTCTTGCTTCGTGCGCGGACACCGCCAATGGTTCGGACGATGCCCCGTACGCCATGCTTCGATACTTAGGTGAGCGAGGCATTTCCTGCCCGTTAGATTTGTTCAACAGGAAATGGGTAGAGGGTATCCTCCTAGATTCCTGGCGAATCGCTACTGTGCTCGCTTTTCGCAAACGGCGGAGAAATCACTCAAAACCTGTCTGTTTCCGCTCAAGCTCTCTAACCTCATGCGTGTGCAAGGTGATGGAGAAATTGGTACATGTTAGATTAGCTTTTTTTCTGGTCAGCGTAAGCCACCTGTCTTCTTCACAATACGGCTTCCGCAAGTTCCACTCCACGTCGGATGCTCTGCTACGAATCGAAAATTCCGTTGCGAGGCCTTCCTTCGGAGGCAGCACTAGGCTACGGTGTTTTTAGATCTGGAGAAGGCCTATGATACCTCATAGAGAGTCTCCGCGAGATAAGGGCAAGGGGACGCCTCCAAATCTTTATATCTGAATTTTTTGCGAGATCGTCGATTCCGCGTAAGGTTGGGGGGAGCCCTCTCCGACCCATTGTGTGATGCCGGCACATGTTCTCGCTACTTGGACGAACTTTCGATCTCTTTTGGCGCGGCTCGCTCTCAACTCTGGAGCGTCGACTCAATCAGTCATTGGACCGTGTCTCTTGCTATGCCAAAGTGCACAGGCTTTGGTTTTTCTTGGTTACGACTAAGGTGTTGCATTTCTGCCGCCATGCTAGGCTCCATTCTGACCCAGACTTGTTTCTCAATGGGCTGCGCCTGGAAGTGGTGGACTCGCACCGTTTCCTTGTTCTTGTGATCCGAGACGCCACGGTTTTGGCGAGCCGGTTGGATGTCGAGATTATCTTCTACTGGGTTCCTGGACATGTAGGAATTGCGGGGAATGAGCGCACCGATGAGGGCGCCAAAGAGTCCGCAGGAATACGGGCACCTCTTCGGACTGCTTGACAAAGAAGATGAGAGACGGTCGAAGGGAACTTAAAGTTGCGTGCCATTGCGCCGTGACTGTTCCCATGGACCTATCCCCTAATGCCGCAGCGGCTTCAGGTTGCTTTCTGTCGTCTCCGAATCGGACACACTCGTGTGACGCATCGCTATTTGATGGAGCGCTCGCCTGCGCCCTATTGCAACGACTGCGTGGTCTCCCAGACTGTTCGGCACATTCTTGTCGAATGTCCCAGTCTGGGTGATCTTCGCGCACGATACCTGTCCCGGTACCGGGAGGGGCGGGGTTGCTACTGCCTGTCCCTTGCGCTTGGGACGAGTGCGTGCACATTGACTGGTTGACTTGTTGACTTTTTGGGGGAGGCCAGCCTTCTCCCTTTCATTTAACCAGGTTTAATTGCTGTTTTTGTTATTGTTTTGTCATTGTTATTGTTATTTCTTTTTATTGTTGTTTCCTGTTCAATTTTTTAAAGTAACCTAGAACTAGGCTGTTTGTTTACGGCAACTTATGCCTAAGTCAGCAGTCGCCAGATAGCCCCTTAATTTAAAAAAAACAAAAAAACCCCCTTGTTCTTGTGTTTGACCGATGCCTCACCTGAGGGGCTCGTATTTGTAGACTTAGGGTCTCTTGTGCCTGCGCCATGGATATTCTCTATTATGTGACGTTCAGCACCTGGAGCGCTGATAAGGCTACTGCCTTACTTTTATATCGATCCTTTGTTCGTTCGAGGCTCGACTACGGATGCGAGTTTTATGCATCCGCAGCCGAGCATTTATTGCGGAAGGTGGACTCGATCCACCACACCGGCCTTCGCCTGGCGACCTATGCCTTCTGCACTTCCCCCATTGAGAGCCTACTTGTCGATGCTGGGAAGATGCCAGTCGCAGTGCGTCATGCACAGTGCATAATTCGCCTGTACGCGCGAGCCCGGCCCCTCCATCACTCGCCAACAGCTAGCTCTCACTGCATATTCAGCTGATCTTGACGGTGCCTATGCCCACCGAGAGACGCCAGTAATAACCATATGCATTTCTGGTTTCGGGCTAGGAAACGAGGTCTAGTTCTGCCTTCGGTGGTGCTCCTGTCTGCCCAAGTTGCTACCCTGGAGGGTACCAACTTTGAATATTCTTTGCCATGCCTTTGCTCCAAATCATGTTAAAGCTGTAAGTCTATATATTTCTTAAGTGCTGGCCATGAGTAGTTCTTAGGTTCTTTGATCTGGTTACTTCTATAATTAAGAAGCTTTGTAGATTAGACTGATTGTTTGGTTGTAGCTTTTTTAAATGACTTTTAACCGGAAAATTTCTGGACACAATCTTATATAATACATGACAAAGAAAAAAACAAACAATTGTGCATATTAACGAGGCAAAGAATTTTTCCTTAGTCAAATGTGGCCTCGATTTTTTCTATAAATATAAAGCTGATAAATTTATCTTCTTGTTTCTATTGATATTCCTTTTGATACATCTAAAACTTTTAAATGAAGAGTATTTTCAAAAGGTTTTCGGAGTTCAGGAAAATTCCCTTAAGTGCTGATTAAATTGATGGATTGTACAATATTTGATAAGAAAGGTCATTCTGATATCGTAGAAAATATTATTCTTAATTTTGCGCTTTTGGGAGTTCTGCGATATTCGGAATACAATTTAACCAAATGAAACGAAGTTTCGGTATAAAATTGTAAAACCATCATTTGTTGCATCATGCATTTTGTTGCAATATATTTCTATATCATTTGTGTATTAAATTGTGCAAATAGCTAATCCTTGCATTTCGTTTAAGTCGAGTGTTATAAAATTAAGTTTAACTCGATTTTGTTGATTAATTAAGTCAATTCAACCAATTTATTATATAATGGTGCCAGCATTATTTTTCTTTACATAAAATTAAAGGAATTTGAAATGGAATATATGTATAAGATGTTTTAGCAAATTCGTATTTTCATTCGTTCAAGCGTCAATTTATAATAATAAATTATTTATTTCCAAGAAAGTTACAAAAACATTATTATATTTTTGAACATAGCGACTTTGTTAACAAAATTCAACTTATATACATTATTATAATTAATACTAATATACAGTTATTCTATTACAGTGATCTACTATCACATAGTCTCGAGTGATATCTTTGAGTTGTAGAATCTCAGTAATAAGAAATTGTAGAGTTGTGGTACCGTGTGGTTCTGCCCATAATAGGTCTGAAAGTTCTTGAACCCCTCCTGGTATTCCAATGGGTACTTGATGTAGGTATGTGGTAGCAGGTTCCTATGGCATTCAGTTCCCAAGACCCCCCTGGTGAACTTAAAACAGAGATGCTCCCGCTTTTCATGGTGTCGAAGTCTCAACAATATCAAGCACTCTTTCCGAATCCATATAATGATCACCAAAGGATGATACGGACAAAACTCTTCCGGATTCGTTCAATACGGAAAGTCTGTTTTGCCATCAATCCTGAGTGCCACACGGGAAAGCGCACGCCAAACTGGTATGAATGAACCAAGTATAAAGTGTAAACATAGTTATCATACTGAATATTTATTGCTTGGCCCTATAAATGATAAATAAACATTTGTTTGCCTTTTTGATTAGATATTCAACGTGCGTTATTCAATTTAGGGTATTGTTGATGTAAATTCCTAATAGTTTACACTCTTATACAATTGGCAAATCTACTCCATTGAGAGAGTAACAACAAGGAGTAACAACAAGAAAAGAAGGCACCCTAGGAGACCTTACGGTCCATTCAAGGAGGGTACCTTTGGACTAGCAATCGAGCGGGCACATGGCTACTCACTTGTTTTGCGTCCCTAAACGGCCACTTTTCAAGATCTTGTCTAGTCTTGACTTGAACTGGTCAACAGATTCACTGTTGACAACTTCCACTGGAAGTGCGTTCCACATACCGCAGATACTGTAAGTGAAAAAATTTCCACACAGATTGCGGTTGTAACGCTTCAGTTCAAGTCTGAAGCCGTCATTGCGCGTTCTGTTCTCACTCAGTGTGAAAATATCCCGGTAGTCAACATTTTCGAAGCCTCGAAGTATTTTGAAAACTTCGATGAGCTGACCACGCAGTCTACGAGTTTCCAGCGAGAACAGATCTAATTTCCTTAGTCTATCCTCATAACTTTTATGTCGGATAGAGGGAATCAGCTTGGTTGCCCTGGCTTGTACGCGTTCCAATCTCGTGATGTCCTTTCGCAATGAAGGACTCCAAAATTGTACGGTATACTCCAGGTGTTGTCGGACAAGTGAGTTGTACAGGCACAGTACAATTTCCTGGTTCTGATAACCAAACTGGCGCTTAATATAGCCTAGCATCCTTTGGGCCTTTTTCGCCGCCTCAATGCACTGTTTCGAGAACTTGAGGTCACTAGTGATTGTTACACCCAAGTCCTTCTCAGTATCGGTGGATTCAATAGCAGTCATATTAAGGATCTACTGAGATTGGGGGTTTCTGTAGCCGATATGCATCACTTTGCATTTGTTTACGTTAAAAGGCATTTGCCACGTGTCCGACCACTCCCCAATCTTCCCAAGATCTTCCTGCAGGCGGGCAGTATTTCCATCCTTTGCAACGTTCATACCAAGCTTGGTATCGTCGGCAAATTTGGAAATCTTGGCAACCATGTCACCGTCCATGTCGTTGACGTAGATGATGAATAGTAGTGGTCCGAGGACAGAACCTTGAGGCACCCCGCTAGTAACGGGCACCCACTCAGAAGACTGTCCATTCAACACCACCCGTTGCCGTCTGCCACTTAGCCAGTTCTCGATCCAACCCGCTACCTTTCCGTCTATGCCAAGCGCTTGCACTTTCCGGAGAAGGCGGCGGTGTGGTACCTTATCAAAGGCTTTCTGAAAGTCTAGGTAGACCACATCCACCGCCTTGTCCCGATCGTGCTCACTGAAAACGAAGTGGAAGAATTCCACAAGGTTCGTCAGGCATGACCGTTGCCTTCGGAAGCCGTGCTGTGAACTCCTCAGTAGCAGGTTTGACTCTAAATACGACGTCACTTTGTCCACCATGATACATTCCATGAGTTTACCGACTATCGAAGTCAGGCTGATACGTCGGTAGTTCGACGGTTGGTTACGGTCTCCTTACTTGAAGATAGGAGTCACCTCCGCCTCACGCCAGTCTTTAGGAACGCATCCGGTCCGGATTGACATGTTAAAGATAGCGCACAGATGTCGTGATACTTCATCGCACACTTCCTTTAACACCTTAGGTAGAAACCCGTCCGGTCCAGAGGACTTATTCGTCATTAGGTGAGCGATCTTTTTCTTTATTTCTCCTTTGGTGAAGTCCATTGCCTCCAACTTTTCCCCCGAGTAGGAATCCGTGGGCTAGAGAATGCGACTACACTCTTCAGTAAACACTGAAGAGAAGTAGTCGTTGAGGAGGTTAGAATTTTCTGCATCTGAATGCTTTAATGTCCCCTCCTCATTCCTCATAGGGCCAATCGTTCGACGGATTGGTTTACGGCTGTTCACATATCCCCAAAACTCCTTGGGATTCTCTTTACAGAGTCTCGCCACTCGGAGTTCCTCAGACCGCTTAGCCGCCCTTATGCTGGACTTCACTCTCCTGGCTAGCCTCCGGTATTCCTCAAAGTCAGCCGAGATCTTCGATTGCCGGTACACATTTCTATTCTCCCTAAGCAGTTACCCGATTTCTCGATTAAACCACTTTGGTTGAACAGAGGACCGACGGGGGAATTTCAGAGGGATGAAACGCGATTGAAGACTCATGAATGTGGTTTTGAAGCTGTTCCAAGAGTCTTTAACAGCCTCGCGCACTCTTCTAGCCTCGCGTCAATCAGTACCGCGCGTAGACCTGCAAAGTTTGCTCTTCTCAAATCGATTTTCCTTGATTTACTAGTTGCAGGCTCTGCCTTCGGGACTTTGACTACAAATCTAATTAGTCGGTGGTCACTGACACGGAGCTCTTCGTCAACAGAGAGGTCCTCAACGATGTCATCCTCAGAGGTGAAAACCAAGTCGAGGATATTGTCTCCTCTCGTTGGCTCTCTCACCCATTGAGTCAGGAACTCGTTGTTCGTGAACTCCAAGAGTAGTGCGTTCTCGCCACAGGGTTCTCTTGTTTCCCAGAGAGTGTGTAAGAGAGAGAGAGTGTAAGAGAGAGAGTGTGTAAGAGAGAGAGTGTGTAAGAGAGAGAGAGTGTGTAAGAGAGAGAGTGTGTAAGAGAGAGAGTGTGTAAGAGAGAGAGTGTGTAAGAGAGAGAGTGTGTAAGAGAGAGAGTGTGTAAGAGAGAGAGAGTGTGTAAGAGAGAGAGGAGTGTGTAAGAGAGAGAGGAGTGTGTAAGAGAGAGGAGTGTGTAAGAGAGAGGAGTGTGTAAGAGAGAGGAGTGTGTAAGAGAGAGGAGTGTGTAAGAGAGAGGAGTGTGTAAGAGAGAGGAGTGTGTAAGAGAGAGGAGTGTGTAAGAGAGAGGAGTGTGTAAGAGAGAGGAGTGTGTAAGAGAGAGGAGTGTGTAAGAGAGATTAGTGTGTAAGAGAGTAGTGTGTAAGAGAGAGTAGTGTGTAAGAGAGTTACAAGGAAAAGAAGTACCTCAAGGGCTTTGCGGCCCATATCGAGGAGGCACTTTTTGTGGTTTCGATTCTTAGCATGTACTGATTACTTGCTATGAGATAATCAACTTTTCAAATATAATTTGTCAAGTCTACTCTTGAACTGTTCAACACTGCTACTCTCAACAACCCCCGCTGGTAGTTTATTCCATGTGTCGCAAATGTCATATGTGAATGACTTACCCACCGGAATGGTATTGAATCTGGGCAGCTCCACCTTCCACCCGTGATTTCGAGTCATATTCCGGTTGAGGGTAAAGAATTTGGTGGAGTCGACATTTTCAAATCCTTTCAAGATTTTAAAAGTCTCTATTAGACGACCGCGCAGTCTTCGAGTCTCTAACGAATAGAGGTTGAGCTCTTGCAGTCTTTCTTGGTATGACTTGTTCCTTAGCGATGGGATCAGTTTCGTGGCCCTGGCTTGTACCTTTTCCAGACGATCGATGTCTTTTCGATAATGAGGAGACCATAACTGAACAGCGAACTCTAGGTGAGGCCTCACCAGCGAGTTGTACAAGGGAAAAACAACCTCTTTTGTTCGAAAGCTGAATTGCCTCTTGATGTAACCCAACAAGCGATGAGCCTTTTTCTCCACCTGTAAGCACTGCTTCGAGAATTTGAAATCGCTGCTAATCAGCACACCTAAGTCCTTCTCGACATCATTAGACTAAAGACGCATACCTTGTAGCTCGTAGCCTGACCGGGGGTTTGCATACCCGATGTGCATCACCTTACACTTGTCTCAGTTGAAAGGCATCTGCCACTTGTCAGCCCACTCGCCAATCATCCGTAGGTCATCCCTCAACATCTCGATGTTTTCGGGATTCGCTACATTAGCTCCAAGTTTTGTGTCGTTGGCAAATTTCGCTAGACGACTCACCAGTCCTTCATCTATATCGTTGATGTAGATGATGAATAATAGAGGGCCTAGCACGGAGCCCTGAGGGACTTCGCTCGTTACTCACGAACACCGAGAGGTGTGGCCTCCGATGGTAACCCTCTGTCGCCTGTCCGACAGCCAACTTTCTAACCATTTTGCGACCTTTCCTCTTATTCCCAGGGCATGTACTTTCGCCATCAGTCGGCGGTGGGGGACTTTATCGAAAGCCTTTTGGAAATCCAAATAAAGTATGTCCACCGCTTGAATTCTGTCAAACTCGCTCATTATACCGTGGAAGAATTCAAGCAAGTTCGTGAGGCACGAGCGCTTTCTTCGAAAGCCATGCTGTGTGTCTCTCAACAGGTCGTGAGACTCTAAATGATTCATTATCCTATCCCCTATGATGCCTTCCAGTACTTTGCCCACGATTGAAGTTAGACTTATTGGTCGGTAGTTTCCTGCGGTGCCACGGTCCCCCTTTTTGTGGATCGGGGTGACATTGGCCATACGCCAGTCTGCAGGCACTTCGCCACTGTCGAGAGATGAGTTTAAGATCTCAGAAAGATAGAGAGTTTGTAAGATAGAAAGAGAGTTTGTAAGATAGAAAGAGAGTTTGTAAGAGAGAGAGAGTGTAAGAGTAACAAGTAACAAGGAGTACCCTGTAAGACCTTACGGTCCATTCAAAGAGGGTACCTTTAGACTAGCAGTCGAGCAGGCACATCTCTGCTCAAATGCTTTACGTCCTTAAACGGCCATTTTTCAAGACCCTGTCTAGTCTTGACTTGAACTGGTCAACACATTCACTGTTGATAACTTCCACTGGAAGAGCGTTCCAACTACCGCAGATACTGTGTGAAAATTTTTCCACACAGATCGCAGATGTAACGCTTCAGTTCAGGTTTAAAGCCGTGATTTCTTGTTCTGCTCTCAACAAGTGTGAAAATATCCCTGTAGTCAACATTGTCGAATCCTCAAAGTATTTTGAAAACTTCGATGAGCTGACCACGCAGTCTACGGGTTTCCAACGAGAACAGATCTAATTCCCTTAATCTATCTTCATAACTTTTATGTCTGATAGAGGGAATCAGTTTGGTTGCCCTGGCTTGCACGCGTTCAATCTCACGATGTCCTTTCTAAATGAAGGACTCCAAAATTGTACAGCATACTCCAGGTTCGGTCAGACAAGTGAGTTGTACAAACACAGTACAATCTCCTTATTCCGATATCTAAACTGGCGCTTTTGGAAGCCTAGCATCCTTTATGCCTTTTTCTCCGCCTCAATGCACTGTTTCGAGAACTTGAGGTCACTAGAGATTGTTACACCCAAGTCCTTCTCAGTGTCGGTGGATTTAATAACAGTGCCCTTAAGGATATACTGAGATTGGGGGTTTCTGTGGCCGATATGCATCACTTTGCATTTGTTCACGTAGAAGGCATTTGCCACGTGTCCGACCACTCCCTAATCTTCCCAAGATCTTCCTGCAGGCGGGGAGTATTTCTATCCCTTGCAACGTTTATACCAAGCTTGGTAGTATCGGCAAATTTAGAAATCTTGGCAACCATGTCACCGTCCATATCGTTGAAGTAGATGATGAATAGTAGTGGTCCGAGGACAGAACCTTGAGGCACTCCGTAGTAACGGGCACCCACTCAGAAGCATGTCCATTCACCATCACCCGTTGCCGTCTGCCACTTAGCCAGTTCTCTATCCAGCCGGCTACTTTTCCGTCTATGCCCAGTGCTCGCACATTCCGGAGAAGGCGGCGGTGTGGTACCTTATCAAAGGCTTTCTGAAAGTCTAGGTAGACCACATCCACAGCCTTGTCCCGATCGTGCTCACTGAATACGAAGTGGAAGAATTCCACAAGGTTCGTCAGGCATGACCGTTGCCTTCGGAAGCCGTGCTGGGAACTCCTCAGTAGCAGGTTTGACTCTAAATGCGAAGTCATTTGGTCCACCATCATGCTTTCCATGAGTTTACCGACTATCGAAGTCAGACTGATAGGTCGGTAGTTCAACAGTTGGCTACGGTCTCCTTACTTGAAGACAGGAGTCACTTCCGCTTCATGCCAGTCTCTAGGAACGGAGATTGCGCTCAGGTGTCGTGACACTTGATCGCGTACTTCTTTTAACACTTTTGGTAGAAACCCATCCGGGCCAGGGGACTTATTCGTCATTAGGTCAGTGATCTTCTTTTGTATTTCTCCTTCGGTGAAATCCATATCCTCCATCTTTTCCCAAGAGTAGAACCTCGTTAGCTGGTGGATGGGACCACACTCTTCAGTAAACACTGAAGAGAAGTAGTCGTTGAGGAGGTTAGAATTTTCTGCATCTGAATGCTTTAATGTCCCCTCCTCATTCCTCAAAGGGCCAATCGTTCGACGGATTGGTTTACGGCTGTTTACATATCCAAAAAGCTCTTTGGGAATCTCTTTACAAAGTCTCGCCACTCGGAGTTCCTCAGACCGCTTAGCCGCCCTTATGCTGGACTTCACTCTCCTGGCTAGCCTCCGGTATTCGCCAAAGTCACCCGAGATCTTCGATTACTAGTACACATTTCTCTTCTCCCTAAGCAGTTGCCCGATTTCTCGATTAAACCACTTTGGTTGAACAGAAGACCGATGCGGGCATTTCAGATGGATGAAACGCGATTGAAGACTCATGAATGTGGTTTTAAAACTGTTCCATGAGTCTTCAACATTCTCGCACAGTTCTACCCTCGCGTCAGTCAGCCCAGCACGAAAAGATGTAAAGTCTGCTCTTCTTAAATCAAGTTTCTTCGATTTACTAGTTGCAGGCCCTGCCATCGGGACTTTGATTACAAATCTAATTAGTCGGTGGTCACTGCCACGGAGCTCTTCGTCAACAGAGAGGTCCTCAACGATGTCATCCTCAGAGGTGAAAATCAAGTCGAGGATATTGTCTCCTCTCGTTGGCTCTCTCACCCATTGAGTCAGGAACTCGTTGTTCGCGAACTCCAGGAGTAGTGCGTTCTCGCCACAGGGTTCTCTAGTTTTCCAGTCAACATGGGTATTGAAGTCACCCATGGGGATACAAACTCTGTCTTTTCAAAGTTCGCCCAACAGCTGGTACAGACTCCTGTCCTGTTCTAAGAGTTGGGCAGGTGGTCTGTAAAGCACTAGGGTCCTGTATCTGGCAGGACCTATCTCTAGGTCAACACCTAGTAGTTCATGGTCGGATATGATGTTTCAATCTGTCGAGTTGAGAGTATTCTTGACATACAACATCACTCCGCAACCCTCTCTGTCTGGCCTATCTTTCAGGAAGAGCTGGTAACCGGAAATCGTGAATGCACCTTCAAAATCTCGGCTTGAGGTTTTTATCCACGAGTCCGTTATGGCCACCATCTCAGGTTTCTCTGTTGCTACGAGGCCATGGAACTCAAGAAACGTTATTCCTGATTGACCTCGCATTGAACAGAAGAACTTTCAGAGAGTCCCCTAGTGTAGGACTCTCTACGCTCTTCCGTTTCCCCGCTTTTATTTTTTCGTGGTCGCACCCTTTTTGACGACCTCCGAGAAGGTCGTTTCAGAAGTAACACGAGCGTGCTGGCGCACGTCCGCTTTCGCTCTGTTTCGAACGCTCTTTTGGGTGCGTTCCACGACATCTTGAATTAGGTTGGCGAGAAAGGCCTTCCCTTTAAAGGAGAGATGTACCCCGTCCGTTTGGTAGAGGTCGTCTCTACCGATAAAGGTACGATAGGGGTCCACGAAGAAGACTAATTCTGCCGTGCAGAGATCCGCCAACCTTCTGTTCACTGCGACGTTTCTCTCGTGAGCGCTTCGGGATGGACCTCTTCTCGGAAGCATCCCAACCACGACACTTTTGCGGGTTTTAAGCCCTATGTCATCCGTGGCTCCCATCCCCGTTTGGATGGTTTTACCACTGAGGCCAACCTCACCCCCCTCTGAGGTAGAGGTTGTTGCCACTCACCATCAGAGCAACAACTGAATTCTCAGAAATCTGAGCTTTCTCTGCCTCTACTCTGATGTTGTGGTTATCCCGTCCTGGCAGGCAGCTTACCTTCACGCTAGTGCGAAGGCGGGCCGCTCGCAGCGGCTGTAGATCCCGTGTTTGTAAGTCACCAATGAGGCTGACCTTCGGACACTTGGTCTCTGAAGACGGGGTCTTCCCTTGTGGAAGAGGCCTTCCCTTTTCCTCTTTACTCTCCTCATTCTTATCCTTCTTTTTCTTATCCCCCTTTTTCTTCTTGTTTATCTGATTTTCTTATATTTTTGGTTCTTCTTTTGTTTCAACTTTATTCTTTTTCTTTTAATTCTTCTTTTTTCCTCTCTTCTTTTTCTCTCTCTTCTTTTTCTCTTTTTCTCTCGCCTCAGCTAACTTAGCATCAGATGATGCAGGAATCTCCGCTTGGGTAAGAACTACGACACCAGGGGATTCCGACACGTCAGTGCGCGGCGCCTCTTCTAGGCATTGAATCTGAGCTGCGTGAAGGGCTTAGAGTTTCTGCAACTTTCTTTCAAGAATTTTAGCTCTCTCCTCTTAGGCTCTATAGAGGTCTTTCAGGTTTTTCACCTTTTGCGTCAGTATACAGGTAGTGCAGATACTTTCCCGGCTGCATTTTGAGTAGCAGCCCTCCGGAAAGTCAACGCACCACTTTTCTAACTTGCATGTTGCACAGTTGTGTTTAAGACGAATTGGTCCTTTTTTGCTTGTCATTTTGAGCGCTTTCTCTCACTCTCAAAACTCATGACCAATCAATGATCAAAGAGGGGGGTTGGTGAGTTCTTCCCGCGTGAGTCGCTCCCGCCTATCCATCGGAGAAGTTTCGGATTGTTCAGAAGGCACGCTCCATGTGCTGCTGTTCGTCCGACCGAATCGTCAAACCTCGGCGTGCCGTGGCTCCCAGCCAAGCAGCACTGACGGTCCCTGAAGGGGCCATCGATTTCTCACCAGGTGAACAACGGAGCACGCCCCGTACTAAGCTCCTACTAGTTCCCTTCACGACGGCCAGGATCTCGGAGTAGCTTTCAATGGATATCCCGCCACACCAAGGAACTCGACCCAAGGCTTTTTATTGACCTGGCAATCAACCTGGGAACAAAGGGCCGTCATCTCGGACCGATGCAACCAGAGGCACCCGTCAACGGTCACTGGGAATGGTCAATAATTACGCGCCAGGGAAGGGGTTAACGGGGCACTACCCTCATCCCATTCATCGTGCACCAACGCCTAGGACAACTCTAGTCCTAGTCTCTCGCAACCAGTTAGCGTCGATTGGCGTTGTTTATAGAGGTTCCAAGCCTCTCTTCTGACGCATGAGGTAGCTGCCAGGTCCTTATATGTAGATAGAAGGAAAAAGGGAAAGAGTGACACGATTGGAGAAGGCTCTTTTTTGGTGTTTTTTTTCTTTTTGTATACGTGGGAGAGATAGGATAAAAGTAAAAAAGGAGAAGAATAGAGTAGAAAACGGAAGGAATGACGCACTTAGTCCGGAACCTCGTTTCCGACCAAATCGACAAGGGAAGCCCTACCAGGGGTACCCAGAAGAGGTACCCTTGCCGACATAGCTCGAAAAGTCAAAGGTACACACAAGCTCTCTTCCCGCGACAAGGGGGCGTCACCTCTTCCTCTACTTTCGAGAGAGCCCGTAAGGGGCGCGGCGATTTGCCATCCTAGCCGCCGTGCTGACGGGACTCAGCATCCCGTCCGACCCCAGCTTAGCCTTTTCTCCTTCCTTCAAAGCACTTGTTTCCTTGCTTTTCATACAACCTCTGCCACAACTTTCTCTGGTCAGCTTCTAATTTCACAGGGTAGATGCGGACCTTCTTCTCAAGCCAACCGTCCCGGATCAGCGCTGAGGGGGGAGGGGACAAGGTTCCCTAACCCCTGAGCTCCGGTTTGGGATGTTTTTTTTAACAACCTGCTTCATCCCCACCCATACCTTTCTCACATCCCTTTTCCTCACCTCTTCACATTCTATCAATTATACACCGTGTCTAAGGTGTAGCTGCTATGCAGATGGACTGCCAGGCCACCAGGTGGTAGAGGTGGTCCCAAATGGAGGCGCCTGGCTCTGACGGGCCTGCAAGCACCTCTTGCAGTGTGGTCAGCTGTGACAGGTGGTGATCTATTGCGTCCCGTGTAAAAAAGAGGGTAACCATGCCCAATGATGAATATAAAAATAAACTCAACCCCCAACTTTCCTTGTGACATCAACGGAGCCGCCCTCGGACAGCTCCACCGAGAAAATGGATGTTTTCCCCCTTGTCCTTGCGCAGGGGACCCTCCATACTTCTTTAACCAGAGAAAAGGCTTACCCCTCTCCTACGCCTACGGATGTAGGGGACTCCCGCTCACCCCCTTGTCTGGAGGTGCTTTCGGGCACCTCCCTATTTCTAGTGGCAGTCCCTCCTTTTCTTTCTAAGGGAACTGCCAAGAAAGCCAGCAGGCAGCCCATTGTCGACCGCCCCTCGTGTAAGCGGCTCGGTAGGGCAAACCCTCTGAGGGGGAAGAGGAAAGCCAGGCCCCTTCGGTCGCTTCTCTCAAAGGACCTGCTGGCAAGAATCTTAAACCTTGCCGGGGTTCAAGGCCTGTGCCTCCCCACAAAAGACTGTTGACGCTGCCAAGTGGACCTGCGATGTCCTGGGAGGGGATGGCCAACTGGAGGCCCCTCCTGTGATAGACATGGTCCTTGAGGAAACCCAGCCTCAGAGGGTAGGGCCTTCCATGGGGGGGGGGGAATCCGGGCTCGGTGCCAAGCACCGAACCTGAATCCGCCCCTATGCAAGGTCCTCCTCAAACGGCTGGAGCATCCGAGGTAGTACAAGGAGGGGAGGGATCTCCTCTGACCGGCGCCCGTGCGACCACCAGGACCTTTTCCATTTCGGAGAAGGACCTGGCCGAGGCCGGTCCATCTAGCCTAATGGCTTCTGTCAGCGGAGGTGAAAAGCGGGTTCATTCCCCGCCCTTCTCTCCTAAAAAGAAGAAAAAGACAAGCAAGACTAAGAACACTCGTGGATCCTCTCCATCCGCAGGGGCTACGGGGACGGATGGGTCTGCTGCCATTCTGGCAAGCGACCAAGCCAATATCGGCACATCCATGCCCCTGTGCCCCCCGGGTGCGGAGCCCCTGACTATGACAAAGATGAAAAGTGCACGGGGCGGAGCCTCGATGTCATCAGGGCCCCTGATTACAAGGGTAACTGCCGTTCGAGCCCGCTGGCTTCAAACGCTTCCTCGTTATTCGCTCCACAGATTGCACCATGTTGGCCAAGGGCAACATGATCCATCAGAGGAGAGGATTAGCTAGTGGAATTGGTAGAAAACCGAAGGTGACCCGTTTCTCAGGCGAGAGCCTTCTGGTGAATGCGGCGAATCCCGCCGAGGCGGCCAAGATAAGTGCTCTTCGGACACATTATGGCACCCCGGTGAGTGTGACGCCGCACTCTACCATGAACTTTGTGAAAGGATTAGTTTATGCGAGGGAACTCGTTGACTACTCCTTTGAGAACATCATCCTAGAGCTGGCCGACCATGGGGCGGTAAAGGTCGAACGTGTGATGAGAAAACAGGGAGGGGCCTCGAGACCCACCCCTACACTCTTCGTCACGTTCGACTGTGACAAGCTCCCTGAGTCGGTGCGTGCCGGTTGGTACCGCTACCACGTGAATGCATTCGTGCCACTGCCGCGGCGGTGCTATTACTGTCACCGCTTCGGCCATACGAATCGTTCTTGTAGACGTGCAAATTCGGGGTCACCCGAAGTTTGTGTAAAGTGCCCCAATACAGCACACGATAAGTCCAAATCGTATGTGGCCAACTGTGTCAATTGCGGAGAGTCGCACCCCGCTTCTTCGAAGCAATGTGGTGCATATCTCCTTGAGAAAGAAATCCTGGCCGTTCAGGCCCAAGATGGACTCTCATTCCGCGAGGGTAAGGACTTGGTTCTGGCGCGCCCGGCTCTTCCTGGGACGTCATATGCCTCAATAGTTAGAAAGGCACCCTCTGCTCCTGACCCATCCAGGCCAACGAGCACGGTTATTTACGCGCCCATTCGAAGCCTTTCTGCGGGCTCTACTCAACCCGGGCGCTCCCCTGGTAAAGCTGGTGGCAAAAAGAGTTCACACCCAGCCCCGGCTAAAACCAAGGCTCCCCCCTCTTCCCCCAGCGTGACCGTTTCCGGTAAGGCGAAACGGCCACGCGCCTCCACCGAGTCGTTAGACTCACAGGAGGCAACACCCTTTAAGATGGTCGTCAGGCCATCTTCCGGGGTTCCTAACGCTGTCCCCCGAAAGGAGGACAGCAACAAAGGAGCTTCGGCTCCTTCGTCCACGCTCCGAGGTGAAGCGAGTTGCTCGAAGACGGTGGTTCCTCGAAAAGAGGGCCCCCCACCTCCGAAGCCGCAACGTTTACCTAAGGTTTTAAGGCGAAGAGACGAAAAGCCTCGCATGGCGAGCCCAACCTCTCCCAATGAGTCCTCGAAGGCGACAGCGCCTTTAGCGCATTGTCCGGCCAACAGCGCCCGGGGTGCTGCCCCCGTGAAGCGTACGGCCATTCCCGTGAATGTCTTCAGTTTGAGGAGGGCCCCCGCGTCTCCTCCGAGCTAGGCCTAGAGGGAATATGCCTTCAATGGAATTGCCGAGGACTCCGGGCCAACTGGGAGGAGCTGCGGAGGCTCGTCTCGTCCCGTTTCCCGTTTCCCGTTAGCTCTCTTTTTGCAGGAGACCATGCTAGGCGCGTGCCCCCTGCCTGCCCTCCCGGGGTATAAGGGTCTTGTGATCCCACCCCTGCAGGATGGCCAAGCTGGAATATGCGCGGTTTACACCGGGCATGATGTCTCCGTTCTTCCTTTCTCTTTAGATACCTCTTTTCAGCCAGTGGCTGTGCAGCTGCAACTGGATAGGAGGTATACTATCATTTCTGCGTACATTTCACCGTCAGCTGACTTCGACGCGGGGGACTTCCGCCTCGTCGTGGCAGGGTTGCCGAGGCCCTATCTCTTACTTGAAGTTCTGAATGGCAGGCATCCTCTCCGGGAGATTACTCCATAAATCCCAGGGAACAAGTCCTTGCCGATCCGATCGAAGAGCTTGAGATAGGTGTCTTAAACGTGGATGAGTTTACTCATCACTGTACGAGAACGGCTTCATTTTCTTGCCTTGACCTATCTTTGTGCTCTTCGGATGCACAACCTGATTTCGATTGGGGGGTGGTCGATAACCTCTATGGTAGTGATCACTTTCCCATTCAAATATCATTTTCAGGGCGACTGCCGCCTGAGAGACCACCTCGGTAGTGCTTGGCGCGGGCGCGGTGGCCTGCATTTCAGGAAATGACTGAATCCTCTATCTCAGTTGAGGAGTTTAAGTCGGTAGATGAGGCCGTTGAGTTCTTCTCCGGCAACCTCATCGCCGCGGGCCTGACTACTATTCCTAGGACGTCTGGTCATTTTGCACGCCGGCCACTCCCATGGTGGTCGGCCGAGAGCTAGACGGCCCTCAAACAGAAGCGTTATGCCTACATGCGCTATAAGCGCCACCCGAACGATTTCACTGTCGCTGAACTTCGTCCGGCTAGGGGTAGGTTCCGGTATATTTGGAAGCACGCCCGCCGCTCTTCTTGGCGGGCATACGTGTTTTCACTTAACGGGAAGACCCCTTTAGCTGAGGTGTGAAAGCGAGTCAAAAAGATTCGGGGCAAGTTCTCGCAGGACCGCTCTCCCGTTCTCCAGGAGAATGGGACCGCAATCTCGGCCCCCGCGTCCGTAGCGGAATCCTTAGCGACCGCTTTTTCCTCATTCTCTAGCCGAAATGCTGCTACGCCAGCATTCAATGCACGTCGTGATGTCGCGGAAGGCCGCCGACTCGACTTTACCTCCAGAGGTGGAGAACCCTTCAACGACAAGTTTACTGTGAGTGAGCTTCGCTCCGCTCTCGCTTCGTGCGCGGATACCGCCCATAGGCCGGACGACGTCCCGTACGCCATGCTTCGACACCTGCGTGAGTGAGGCATGGCCTTTCTGTTAGATTTGTTTAACAGGATCTGGGTGGAGGGTCTTTTCTCAGACCCATGGCGAATCGATACTGTGCTCGCCTTTAGCAAACCGGGGAGAGCTCACTCTACTCCGACAGATTTCCGCCCAATCTCTTTAACCTCTTGCGTGTGCATTCGCAGCTGATCTCGATGGTGCCTATGGCGCCGAGAGACGCCAGTCATACCCTAAGCCCTTTGGGTTTAGGGCCAGGAAACTCCTTCGAGAGGTAGATATAGCTCTCGGGCTGGTGGCGCCCCTAGTTCTGCCCAGGCGACTACTCTGAAGGGTACTAGCGTTGGCTATTTGTCGCCACACCTCTGCTCCCAAAGCTTGTCCGGCGCCGGGAGTATTGCGTTCGACCTTTTTGGAGCACACCTCGTGTCACGCTGGAACCGTGCCGGGGTATACGTATGGCTCCAAGTCCGAAGAGGGAGTTGGCTTTCACGCCGTATCCCCTCTATTTGAAGTCAGCGGGGCTCTGCCAGAGGCGGCGTTTGTCTTCACGGCCGAGCTGGTTGCAATACACCACTTGGTACGGGAGATTACGCGACGTGCCCGGTTTGGAGACCGGATTGTGATCTATATCGACTCACAGAGCACCCTGAGTGCTCTCACGGCATTGGAATATCTGCATCCCCTGATTCACGATATCCGTGACGCCACGGTCATGGCGAGCCGGCAGATGTCAAGATTATCTTCTGCCTGGTTCCTAGACATGTAGGAATTGCGGGGAATTTTCTCGCCGATGAGGGCGCCAAAGAGTCCGCGACGACTCTGCGTCAGGACTAGCGTTTCGCTCTTCCTCACACCGACTACATGGCAGGAATACGGGCAGCTCTTCGGACTGCTTGGCAAAGAAGATGGGAGACGGTCGAAGGGAACTTAAAGTTGCGTGCCATTGCACCGCGACTGTTCCCATGGACCTATCCCCCAATGCCGCGACGGCTTCAGATCGCTTTCTGTCGTCTCCGAATCGGACACACTCGTGTGACGCATCGCTATTTGATGGAGCGCTCGCCTGTGCCCTATTGCGACGACTACGTCGTTCCCCAGACGGTTTGGCACATTCTTGTTGATTTCCCAGTCTGGTTGATCTTCGTGCACGTTACCTGTCCCGGTAATGGGATGGGTGGGGTCGCTACCGCCTGTCCTTTGTACTCGGGACGAGTGCGTGCACATTGACTGTTGCACTTATATACTATTTGGGGAAGGCCGGCCTTCTCCCTTTCATTTAACTAGGTTTAGTTGTTGTTTTTTTATTGCTTTGTTATTGTTTTTTCTTTTTATTGTTGTTTCTTGTTCAATTTTTTTAAAGCAGCCTAGAACTAGGCTGTTTGTTTATGGCGACTTATGCCTAGGTGGGCAGTCGCCAGATAGCCTCTTAAAAATTAAAAAAATAAAAAAATACTTTCGAGAGAGTAACAAGGAGTAACGAAGAAAGGAAGTACCCTAGGAGACCTTACGGTCCATTCAAATAAGGTACCTTTGGACTAGCAATCGAGCGGGCACATGTCTGCTCAATTGTTTTGCGTCCCTAGACGGCCACTTTTCCAGCCTTTGTCTAGTCTTGACTTGAATTGGTCAACAGATTCACTGATGGCAACTTCCACCGGAAGTGCGTTCCACTTACCGCAGATACTGTAAGTGAAAAAGTTTCCGCACAGATTGCGGTTGTAACGCTTCAGTTCAAGTTTGAAGACGTCATTGCGCGTTCTGTTCTCACTCAGTGTGAAAATATCCCCGTAGTCAACATTGTGAACCCTCGAAGTATTTAGAAAACTTCGAGGAGCTGACCACGCAGTTTACGGGTTTCCAGCGAGAACAGATTTAATCCCCTTAGTCTATCCTCATAACTTTTATGTCGGATAGAGGGAAACAGCTTGGTTGCCCTGGCTTGTACGCTATCTAACCTTGCGATATCCTTTCGAAACGAAGGACTGAAAAATTGTACGGCATACTCCTGGTGCGGCCGAACGAGGAAGTTGTACAGACAAACTACTATCTCCTTGATACGGTATCCAAACTGGCGCTTTATGTAGCCTAACATCCTTTGGGCTTTCTTCTCTCTCTCGATGCACTGTTTCGAGAACTTGAGGTCGCTAGTGATGGTTACACCCAAGTCCTTCTTAATGTCACTTGATTTAAGAGCAGTACCCTTAAGGATATACTTAGATTGGGGGCTTCTGTGGCCGATATGCATCACTTTGCATTTGTTCACGTTAAAAGGCATTTGCCATGTGTCCGACCACTCCCCAATCTTCCCAAGATCTTCCTGCAGGCGGGCAGTATTTCCATACTTTGCAGCTTTCATACCAAGCTTGGTATCGTCGGCAAATTTGGAAATTTAGGCAACCATGTCACCGTCCTTGTCGTTGACATAGATGATGAATAGTAGTGGTCACAGGACAGAACCTTTAGGCACCCCGCTAGTAACGGGCGCCCACTCAGAAGCCTGTCCATTCACCACCACCCGTTGCCGTCTGCCACTAAGCCAGTTCTTGATCCAGCCCGCTACCTTTCCGTCTATTCCTAGCGCTCGCACTTTCCGGAGAAGGCGGCGGTGTGGTACCTAATCAAAGGCTTTCTGAAAGTCTTAAGTACACGACATCCACCGCCTTGTCCCGATCGTGCTCACTGAAAACGAAATGGAAGAATTCCACAAGGTTCGTCAGGCATGACCGTTGCCTTCAGAAGCTGTGCTGGGAACTCCTCAGTAGCAGGTTTGACTCTAAATACGACGTCATTTTGTCCACCATTATGTTTTTCATGAGTCTACCGAGAGAGAGAGTGTGTGTGTGTGTGTGATGTGTGTTACAATGATTGGTAGTACCTCAAAAGACTATATTGTCCATACCGAGGAGGTACTTTTTTTTGTAGACCCTATCTCGTAGTTTTAGTGACGGTATAGTAAAGTTGAAGGCTCTCCCCCACCTGCCTCTCCCACCCGAATTTCTTGGGTTTCGAAATTGGAAAAGATATCTGATGTGTAGAATAAAAGTTCATAGTCAGGAATTTTATAGAAAAGATGAAACCTTACACTTTATTAATTTTCACTCTTATTTTACGATTACATTTATAGTTAGTACTTATTATTGTTAACACCTAATATTCCTTAAATATTTTTCCAATCTATTCTTAAATGTGTTAACGGTGGTACTTGACACAATCTCTTCTGACAACTGATTCCATACATTAACATTTTTATATGAGAAGTAGTTTCCACATACATCGAGTTTGTATTTTTTCGGAACGAGTTTCTTGCTGTTATTACGAGTAATGTTTTTATTGTACTCAAACCAGATGAAATAGTCCACATTTTTTATTTCATTTAAGATTTTATAGACTTCAATTAATTGACCTCGTACGCGTCTTGTTTCTAATTTGAAGAGGTTTAATTTTTCCAATCGCGTTTCATAATTGTATTCTCTTAATGAAGGTATCATTTTTGTAGCTTTAGCTTGTACTTTTTTTAATCTTTCAATATCTTTTCTGTGGGAGGGCCAATAAACTTGTGCACAATATTCTAGTTGTGGTCTTACTAGGGCATTATACAAGTTTATTAGCACCGTTTCGCTTTCATAGCTGATCTGTCGCTTGATATAACCCAGTATCTTTAGTGCTTTCTTTTCTACTTCAACAGAGTGCTGAGTGAACTTGAGGTTATTTGATACACAAATCCCGAGGTCCTTTTGGTTTACTGTTTCAGCTATTGTTTTGTTAAGGAGTTTATATTCAGATTTTGGATTTTTGATACCAGCATGCATTACTTTGCATTTTTCTATGTTTAGTGGAAGTTTCCATTTTTCAGACCAATCCGCTAGAAGGTCAATGTCTTTTTGAAAGTCTGTTATATCTTGCTCAGTAATTATATTTTGAGCTAGTTTGCAACCGTCAGCGAATTTGGAGATTTTTGAAATCAATCCCACGTCTATGTCGTTTACATATATAATAAAGAGCAATGGTCCGAGGACAGAGCCTTGAGGAACACCACTACTGACAGTTATCCATTCCGACTTTTCTCCGTTTATCACAACTCTCTGCCTACGATCACTAAGCCAATTCTCAATCCACTTTGCTAGGTTACCTTCTATTCCTAGAGCTCTAACTTTGACCATTAGTCTCTTGTGATGCACCTTGTCGAAGGCCTTCTGAAAATCGAAATACAGAATGTCAACAGACCTCTCCTTATCGTGAACTGTGTTGACATAATGGAAAAATTCTAATAAATTTGTAAGACGCGATCTATTTTTCTTAAATCCATGTTGTGTATTTTTTAATAACTTGTTTGTTTCTAAAGGGTCTTTCAATAAGGTCGCTCGATTTTTAAATGTGAATAAAACAAGTGTGTGTGATATATGCACTCAATTTATTTTAAATTTGAAAGTACATTTTATGGCATTAAGTGTGGAATATGACGTCGTTCAAATGTCCGCCGCGGCTTCGCTTAGTGGAACGTATTAGAGAGGCCCAATTTTTGATGACTTTGTCGCATAAATCTGGCTTAATTTGCTGGATAGTGTTCGTTATGTTGACTTTGAGGACATCAAAAGTTTGCGGATTATTCGCATAGACCTGCAATTTAAGGTAGCCCCAAAGAATTTAGTCTAATGGCGTTAAATCGCATGATCTCGGTGGCTAGTTAACGTCGCCGCCACGCGAAATGAGCCTTCCCTAAATTCGCTGGTGCAAAATGCCTATCGTGGCGTGCGCAGTGAGTATGGCACAAGCACCGTCCTGTTGGAACCACATGTCGTCAGTATCCATATCAGGCATATAATCCAGTTGAGGCCACAAGAAGTTGCTTATCATTGATCTGTAGGTCTCGCCGTTGACGATTATGGCAATCCCATCTTCGTTCTCAAAAAAATACGGACCAATGATTCCGTTAGACGAAATTCCGCACCAAGCAGCGACTTTGTTGGGATACAATTGGTGCTGGTGTATCTCATGTTGATTGTTTTCGTCCCAAATCCGACAATTTTGCTTGTTCACAAATCCATTCATCCAAAAATGGGCCTCGTCGCTGAAGATGATTTTTTTAAAATTTGGGGCAACTTCCAACTGCTCTAGAGCCCAATCAGCGAAAACAAGGCGTTGTCTATGGTCGTTTACCTTAAGTTCCTGGGGAAGTTGGATTTTGTACGGGTGCAGACCCAAGTCCCTAGGCATAATTCGCCAAACTGAAGTCGCAGAAAGGTCAAGTTCTTGTGAACGACGAGAAATTGACTGCCTCGGATTTTCCCGTACACTCTCATTTACAGCGGCGATGTTTTCAGCAGACCTTGCGTTTCGGCGACGTACGGGCGTTGGCTGATTGTTGATCGAACCTTTTGCTTCGAATTTGGCCACCAAGCGTCAAACAGTGAACTCGGCAGGACGATTGTGGCGAGGATAGAAATCACGTAATGCGCGGAACGTTTGTCGAACGGAGCACTGATTTTGATAATGAAATTTGTTGATTTACGCACGCTATTCAACGCTATAACCTTCCATCGTGACTTGCCAATTACTACTGAACAGTTCACGGTGAGGTTGCCAGATTTCGCTTTAACAACATGGCCACTATCGCCTGACAAACTCGAGCGTCCTTGTTGAAAGACCCTATATATGTTAATTACAATTAAAAAGTAACTGATTTCGTAAATATTATTATATTTCCTAAATTTTCCTGTTATTTTATTAATTGAGAAGCTCGAGAGTAAATTGAAAAAAATAATTCACAAAGATGAAATGGTAGACCTTGATGCCGTTACAAATAAGCCCGATGAAAGGATCGTGAAAATTCAATCTAAAATAGAAAAAATGCGAAGCCAATTCCTAATCAAAATTGCTAACTGGATAAATTTATCAATTAAAATGAAAACGAAACTATACTCTAGAATCTGATTGGATTTCAAGCCAAAATCTGAATTTAGAATGTATACTGTTGGCGAGCGAGAATCAGTAAAAGTGAGTGGAAGTTGCTAAAATGTTCCCAAGGATAAATGTAGCCCGATTTTTTCACTGAAATGAATATGAAAAGGGTTGGAGAGTGAATGTGTGATAGAAGGAGAACGATGGAATATGCAAATAACGTTGAGGAAATAGACGTGGTAAAGATAGTAGCTAAGTTTGATGTTTGTTTGGCATCAAATTATTGACTTGCTTAGATAGGAATAATCGCTGTCCTTTAAGATTTAATTAAGCAAAATTGCCTCGTGGATCTTACCTTTTAAATAACGCTTTCAAACAATTTTTTACAATGGAGTAACCGTACTTAAGCCAACCATGGATGAATTATATGAGTTTGGATACATAAGTGATATCTCGTCTAAGGATGATACAAGTACTATATGGGAAATTGATTCCCTAGGTTCGATCCCTCAGTATATGGCATTTGAGGATCAAAGGATGTTTGCCGATTTTAAATCGACTGCCGAATTCCGTGTGTAAAAAAACAAAAACAAATCAACTAAGACAAAGAGACTCCTCACAACTAATACATTAATACTTATTGCCAGTTTGACAAGTATTGATGGTGTAATTGTGCAGATGTAAGTATTTGTACATATATTAATTTGAATGTAGTAATTACTCTTTCACTTCCAACCCCGTAAAGTTGCTATTCATAGCTTTAGAGCAGAAATTTGTTCGCTTGGTCAAATAAGGTGTCTAACTTCTCTGAGACACTTTTATTTATAAATAAAAGTGCTGGATCCATGGAAGAACTCCTTGCGGTCGGTAAAGTTCATCAAGGCTTTCTTTAAAAGGGATAAGCCTGAGCCGGGGTATACTTAAGTATGGTGGAAAGCTTATTGCAGTGTCTAAGATGGTTTGCCTCTGCAAGAAATCGAATTTGAAATGGGTTATTAACGCATATACTGCGTTATTTCAATACTACGGCACGTCGACAGGGGCACGTCGACAGGTAGACATCAACTTTATTCCTTTTGGCATTTGGAAAAAGGATGTTTTTATTTGCGTTCGCCTCTCGTTCTTCCCCCTTTTGACTAAGAGGCCAACACTAATGGCTTGGTCACTCCAGGACTGAGCAAAAGCATTACGTGAAAGGCTATGTTGGTGTCTAGTGGCTAAAGAGTTAGGTTTCTAACGTAGAGGCAGGGGTTCAATCTGAGAGCGCGCAAACACGAATCTTTCAGTCGGGTCGTGACCTGGTCGCCAATTGGGCGGACACGCTGGACTAGCCCCCACGAGGTTAAGTAGCTCTACACACACATCAGGCACATAGCCAATGACAACACCGCTATCATTTCCCTTTCCGCTTTCAGAGCACAATAGGCCAACTCTCTCATCTGTTCCCAGGTCTTGTGTGCATATGAGTGCCCCCGGAGGGGACACTCGTATGGACACACCCCTGCCGTGGAACGGGTGCGTCCCCCCCCCCTCGGAGGTCACGATGAGCTCAACTATTTCTCTTTGGTATCCAAAACATGCAATGCGGCCCGGACTCCATCCTCAACGAGGACCGGCCACTAGTAACGGTCTTTATGTGCATTTATTTACCTAGCTGCAGAATCTTGTCCTTGATGCGATTATTAGTCGAATCGCGCTACCTATCAACAGGTACACTATTTGACGAGACAACTCAAATGATCCAACCAAACAAGGGCTTGAAAAGGAAAACATATTCAATTTTTATATTATCCTATCTGGCATCTTATATTTAACACTAATCTACCATATAGCTCCTTTTATTTAGATTCAAACCTCTTAAACACAACGGAATAAATTCCTTTTCTATAACATAAGATCAAAACTTTTAAAAACATTATTATTATAGAAAGAAAGGGAAATATAGTAAATTTGCCATTTGAATTTCCACAGCGCTATTGTTGGGAAATGTCGATATTGAAGTCCTTACAAAAGCCTTTCGTTAGATGTAGTTTCTTTCATCAGTCTCCAATACTTTTATATTAAATAAATACAACTAATGGGTGGATTTAGTATGCTTTGAAAAACATTTCGTACTCGAAGTACCACACCAAATTCCTGGATTAATCGGGTATCCATATTTACTGTTTGCCAGTGTTTATATCACTCATATTCTTTAAAGTTCTTTATATTTCTTTTTATTTTCTTATTTCCTTATTCGATATCTTTTTTTTTAATGAATACCCATTACATCATGCTTTTTCTATAACATACTGTTATATAATTTTGTTATATTAATAATGGACATTATATATGCGAGGCGGTTCTTAGCTGATTGAAATTCATCAAACAACCAAACATTTAATTTTAGGATCCGAAAAACAATGAGCTGAATGATATGGGACATAATTTATTATACATCGACTCCTCTCCCCATCACAGATTTTGATCAAGTGTTCCCTCAAATATACTGAGAACAGTATTTAAGGATATTTCATCTAGGCAAGCCTAGAATAGGCTATGCTAGGCTATTATAGGCTAGGATATACTATGCTAAGCTCTGCTAAGATATAATGTACAAGGATAAGATATACTATAACGCAGAGACCCATGATTTATTCTACATAATAGTCTGGAAGAATAATCCCGCTGGAAATTAAATTAATTGTAACGTCAAAAATGAGGAATCATTCATTAAAATATGAACAAAGGGAAGAGGGAGATATACGAGTATGTGAAATACAAGGCAGAAAGAATAAATGGGTAATTGAAGATATGGGTGGATGGTTGATTGTGAGAGGTCTTCTAAAGACACGGTAGATCAAAACAAATGGATTGGTGTATTGATCTTCAACAAGGTGAAACCTGCCACTTAAAATAATTAATTTTAGTTTGGTAAATTTAATTGAGAAACCAAAACTAAGAATATTAAGAACAAAGATCGTCCACACTATTAATACTAAATATAAATTTTCAGTAGCAATTCATAATTTAAATGGAGGTGAGTCGGATTGTTTCATTAATCATTACTTATAGCCCTCTCGGCGTCTGATATCGGTATCTTATTCATCATTAACCTTTTTCATTACTCTTGCACTATCTATTAATCCATTTTTCGTTTGTCTGCCTCTCCTTTTATTATCCAGCGAGTAAAGTGCCTTGACGATTGCACCAATTTACTTTCCTCTTCCAATTAAAAAATATTGTATCTTTTTTCTCTATCCACACTTTAACATTAATATCTGTGTCAATCGATTTCTCTTCCATTTAGATATATTCTAATGTTATATATCCAAATTAGAAATCAAAACCTTTAAGGACAAATGTATTTCAAATGTAACATAGAGATTTAGCACAGCAAAAAGTCGCAAGTTATTCCAGAAATATTGACCCAATCAAATGACCGGAATAGAGAGGCATTAAGCCATTGATGCCGAATATTGAGCTCGGGGCATCCATAGACACGTTAGAGCTAATGGAATTTGGCAATTATGTACCGTTTTATCCCACCCCTACTTGATGCCGCCGATGAGATCATTCATTGAGCTATGATAGGATTAGATGTACGCCTTTATGCATGTATATCCACCATATCATTGCTATTTCATAATGCAATTTTTTTGTTTAATCTTATGAAACTTAGTGAGGATGTATCCTCAACACGGGTAACTTTCTTTGCGAACTCCTACAGATACCTTGGCCGAGATTTCTCGTCACTTTTAATTTACGTTAACAGATTAGGAGGACGCCACAACGGATCCAATGGCATTGATGTGGACAAAAATGTTAGGAGAGTAGTTAGCAAGCGGCCTTGTAAGTGCTCAGTTCGATTTTTAACATGAAGGAGTGGAAAAGTATATAACCGGGAGAAGAAAATATCAATAAAAAGAAGAATGTCCGTTGATTGGGAGAGAATGATAAGGGTTAGCATATTTTGTCATCGCTCCGCAAAACCAAGCCTAGAACCGATTATTCAAACTCCTCAGAAATAAAGTTAAGGCGTTCCGTATTTTTCGCTACATTTTAGTTCGCGGAGTTTATAATTCGCGCTTTTAGTCACGTGCGAGTCTAGTCGCGAGCGACTCTACATCTCACTATGTCATTCGGTTAGTCGGTCCACGTTTTGTTTGTTTTTTTTTAATTTTGCAATAACATCATAACTATTAGGCCGATTCTAACGAGATTTGAAACCTTTATGTTGTTTTACATTCTCTTTCGAAGGATATAATTTTCAAAGTCCTCCCAAGGTTAGCCCGGGAATTATTTTATTTTGGCTATAACATCTTAACTATTCGGCCGATACTCTGCTAGACTAGACTAGGGTATAATATGCTATACTCTGCTAGGCAAGCCTAGAATAGGCTATGCTAGGCTATTATAGGCTAGGATATACTATGCTAAGCTCTGCTAAGATAGTGTACAAGGGTAAGATATACTATACTAATTTAGGCTATAAAAGGCTATGCTAGGATAGCATATAGTATGTTAGGCTACACAACACTAAGCTATGCTTGACTAGGGTATAATAGGATAGTATAGTTTATACTTGTCTAGGATAGTTAACGCTAGGCTAGGTTATGCTAGGCTAGGTTATGCTAGGCTAGGTTATGCTAGGCTAGGTTATACTATGTTAGGCTAAGCTAGACAGGGCTATACTATCCTATGTTAGGGTAGGCTAAAGTATAATAGGCTAGGGTGGGTGTCGTGGTATTGTTGTTGTTGCTTTAGGGCACCAGTCTGATCTTACTAATTATGAAAGACAACAATACTTCAATATTGGCTAAGTGGACTTTTTAATTACTTTATTGTTTAATCCGTTTTAAGGAGATAGCCCATTAAACACGTAAAGGATCCATTGAAACACCAGAATTATCCAAAAATAAATATATATTTTAAATTTATCAATTAACTACAAAAAAAAAAAATAATATTTATATTCATCTAATAAGTTTAACGATGATAAACATACTTGAAACTGGGCCTATTACAGAATCTCTTCATGTCCAAATTAACAATAGGCTCCAAGTAAACAAACCAATTGCCGATTAGTTATTTTATAGTGACCCTTTTAGATTAGCATTAAATTCCAAATTAAGCTTCACTCGTCTAACGTTAAATATGACTGGGTTCGCCAACAATTGTTTCTACTTCAGTTAATTTGAGTACCGTAATAAATTCATACTAAAGCAATACGAATATAAATGGTCATTCTAACTTACATGAAAGAAATGATCAGAGTTGCCGGACGTCACTAGATGGCTTTTCTCGCGCTTCGGTGTGTTGGAGCGGCCGATGGTAGATTTTCCTCGAGATGGGAGGAAGGTAGGGGAATCCGATGTCTAATTCTGCGGTTCTATGTAAAAACGCGGAGGGAGAAGATGTACCCTCAGGCTCAAGGAGTGCTCTTCTGGATGCTCTTGAAGCCTCTTTGTATCATAGTCTTCTTCTCTCTTCGGTATTAATATCGCAATTTGAGAGTCACTCGAGGGTGACTGGTTCTTCTATTATCTTACTTGTGAAATTCCTGTTTGGCACTAGGAATGTTGGTTCTGCCAAGCTTCTTACTAAGCCTGTGCAGGATGCTTCGGGCTGGCACCGATACAAAACTTAACGTTCTAAGTTATTTCGAAATTTGGGCGAGAGATCGATCTTCTAGAAATGATCCTTTATCGCCTCTTCTCGAATAATCCTTCTTCTCTTGCTGCCGAAATTCCTGTTTTGGCACCAGGAATGGTAATCCAGTCAGACTTCTTCTAAGTCAGTAAAGGATATTCGTTCTGGTACCGATACAAAACGTGACGCTTTTCTATGTTACGAGGGGCGCTCAATAAGTTTTGCAATTCGTATATAAGGAAACGAGATATGAGGAAAAGTGTTTCATTATTTTTCAATATAACTACCCTCGACTTCAATGCACTTGCGCCACTTGTCTCTGAGGCTTCGAATTCCCGACAACCAGAAATTTCCCGACTGCTGTTTAATCCACTCCTGGACGGCGAGCTGGATATCTTCATCGTCCCAAAACCGGCGTCCGCGCAGTGCAGCCTTGAGCTGGCCGAATAAAAAGTAGTCGCTAGGGGCCAGATCTGGACTGTAGGGGGGATGGTTAAGCTCCTCGAATCTGCCCTCGCGCAGGGCAGCTTGTGCAACTCTGCCCTTGTGGACAGGGGCATTGTCGTGGAGGAGCAGGACACCGCGTGTCAACTTGCCGCGCCGCTTCTGACGGATGCACTTCTTCAACCCAGCCAGTTCCTCTGCGAAATATTGGCCTGTGATGGTCCTTCCACGAGGCGCATAGTCCATCATTAACACTCCCTCAGAATTCTAGAAGATGGTAGCCATGATCTTCCCGGCTGAGGGTTGGGTCCGGAACTTGATGGGGGTCGGAGAGCCCCTGTGCTTCCAGGCCATGCTTTCGAGCTTGGTCTCGGGATCCCAGTGATGGACCCACGTTTCATCACTTGTCACTATGCGTGACTAGAATCCCGCCGGGTCTTGGTTTTACAGGAACAGCAGCTCCTCCCAACTTTGACGACGTTTGAGTTGATCATGGAGCGTGAGGTTTCGTGAGGTTTCTAGGGACCCAACGGGCAGAGACGTTGGTCATGGCCAAATTGTCTTTGATGATGTTGATAACACGTCCATGTGATATTCCAAGTTCTAGCTCGATTTCTTTGACCTTCACCCGTCGATTTTCGAGGATCCTCCTCTCCACACGGGCCACATTGTCCTCGTTGGTCGCGTCTGACGGGCGTCATCTTCAAGGGACTCATGGCCATGGCGGAATCCAGCGAGCAATGGTTGCATAGGAAGGCGCCCCTCGTAATTCGACAATGGGTGAAGGATCGATCTTCTCGAACTGATCCTTTATCGGCTCTCCTCGAATAATCCTCTTTTCTCTTTCCTTCAGGGGCTTATTTATAGGCTGGCGACCTCCCCATCTAAGGGGGAAGGGGCGAGGCCGCAGAGGGGAGAACGAAGGGTGAGACCGCATCGGGAAGAGCGAGGGGTGAGGAGGGTGGCACCGTGGTGTCCAAGTCGGCTTGTTAATTAGAGACACCACCAACCGTCACCATCCTTGGTGTTCCTTTTGACTGGCACCGCTTTTTGGCGATTTAACCACGGGCCTCCGGCTCTCGTAGGTAATTGGATCCTTTGAGCGCTGCTTAATGGCCTTTGGTGGTCACCTAGCCCCAGCGGCTCGCTCCCGATTACTTATGCGGCGGGGAGATCAAAAGGGTAGGCCGTTTGACTGTCATGCCGCCGGCTAACGTTCCCACGACTCTCCCCATGTGATTCGATTCTCTTGCTTTCTCCGCAGAGGCGGGAAGGGGGGGGGGGGGACTTTAACGCATATGTCCGCCTGGCCCTCTGGGAGGCTTTATGTTGTAATTCCTCTACATTGGGCTATACTCTGCTCTGCTAGGCTATGTTAGGCTATGCTAAGTAATACTATGTTAGGCTCTGATAGGCTAGCTCCAAGGTTATTCTAGTCTAGGGTATGCTATAATATACAAGCAAGTCTAGGCTATAATATAATACGCTTGGTTATATTATGTTAGGTGTAGTAATGCTAGGATAGGTAACTCCGAGCTAGCCTATCGTAAGCTAGGATATATTGGCTAGGTTCTGGCATGCCACGATAAGCCATGCCTAGTTAGGTTAGGCTAGGCTAGGCTATAGTAAGCTAGGCTAAACTAGGCAATGCTAAGCTAGGCTATACTATAAAGTGCTAGGTTAAACTAGGGTTTACACAGCTAAGCTAGGCTATACTAGGATACGATAGGCTAGGCTATACTATGCTAAGTTATACTAGACTAGCTAGATTATACTAAGCTAAGCTTTGTTAGGCCCGGCACAGCTGGGCTATTCTATTTTAGGCCGGGCTATTCTATTTTAGGCCGGGCTATTCTATTTTAGGCCGGGCTATTCTATTCTAGGCCAGGCTATTCTATTTTAGGCCAGGCTATTCTATTTTAGGCCAGGCTATCCTATGTTTAGCTAGGCTTGGCTATACCCGGCTAAAACAGGGTAGGTTATACTATCTGTGCTTCGCTATGATGTGCTATGCTATATCAGGCAAGTTTAGGCTAGGCTATACTAGGGTATGCTATGTTAGGCTATTTTCTACTATGCTATTATATGTTGTTATACTATGCTGTGCTATATTATACTATGCTGTGCTATATTATGCAATGATGTGCTATGCTCTACTATGATATGCAATAATATTCTATAATATAATATGCTCTAATCTGCTATCGTATATTATGCTATACTATGGAATACTGTGCTATATGTGTTTGTCAATTTTTTTCAATGTTCTAATTACATAAATGAGGGATGATCAAAATTTGTAGCGCAACTTATAAATTCTATTTTTTTTTTTATTTTAATATAATTTTAGTTGTACATACTTGGTTAGCTACTTAAAAGTTTTTACTTATATTAATAATTATATGTTTCATTTTTTTTTCTTATTTTACCGTTTGAAACATATTCATCAGTGTGCTTAAGATTACGTGGCCTTCAGTACTACTATCCTACCATTGAGATTTGACCTACAATTGCTTTTAAAATTAGGCCAAGACTGGTGATATTCACACATTTGAACACCTAAATTCAAAATAGCAGAGTTGTTGCCATCTTAATTCCAAATCTGGCTGACGTTCTGAAACTACCCAGCAGCCAATCTTGCAAAGGATATTTACCCTAAAGTGCTTGAAAAGTGGGAACGAGGGAACAGTTCTTTTCTAGCCCCCGTTGTAAATTCAAGAGTCTCAATCTTAAACTGTTCCAAAAGAACTGGGAACAGGCTAAAAACATATCCCTTTGGAGAGGAGAGCTACAGGCCTAAGACAACCTGTTGATATCCTCAGGCGCAAGTGTAAAATTGTTTATTGCTGTGAATTTGGCTGCCATGGTTGCAAATGAGAAACTCAAATTAATCTGAATCCCTTATGGAGATGAAGATCTCTGTGAAAGAACTTGCTTTCATTAAAGGTAAGACAGAAATAATTATTTCTTTTGGACAACATCAGGTTTGCTTTCGAGATTAACTTTAGTAAAATAAACAAGCCAATAAGTAGAGGCGACAAGAAGGTGAAGAAAGAAGAGTTGCTTACTATAAGTAGGCCAATGTTTCAATGCCATCAAGTGAAATAATTTTCTCTCCTGAAGAAAATGAAGAACAAATTGCTGATGCTCAAGATGGAAAGTATTTTATTTGTGAAGTAACATTAAAAATACCAACCACATCTTCAAATTCCATTAAAAAGCAACCCGGGAATTTTTTTTTTTGCATTAACATCATAACTATTCGGCTGATTTTAACAAAATTTGAAACCCTTAAGGTGTTTGCATTCTCTTTCAAATACTATAATTGCCAAAGTCCTCCCAAGGTTAGCTCTGGAATTATTTTGTTTTGGCAATTATAATATAACTATTCGGCTGATTCTAACGAAATTTGAAACACTTAAGGTGTTTGCATTCTTTTTCGAATGATAGAATTGCCAAGGTCCTCCCAAGGTTACTCCAGGAAGTATTCAAAGTTCTGAAAGTCGTAATGTCATAAATCAGAATAAGTGAGGGCACGCGACATTTTAGGCAGCAGACATCGTTTTCTTTGATGCAACTAATTTCGCGGAGACAGACTTGTAGTTCGCGTATATAACGTTACTCAGTGTTATTAGATTATGCTACGATTGTAGCTGAGTGGACGACTTTATGGTAGTTTAAAATAGTCGAGATCAGTTTAACCTAATGGAGTACGATCCAGGAAGCCGCTAACTTAGCCTAAGAAATTCATCTGGCTTAAAGAAGACATTAAAAGGGAAAGATTTACACGAGATCCATCTAATCTTTATAGATTCCTTTAAAAAAAATGAAAATTCAGTAGCCCAACTTCTTATAGAGTCATCAAATTAACTAAAATGTAACATAAACTAATAGGTATTGCGTGACAATACTTGACCGAATTGAGAGTCTTCGCGAATTGAGTTGCTTTACGGGGTGTTGTGGGTAAAGATTTGAAGGATTGCTGTATTATTCATTTTATTCAATGAAATCGCCGTCGGCTCCAACCACGGCGTTCAAGTTGCGTCGGAATCTAATACAGGAATTCTCTAGTATCCTCTGTTAAACGGTGAAAACTGTCGTCATCCTGGACCTAAGCTCCACGTTGGTGGATGACTTATTGGTCTCGCTCACAACAACGCGTCACAGATGAGGTTGCAGTCTGGGGAGTTGAGAGGATAGATATTCAGAGTGATGTGGTCAAAGAAATTCTCTAACAGCCAAAACTGGGGCCTCTCGATTGCCTGGTTTGGTGCAGAGTCGTGTTGTCACACGTATACGGACTTCCAACAGAAACCTCCTGGATCCATGTCACCACCAACTCCTCCAGGTACTTAGTGTAGCTCTTCAGGAAGATAAACAGTGGCATAACGTTGCCCACACTACTGACCACCTCAAACACCATGGTCTAGACTGGTAACTTGGTCTTCATGACTTTTTGTACATCTTTGGGGACACATAAACCAACGATTGTTTTGCCATTCAGTACCTGGTCCTGGCAGAAATTTTCTCATCAGAGAATAACCAAAGCATGCCAGAGGTGAGGAGATGCTTCGATTTGTACAGAAGCTAGGCACTACCTTTCTCACTCTTGTCCTTCATTTTCGCGAGGGAAGCTTTTCCTCTTTCATCTTGTATGATCAGTAGTTGATATCTTCATGGACTAACTGCATATGAAAATTTGACACTTCCTTTCTCCTGGTTATGAACTTCATTGACTTGTTCTGATGATTTTCAATGATGGCCTGAATCTCCACGACAAATTCTGGGGTTACATAGTTACATATTTATGTACAGGGAGCAAGCAAGGACTACTTAGTCCACTCAAGGCTAGTCCCATTCTATACTAATATGCTAGTATTCCTCCTTTGGACATTGTCACCACGATGCTCACTCACACGACATTCAAACCATAACAGGGCTCCTTATTTAAATTATTCGTAAAATAACTGTCAATTTTGTTTTTAAAACTATTCACACTACCAGCATTTACTACCTCCGTGGGGAGTGCGTTCCATTAATCGATAATTTTAAAGGTGAAAATTTATTGTCTATGTTAAAAAAATATCATTTTACGTTTTCAAATTTATTTAAAATTTGAAATACTTCGATAAGCACACCTCGCAGCCTAATCTTTTGATATATGACATTTTTAATTGAGGGAATTAGTTTAATTGCCCGTCGTTGAATTCTTTCCATTTTATTGATGTTTACATGTGTATAAGGTGTACAATTGTATCGCGTATTCCAAGTGTGGCCTTACTGAACTTTTATATAGAGGTATGATTATATCTTGGTGTTTGTAGTGAAAACTTTTCGCAATAAATGCAAGCATTCGGTTCCCCTTCTTAGACGCTTCGTCACACGGTTTGTTAAACTTAAGATCATTTGAAACCCGAACCAATAAATCTTTTTCTTCGTTCACGGAAATAAGATTTTTACCATCAATTTCATAGTTAAAACTTAGGATATTTCGATCTACGTGCAACACTCTACACTTGTCTAAATTGAATTTCATGTTGCATTTATTAGACCATTCGAAGATTTGATCTAGATCCCGTTGAATTAACTTGCTATCGTCTTCATGTAAAATTTTACCCCCAATTTTCGTGTCGTCCGCAAATTTGGATAATCTACCAAATAGGTCAGTGTCCATATCGTTTACATAAATAAGGTACATCAATGGTCACAAGACAAACCCCTAGGGAACGCCACTAATTACTTTTCCAGTACGAAAATTTACCGTTTAAAACTAGTGTCTGATCATGATTACTTAGCCACGACACTATCCATTGTAGGAGGTTTCCCCTAATACCATGAACGAAAAGTTTAGTTAGTATATAAGGGAGGGGGCTTTGTCTTTTCTGCTATGGTAATATTGCCACCCCATGTAGGTGAGGCTTGCCTCTTGAGTAGTAATTCTTGGTAACAATAAGGGGTTTGGTTGCCCTGTTAGTGGTAACATTGCCACTCAAAAAAGTGAGCTTCGTAGGATAGGGATAACGCTTGCTACAGGTAATGGTAACATTTTTTTTTTTAGGAGGCTATCTCGTAACTACCCACTTGGGAATAAGTGGCCGCAATCACGACAGCCTAGCACTAGGCTACTTTAAAATAAGAATATGAAAAATAACAATAAAAAGGTAAAATGACGACAATTAGGAAGTAAACTCCGGCGTCGGGGAGGAGGTCCGCCTTCCCCCGGCGCAGCAGCGTGCGACCTACAAAGAAAACTACAACAAGAAAAACCTAAAACAAAACCTAGTTAAATGAAGAGGAGAAGGCCGGCCTCCCTCAAAAAGTATATAGGTCAACCATTCAATGTGCACGAACTCGTCCCGAGTACAAGGGACAGGCGGTAGCGACCCCACCCAGCCCAGTACCAGGACAGGTGACGTGCGCAAAGAGCGCCCAGACAAGGACATTCAACAAGAATGTGCCGAACAGTTTGGAGGACAACGCAGTCTTTACAGTAGGGCGCTGGCTAGCGATCCATCAAATGGCGGTTCGTCCCACGAGTTTGTCCAAGTCGGAGACGACAAAAAGCGACCAGAAGCCTTTGCGGCATTGGGGGGTAGGTCCATGAGAACAGTCACTGCGCAATGGCACGCAACTTTAAGTGCCCTTCGACCGTCTCCCATCTTCTTTGCTAAGCAGTCTGAAGAGCTGCCCGTATTCTTGCAATGTAGTCGGTATGAGGAAGAGCGAAACGCTGGTCCGGTCACAGAGTCCTCGCGGACTCTTTGGTGCCCTCATCGGCGCGCTTATTCCCGGCAATTTCTACATGTACAGGAACCCAGCAGAAGATAATCTCGACATCTACCCGGCTCGCCATGACCGTGGCGTCACGAATATCGCGAATCAGGGGGTGCGGAGATTCCAATGCCCTGAGAGCACCCGGGGCGCTTTGTGAGTCGCTATAGATCGCAATCTGGTCTCCGAATCGGGAACGTCGCATAATCTCCCGTACCGAGTGGTGTATTGCCACCAGTTGGCCGTGAAGACAGACGCAGCCACTGGCAGAGCACCGCTGACTTCACACAGAGGGGATACGGCATAAAACCGACCACCTCTTGAGACTTGGAGCCATCCGTATACACTGGCACGGTTCCAGCGTGACACGAGGTGTGTTCCAAAAAGGTCGAACGCAATACTTCGGGCGCTGTGCAAGCTTTGAGAGCATAGGCGTGGCGACAAATAGCCAAAGGGCTACCCTCCAGGGTGGCGTCCTGGCAGAACCGGAAGAGGCACCGGCCCGAGAGCTATACTTAGCTCTCAGGGGAGTTTCCTGACCCTAAAGCCAAAGGGCTTAGGGTATGACTGGCGTCTCTCGGCGGCATAGGCACCGTCGAAATCAGCTACGGATGCAGTGAGATCTGTTGGCGGTTGAGGGAGGCGCCGGGCTCGCCCGTACAGGCGAATAATGTACTGTACACGGCGAAGAGATAGTGGCATCTGCCTAGCAACGACTAGTAGGCTCTCAATGAGGAAGTGCGGAAAGCACCGGTCGCTAGGCGAAGGCCGGAGTGGTGGATCGAATCCACCTTCTGCAATAAACGCTCGGCTGCGGATACATAAAACTCGCATCCGTAGTCGAGCTTCGAATGAACAAAACGCCACGTTCAGCGCCCCAAGCGCTGAACGTGACGGAACGAAGAATATACATGGCGTGGGTACAAGAGACCCTAAGGCTGCGAATATGAGCCTCCCAGGTGAGGCGTCGGTCGAATACAAGACCAAGGAAACGGTGCGATTCCACCACATCCAGGCGCACCCCATTAAGAAACAAATCTGGGTCGGGGTGAAGCCGTCGATGGCGGCAGAAGTGCACCACCTTAGTGTCGGCCAAAGAAAACCGAAACCTGTGTGCTTCGGCATAGCGAGAGACGCGGTTCAATGCCTGTTGGAGTCGACGCTCCAGAGTTTGCATTTGGCCACGCCAAAAGAGATCAAAATGACGTCCACGTAGAGTGTAGCGAGAACATCTTTCGGCAGCACAGAGGTGATGCATTTGATGCTCAGGGCAAAGTGTGACACTGAGGACACTTTCCTGCGGGACACCCTCTTCCTGCTCCTTTGGGCCGGAGAGAGATTCCCCCCTACCCGTACGCGGAATTGACGATCTCGCAACAATTCAGATATAAACATTGGCAGGCGTCCCCTCGCCCCCATAGTTTGGAGAGTCTCCATGACACCGTATCGCTATGCGGTATCTTAGGCCTTCTTCAGATCGAAAAACCCGTGGCGTAGTGCTGTCTATGAAGGAAAGCCACGCAGACTCATGTTCGAGTCAGAGCAGACCATCCGACGTGGAGTGGAACTTGCGGAAGCCACACTGTGCAGAAGACAGATGGCCTCTGCTGTCAAGAAAAAAACGCTAATCTAACATTTACAAGAGGTTAGAGAGATTGGGCACAAAACGGTGGAGTAGCGTAATCTCTCCCAGGGTTGCGAAAGGCGAGCACAGTAGAGATTCGCCAGGAATCCGGGAAGAGACCCTCCACCCAGATCCTTTTAAACAAATCTAAGAGAAATGCCATACCTCCCTCACCCAGGTGTTGAAGCATGGCTTATTGGACATCGTCCAGAATATGGGCGGTGTCCGTGCACGAAGCAAGAACGTAACGCAACTCACTCACAATAAACCTGTCGTTGAAGGGTTCGCCGCCTTTGGAGGTAAAGTTCTGTTGGTGGCCTTGCGCGACATCAAGACGTGAAATCAATGCTAGCAGAGCAGCATCCCGGGTAGAGAATGCGGAGAAAGCGGTCGCGAAGGATTCCGCCACGGACGCGGGGTCCGAGAATGGGGTCCCATTCTCCTCGAGAACGGGAGGTGGGGGGGGGGGGTCCTGCGATCTACTCCGCTGCCTAAGATTTGAATTATCTCCCCAGTGCCATCTTGGATTGTAAGCATTTACCTTAACCTCATTATTTTTTTTTTCTTCAACACTGTTTTCACCTAAAATACTCGGATAATTGATCATTTTAATTAAATTTATACATATTTCTTTACATTCTACATTGTTTATTGACAGATATAAATAATCTCTTTTCGTGATTCATTCTTAAGTAATTCCAAAACCAAATACGCAAAATTAGAACAACCCTACTGTTTAAATCTCGGTACGAAGATTAATTTTTTATTAATTGGAACTCAAATAACGCATCTCTGACATAAACAAAAATGCCTGGAGCGCAAAGATTGATGGCCTTTTGCTTTAAGTGCAAGACAATTAAATGGATTATAGATTTCCCTGAACAATGCCTTGAACAAATTACATCACAAAGTGTATGCTTTTTTTGTAAAATGACTGAACAACATGAGAAAGAAAAGGACGATATGTTGAAGCTTATTCATGATTTGGCGCATAGAATACATGTCTTAGAAACAAAAACATACGACTCCGCAATCGCTCAAAATCCAATAACACGTATCGATCAAAAGGTGGTAAAATTGCAACAATCTTTACTGTTATTAGAAAATACCTGTCCCGGTACCGGGATGGGCGGGGTCGCTACCGCCTGTCCCTTGTACTCGGGACAGATTCGTGCACATTGACTTGTGGATTTGTTGACTTTTGGGGGGAGGCCAGGCTTCTCCCCTTTATTTAAGGTTCTTTTTTTGTTATTGTTTTGTTTGTAGGTTGCACTCTCCTGCACCGGGGTGAGGGGGACCTCCCCCCGCTGCCGGAGATTGCTTCCTGATTGTTAAGTTTTTCCAATTTATATCGATTTTTAAGTTTTCATATTTTTATTTTAAAGTAGCCTAGTTCTAGGCTGTCGTGTTTTTCAGCGACTTATGCCCAAGTGGGTAGTTGCCAGATGGGCTCTATAAAATTAAAAAAAAAAATCTTATTAGAAAATAAGATTGAAAATACAGTTAGAGAAGAGGAATTCATCACAGTTTCTAGTAAACGAAAAAATAGACCCAAACAAAACGAAAGTTCTCCCATTGAACTGAAAAATAAGTATTCTGAACTAAAAGAAGAAGAGACACATTTAATTGGAGACTCATTAATCAGATGTCAAATCGACTTCTTCGGTGCGAGAAATTCTAGAAAGCGTAAATTTTGGTACTACCCAGGAGCTAATATCAAGAAGATAACCCAAGAGATAGATAACCTAACTTTAAACAACCAAGAGTGTTCAATAATATCCAACGTCGGAAGCAATGACGTTTTCTGTAAAAATAACTATTCTGGAACAGAAAAAATAGTTGATGAGTATACTAAGCTCCTCAAAACAATAGAATCTAAGACTAAAGGGGGTATGGTAATAGGCATTCTACCAAGAATAAATTCAAATAGAGAAGAGTTGAGTCGAGCAATTGGTGTTAACGATCGCATAAAGAAAATATGTGAAAGAGAAAACGTCAAATTCGTTGACCATTGGCACAAATTTATTCACAACGAGAAATAGTTCAGCCATGATGGAACACACTTTAGCCAAACAGGGGAAAAAGGAATATGGGTAAATGCTTCATCTAAACTTGAGAACTTTTAGAACAACCTGAACAATCTTCAGAACCCCAGAATAACTCGGGAAACGGCCTCAATGTAGCATTAGAAGCAAACGGATAAGTACACTTAAAGCCATTCTATTCGACCATAGGTCACTTAGGAACAAATTTTCAGAGCTCAAAGCATTAGTAGCGTTAAAAAAGTACGATATAATAGGCGTCACCGAAACGTGGATCCATAATCATACGAGGGATTATATTACCGAATTTCAACTGCAAGGTTTTAAGATGTTCCACAAAAATAGAATTGATAAGGAAGGGGGCGGTGTACTCCTATATATAACTGAGGACCTCCAGCCTAGTGATTACAATATAGACACAGAATTTGAACTTATAGGAATAAAATTTAATTTAAATAAAAGTTTACATATATACTTGGCTTATAGAAAACCACACCAATCAGCTGAGAAAGACATCCAATTCTACGATTTTTTGACGAGCGTGAGTAAAGACAAAATCTCTCATTTTTGGTGACTTTAACTACCTTAAAATAAATTGGTCGACGAAGAAGTCAGATTCTGAAGGACAGAGAATATTAAATTTTATAGATGACAACCTGCTAACCCAATGGGCCACAGAGCCAACAAGAGGAAATAATATATTAGACTTGATATTAACTTCAGATGATGAGCTAATCTCAAACGTAAGTGTAGGCGATCAAATTAGCAACAGCGACCACAACCTAATAGAATTTGAAGTGAATATACCTCACAAAAAAATTGAGAGACTTGCTACAAGTTTAGACTTCCGAAAAGCAAACCATAGAATGAAGAAAAAGTCTCAAAAATCATAAAAAATAACTGGTAAAGACATAAATGAAGCCTGGAATGGTTTTAAAAACAATCTGTTGATGAAGCAATCCCAATTTATTCCTGTCGTTGTCATAGTTTGCGGAAAAAACAAAAATCATAAATGGTTAACAAAATAAATCAAAAAAAGAAATGATGCTTATAAGATTGCCAAATCAAACAACTTAGAAGCAAATAGAATCAAATATATAAAACTTAGAAGAAAAGTAAAAGCCGAAATTAATAGAGCAAAACGTAATGATGAGATGAGGGTGGCTGTAAACTTTAAAAAGAATCCCAAAGAATTCTTTGCCCTAGTTAATAGTAGAAAACCAATAAAAAATAGTATTAGACCAATCAATGATCTACATAATAATCTACAAGTCACAGATAAAGATATAGCGACGGCACTAAATGAATATTTCGCAACAGTTTACACCAACGATGCCTCAAATCTAAATATTATGCCGAATATCAAGTACACAGGCAATAAACCACTAAAAATCTTTAAGTGCACGACCAATGATGTACTAAAACGAAAAGACAAAATGAATCAATTCAAATCCCCAGGACCCGATAAGATAATGCCAAAAGTGATTAAAGAAGTAAAAGAAGCAGTTGTGGAACAAATAACGTCTATTTTTAACTTATTACTTGAAAGCAGTATAGTCCCCCCCAAGATTGGAAAATAGCTAACGTGACGCTGATATTTAAAAGAGGACGAAAGGATCTGGCTTGCAATTATCGTCCTATAAGTCTGACATCAATAATTGGAAAGTTGCTTGAAAGGAAAAAATAGTAAGCCATCTATTTATCTTCTCATAGAAAGTGATAAGAGTTATTAAGCAAACAATAACATAAAAAAAATATAGAATTGTTTATGCCTTTCTGAAAGATTTTTAAAAACAACTAAATGTCTAATAGAAAACGTGATAAGTGCTTATTTTTAATCCATAGGGTTATTTTAATTATTTCCAAGAAGTTGGGAAATATTTACGATGTTGATTAAATCCTTTTCCTAAAAATAAGGTAAAAATGCTGCTAAGGGTTACAGGATGGGGTGTGTACCAAAGTACACTATTATAAAAATGTCGGCAGGAAATTTGGAGACCTTTTGGGATGAGCAAGATGACTCCTTACAACCAGTTTTACGCAATCATATTGAATTTCGCCTCATAGAGTGTAGTCGAGACCACATATAATGGCGTTTTTACAAATCAAGTCTTATTCTTTTTTGTGGTTGAAATCAACAGTGATCACTAATATTCTGATAGTTATAATTAACAGCGGAGGTGAGCGGAGGCCTACTTGTTACCATGGCGATGGATAAAATGAACCTCGCCAAGCCATTTCGGGGGAAAAGTGTCTGAGGTGGAAAAAATGGGTCTTTCCGAAGAAAATTCCTGTGGAAAAGCAACCCGGAAAAGTACGTGCTCATTGAAGAATAGCTGCTCATCTACTCCACCCTCTTTACACCAATGAAAAGCATATATCCCTTCTATATGGTAAAGAACGAAAAGAACGAAATAGAATCCGAAGAAAGACTGAGAGTTACATAGATAAACAGGCCACAACAGACCTTGTGGTCCAAACTAGGTTGCCTAAGATAAAAGATAATAAGGAAGATAGTACACCTTTCATTAGAGAGATCTTACAAGGGAAGTAACTACCTTAAGAGGCTACACAACGCGACGTCGAGTTTCCTCTAACTATGCATACGTTGTGTTTGCTAGCCTCGAGCGTTTGTGCGTGTGTTCGATAAGAGGAATATCATTTTCAATAGATACATGTAGAGTCCCAACTACAACCTCCAGTTGTGGCAAGAGCCTTTTCATCGGGGTTGAAAAGGCACTATCGCACCATCCCGTGAAAAATGTTCAACGCCCAAATTGTTCTTCTTTTTCTTAATAAATTAGCGGCAGCAACACGAAATATTCTACCATTTTGGAAGGTTTGTGCTATATTTATGTAGGTATAGCACTGGGTCTTTTATCATCACCCTTCATGAAGGGAGTGGGGATTGATTTATTGATTTGGGTCAAAGGCTCAACATATATATATATATATATATATATATATATATATATATATATATATATATATATATATATATATATATATATATATATATATATATATATATATTTGCCTTAATTACTCCCTAATGACATCTCTTGTAAGAAGGCCCACGTTTTCCTATTTTGGGGAAAGTAAGTAAAAAAATAATCATTCCAGTTTTTTCATCGTATTTAAGAGAAAAGGAATTTCAATGCATTTATAGTTTATAGAGAATGTGAATCAAAACAGAGATCCTCTACCTGCGACCCTTTTGGGAAAAGGATCCGGCCCCTATTTGGATAGATAATTACATGAAATTATTTGGCTTTTAATTAATTTGTGTTATTAAATCATTTTATATGAGTATTAGCCATCTACTTATCGGATAATTAGTTGATGATTGAATATTATACAGTTAGATGAATTTAATGTTAATATCAATCATTAAAAAATGAGGACGAATTTAAATCCGCTATTTAAATTGTCCTTTACATAGAAAAAGGTTGGAGACCATTGCTCTAAACTTAAATACTACGTTTGGATATACGCCTTAAGTGGAATTTACGTATTTTCCATCTATTAAAGATATTCCTTTTATTTATGGATATTGCTAATATCCAATCCGTAATACTCTGAATACCATAAATGACTTTTACCGATCAAATGGTTTTTAAATACCTAATTATGCGTTAATGATGTTTATGCGTAAAAGAATCGGTCATTATTCGACGAATTGGAATTTTTTTATTCCATAGAAATCCTATTTGCTTTAATGCCGGAAAATTGACACTTGTTTCTTGTTTACCTTATTTACAGAACATTTTTTATGTATAGTTTTTTTATGTTATATACGTGTTCGATGTGTGAGTTAGTGGTTATAATTTTCAGAACGCAATAATGAATCTTACACTCCTATTTGGGGAAATATTTAGATGTATTTTTAGATTTTGAGAATATACAGAATTTCCATTGCATTACTGATCTTGCAGTTTAGAATGAAACTCACAGGAAAGCCTACCTTCGTTGGAGCAGGCTAGCAGGTTCGGCAGAGAGACACTATGTTCCAATGTCTAGATTCCTAGTCGCACTCCGTATCTTCCACACCTTTTAACTTCTTCTAATTTCACCATTGTATTTTTGAAAATTCTTTCAAAATCATTCTAGGTTAAATTCTTTCGATGGCATTAGCTTCTGAAATAATAATAATACCACCAGGAATTGCATAAATTGAAGAAAATAGAGTAACAATGTCTCACACAGGCTTATTTTGTTGGAGTGAGAGTTAACAGTATAGTATTGAAGAGAAATCGTGGAGAAATAGACAAATATTCCTTAATTGAAAGGGCAGATTAGTATTAGAACTAAGTAAGCGCTTTTATACGAAACATATATGACAAAAATCGAAATGAAGAACACATATATACTCTACATTTTGCAGCTAAAAAACTAAAAGAGTAATAAATGGAAGAATGATTTTATTATTTTGTGACCAAGGTTGTAGTCAAAACTTTGAACTGTTAATGACGTGTTTAAGACATGAACCGCACTCCAACCAGATTTGACACAAGACTCCGTGGGAAATTGGACGTCATTCCATTGATCTCGAACTAAATAATAATTATGAGTTTGTAGGGAGGTGAAATACATTATATAAAATAAAATTGCCCCCACCCCCTAACAGTTGAAAACAACGTGTTGCACACATTAGTTTTAATATTAGTTTAGTAAACCTAAATTCAATTTATTTTTTGTATGTATTGTTTCGATTATTGATTTTTTTCAATTAACATTTCCATCGCAAAATGGTATATATTTTATTTTATTTGTATATTTTTTTTTGTGTTACGCACTATTCCTAGTAATGGCATAGTTACAGGGCGGGGAAGGAATTCATCGCATGATGACTCTCTCAAAAAAATATGTGTTTTAATTTTTTGAGAGATATTCGTGAAATCTGCGCCATTTTGTATCCATGCCATGTTTTGTCGATCGCACTCAATGAACGCGGCTATGGCTTCCACAGCCGGGTCTGGGTCTTCCGACTGGCGTGATATGGCGCAGTCTTGCTGCCACACGAAAGGCTTCCCGGCAACTACCCAGTTGATCCAGAGCTTTACCACTTCGCTTAGAGCACAGATGTAACCGTCGGTCGGTGTTAAGCCTTTCGGCCCTCAGGGTAGAATTGGGGTGACATAACGTCACCTTCACTGTTGACGCCACCAAAGACCATGATTGTAAGTGGAAATTTCATCGGCATGAATCTGGGTACGTCTTCTCGTCGGAGAAGAACCACAGCATGTATGGCTCCAGCGGGTGTTTCAACTTTTTGATCAGCTTCTTAGTATGCTTGAGTATCATTTCCTGCATGACCTTGACAGAAATTGTCTCTTCCTCATGTTGTATGAAAAGTAGCGAATCTCTTTATGCACTAACAGCCTGATGAGCTTTTATTCTACACATTTCTCGGATCATTATTGATGATATCATGAGTTTCGGCGACGAATTCTGGCGTTCTGATGACGTCAGATCACCCCGTAAGGGGCGCGGCGATTTGCCATCCTGGCCGCCGTGCTGATGGGAATCAGCACCCCGTCCGACCCCAGCTTAGCCTCTTCTCCTTCCTTCAAAACACTTGTTTCCTCGCTTTTCATACAACCTCTCTCACAACTTTCAATGGTTAGTCTCTAATTTCACAGGGTAGATGCTGACCTTCATCTTAAGTCAACCACCCCGGATCGGGGCTGAGGGGGGAGAGACAATGTTCCCTAACCCCTGAGCTCCGTTCTGGGGTGGTTGATTTTTAACAACCTGCTTTATCCCCACCCATACCTTCCTCACATCCCTTTTCCTCTCCTCTTCACAATCTATATATTTTTTACGCCGTGTTCAAGGTGGAGCCGCCATGCCGATGGACTGCCAGGCCACCAGGCGGGAGGGGTGGTCTTAAATGGCAGCGCCTGGCTCTGTCGGGCTTGTAAGCACCTCTCGCAGTGCGGGCTACTGCGAGAGGTGATGCGCGATTGCATCCCGTGTCAAAAAGAGGGTCACCATGCCCAATGATGAGTTTAAAAAAAACCCCAACCCCCAATTTCCCCTATAACATCGACGGAGCCGCCCTTGGGCAGCTCGAGCAAAAAAATGGAGGTCCCTGCCCCTGTGCTTGCTCAGGGGACCCTCCATATATCTCTAACCGGAGAGGAGGCTTACTCCTCTCCTTCGCTTACGGGTGTAGGGGACTCACCCTCACCACCCTCTCTAAGGGTGCTTTCGGGTGCCTCCCTTTTACCAGCGGCAGTCCCCTCTGTTCTTTCCAAGGGGACTGCCAAGAAAGCCAGCAGGCAGCCCTTAGCCAACCGCTCCACATCGAAGCGGCTCGGTAGGGCAAACCCCCTTAGGGGTAAGAGGGAAGCCAGGCACCTTCGGTCGCTTCCCTCAAATGACCTGCTGGCAAGAATACTGAACCTTGCTGGGTTCAAGGCCCATGCATCCCCAAAGAAGACTAGTGACGATACTGCCAACAGGACCTGCGATGTCTTGAGGGAGGGGGGGGGGATGGCCAACTGGAGGCTTCCCCTGAGATACACATGGTCCTTGAGGAAACCCAGCCTCAGCCGGTAGGGCCTTCCATGGAGGGGAATCCTGGCTCGGCGCCAAGCACCGACCCCGAATCCGCCCCGATGCAAGGTCCTACTCAAACGGCTGTGGTTTCCGAAGCAGTATAAGGAGGGGAGGGATCTCCTCCACCTGGTGCCCCCACGACTACCAGGACCTTCTCCATTTCAGAGAATGACCTAGCTGAGGCCGGTCCATCTGGCCTGGGGGCTTCTCCCGGCTGAGGTGAGAAGCGGGTTCATTCTCCACTCTCCTCTCCAAAAAAGAAAAAGAGAAGACTAAAAAGACAAAAAAGACTCGGGGCTCCTCTCCATCCGCGGGGGCTGCGGGGACGGATGGGTCTGCTGCCACTCTGGCAAGCGCCTAAGCCAAGATCGGCACATCCGCCCCCTCTGCCCCCCCCAGTTGCGAAGCCCCTGACTAAGACTAATACCAAGAGTGCACATATCGGAGCCTCGATGACATCAGGGCCCCTGATTTAAAGGGTACCTGCCGTTTTCGAGCCCGCTGGCTTCAAACGCTTCCTCGTTATTCGCTCCACTGATGGCACCATGTTGGCCAAGGGCAACATGATCCATCAGAGGAGAGGATTAGCTAGTGCAATTGGTAGAAAACTGAATGTGACCTGTTTCTCAGGCGGGAGCCTTCTGGTGAATGCGGCGAATCCCGCCGAGGCGGCCAAGATAAGTGCTCTTCGGACACATTATGGCACCCCGGTGAGTGTGACGCCGCACTCTACCATGAACTTTGTGAAAGGATTAGTTTATGGGAGGGAACTCGTTGACTACTCCTTTGAGAATATCACCCTAGAGCTGGCCGACCATGGGGCGGTAAAGGTCGAACGTGTGATGAGAAAACAGGGAGGGGCCTCGAGACCCACCCCTACACTTTTCGTCACGTTCGACTGTGACAAGCTCCCTGAGTCGGTGCGTGCCGGTTGGTACCGCTACCACGTGAAGGGATTCGTGCCACTGCCGCGGAGGTGCTATTACTCTCACCGCTTCGGCCATACGAAACGTTCTTGTAGACGTGCAAAGTCGGGGTCACCCGAAGTTTGTGTAAAGTGCTCCAATGCAGCACACGATGAGTCCAAATCGTGTGTGGCCAAGTGTGTCAATTTCGGAGGGCCGCACCCTGCTTCTTCGAAGCAATGTGGTGCATATCTCCTTGAGAATGAAATCCTGGCCGTTCAGGCCCAGGATGGACTCTCATTCCGCGAGGCTAAGGACTTTGTCCTGGCGCGCCCGGCTCTTCCTGGGACGTCATATGCCTCAATAGTTAGAAAGGCACCCTCTGCTCCTGGTCCATCCAGGCCAACGAGCACGGTTGTTTGCGCGCCCATTCGGAGCCCTTCTGTGGGCTCTACCCAACCCAGGCGCTCCTCTGGTAAAGCTGGCGGCAAAAAGGGTTCATACCCTGCCCCGGCTAAAACCAGGGCTCCCCCCTCTTCCCCCAGTGTTAATGTTTCCCGTAAGGCGAAACGGCCACGCGCCTCCACCGAGTTGTTAGACTCACAGGAGGCAACACCCCTGAAGATGGTCGCTAGGCCATCTTCCTGGTTCCAAAAGCTGTTGCCCGAAAGGAGGACAGCAACAAAGGAGCTTCGGCTTCTTCTCCCACGCCCCGAGGTGGAGCCAGTGGCTCGGAGACTGTGGTTTCTCGCCTCCACCTCCGAAGCCGCAACGACTGCCAAAGGTTTCGAGGCGGAGGGAGGAAAAGACTCGCATGGCGAGCCCAACCTCCCCCAATAAGTCCTCGAAGGCGACAGCGCCTCCAGCGCTTCGTCGTGCCAACAGCCCCCTGGGTTCTGCCTCCGGGAAGCGTACGGCCATTCGCATGAGGGTCTTTAATTCGAGAAGGGCCCCCGCGTCTTCTCCGAGCTAGGCCTAGAGGGCATATTTTTCTTGAATGGAATTGCCGTGGACTCCGGGCCAACTGGGAGGAGCTGCGGAGGCTCGTCTCGTCCCGTTCCCCGTAAGCTATCTTTTTGCAGGAGACCATGCTAGGCGCGTGCATCCGGCCGTCCCTCCCGGGGTATAAGGGTCTTGCGACCCCACCACCGCTGGATAGACGGGCTAGGGGATGCGCGGTTTACCCCCGGCAATATGTCTCCGTTCTTCCTTTCTCTATAGATACCTCCTTTCAGGCAGTGGCTGTGCATCTGCACCTGGATAGGAGGTATACTATCATTTCTGCCTACATTCCACCGTCAGCTGACTTCGACGCGGGGGCCTTCCGCCACGTCGTGGCACGGTTGCCGAGGCCCTATCTCTTGCTAGGAGATCTGAACGGCAGGCATTCTCTCTGCGGAGATTACTCCATAAATCCCAGGGGACAAGTCCTTGCCGATCTGAGCGAAGAGCTTGATATGGGTGTCCTAAACGTGGATGAGTTTACGCACCACTGTCCGAGAACCGCTTCATTTTCTTGCCTTGACCTATCTTTGTGCTCTTCGGATGCACAGCCTGATTTTGATTGGGAGGTGGTCGATGACCTCCATGGTAGTGATCACTTTCCCATTTAAATATCATTTTCAGGGCAACTGCCGCCTGAGAGACCACCTCGGTGGTGCTTGCCGCGGGCGCGGTGGCCTGCATTTCAGGAAATGACTGAATTCTCTATCTCAGTCGAGGAGTTTAAGTCGGTAGATGAGGCCGTTGAGTTCTTCTCCGGCAACCTCATCGCCGTGGGCCTGACTACTATTCCTAGTACGTCTGGCCGTTTTGCACGCCGACCACTCCCATGGTGGTCAGCCAAGTTTGAGACGGCCCTCAAACAGAAGCGTTATGCCTACATGCGCTATAAGCGCCGCCCGGATGATTTCACTGTCGCTGAATTTCGTCGGGCTATGGCTAGGTTCCGGTATATTTGGAAGCACGCCCGCCGCTCTTCTTGGCGGGCATACGTGTCTTCACTTAACGGGAAGACCCCATTAGCTGAGGTGTGGAAGCGAGTCAGAAGGATTCGGGGCAAGTTCTCGCAGGACCCCCGTCCCGTTCTCCAGGAGAATGGGACTGCAATCTCGGACCCCGCATCCGTGGCGGAATCCTTAGCGACCGCTTTTCCGCATTCTCTAGCCGGGATGCTGCCCTTCCAGCATTCAATGCACGTCGTGATGTCGCGGAAAGCCGCTGGCTGGACTTTACCTCCAGAGGCGAAGAACCCTTCAACGCGGACACCACCCATGGTCCGGACGATGTCCCGTACGCCATGCTTCGACACCTGGGTGAGCGAGGCATGGCCTTTCTGTTAGATTTGTTTAACAGGATCTGGGTGGAAGGTCTTCTCCCAGACTCCTGGCGAATTGCTACTGTGCTCGCCTTTCGCAAGCCGGGAAGAGATCACTCTACTTCGACTGGTTTCTGCCCAATCTCTCTAACCTCTTGCGTGTACAAGTTGATGGAGAAATTGGTAAATGTTAGATTAGCCTTTTTCCTGGACAGCGGAGGCCATCTGTCTTCCGCACAGTGCGGCTTCCGCAAGTTTCACTCCACGTCGGATGCTCTGCTCCGACTAGAAAATGCCGTCTGCGAGGCTTTTCTTCGTAGACAGCACTACGCCACGGTGTTTTTTGATCTGGAGAAGGCCTATGATACCGCATGGCGATACGGTATCATGGAGACTCTCCACACGATGGGGGAGAGGGGATGCCTCCCAATGTTTATATCTGAATTTTTGCGAGATCGTCGATTCCGCGTACGGGTGGGGGGGAGCCCTCTCCGGCCCAAAGGCGCAGGAAGAGGGTGTGTCCCGCAGGAGAGTGTCCTCAGTGTCACACTCTTTGACCTGACCATCAACGGCATCACCTCGGTGCTGCCGGAAGATGTTCTCGCTACGTTCTACGTGGACGACCTTTCGATCTCCTTTTGCGCGGCCTAGATGCAAACTCTGGAGCGTCGATTCTAACAGGCATTGAACCGCGTCTCTCGCTATGCCGAAGCGCACAGGTTTCGGTTTTCTTTGGCCAAGACTAAGGTGGTGCCCTTCTGCCGCCATCCACGACTTCACCCCGACCCAGATTTGTTTCTTAATGGGGTGCGCCTGGATGTGGTTGAGTCGCACCGTTTCCTTGGTCTTGTATTTGACCAACGCCTCACCTGGGAGGCTCATATTCCACGCCTTAGGGTCTCTTGTACCCACGCCATGGACATTCTCCGTTCCGTGACCTTCAGCGCTTGGGGTGCTGATAGGGCTACTGCCTTACTTATTTATCGATCCTTTGTTCGCTCGAAGCTCGACTACGGATGCGAGTTGTATGCATCCGCAGCCGAGCGTTTATTGTGGAAGGTGGATTCGATCCACTATACTGGCCTTCGCCTTGCGACCGGTGCCTTCCGCTCTTCCCCCATTGAGAGCCTGTTGGTCGATGCTGGGGAGATACCACTCGCTCTACGCCACGTGCAGTGCATCGCTCGCCTGTACACACGAGCCCAGCGCCTCCCTCAGTCGCCAACAGCTCTCACTGCACTAGCAGCTGATCTCGATGGTGCCTATGCCACCGAGAGACGCCAGTCATACCCTAAGCCCTTTGGGTTTAGGGCCATGAAACTCCTTCGAGAGGTAGATATAGCCCTCGGGCCGGTGGCGCCCATGGTTCTGCCCAGGACGCCACCTTGGAGCTGACCACATTTGGCTATTTGTCGCCACGCCTCTGCTCATAAAGCTTGTACTGAGCCGGGAGTATTGCGTTTGACTTTTTTGCAGCATACATCTTGTCACGCTGTTACCGTGCCAGTGTATACGGATGGCTCCAAGTCCCAAGAGGGGGTCGCCTTCCACGCGGTATCCCCTCTGTTTGAAGTCAGCGGGGCTCTACCATGCGCTGTGTCTGTCTTCACGGCCGAGCTGGTTGCAATACACCACTCGGTACGGGAGATTACGCGACGTGCAGGGTTCGGAGACCGGATTGTGATCTATAGCTTCTCACAAAGCGCCCTGAGTGCTCTCGGGGCATTGGAATATCCGCATCCCCTGTTTCGCGAAATCTGTGACGCCACGGTTTTGGCGAGCCGGGCAGATGTCGAGATTATCTTCTGCTGGGTTCCTGGACATGTAGGAATTGCGGGGAACTAGCGCGCCGATGAGGGCACCAAAGAGTCCGCGAGGACTCTGCGACCGGACCAGCGTTTCGCTCTTCCTCACATCGACTACATGGAAGGAATACGGGAAGCTCTTCGGACTGCTTGACAAAGAAGATGAGAGACGGTCGAAGGGAACTTAAATTTGCGTGCCATTGCGCCGCGACTGTTCCCATGGACCTATCCCCCAATGCCGCGGCGGCTTCAGGTTGCTTTCTGTCGTCTCCGAATCGGACACACTCGTGTGACGCATCGCTATTTGATGGAGCGCTCGCCTGCGCCCTATTGCAACGACTGCGTGGTCCCCCAGACTGTTCGGCACATTCTTGTCGAATGTCCCAGTCTGGGTGATCTTCGCGCACGACACCTGTCCCGGAACCGGGATGGGCGGGGTCGCTACCGCCTGTCCCTTGTACTCGGGACGGATCCGTGCACATTGACTTGTGGACTTGTTGACTTTTGGGGGAGGCCGGGCTTCTCCCCTTTATTTAAGGTTCTTTCTTTGTTATTGTTTTGTTTGTAGGTTGCACTCTCCTGCACCGGGGTGAGGGGGACCTCCCCCCGCTGCCGGAGATTGCTTCCTGACTGTTAAGGCTTTCCAATTTATATCGATTGTTAAGTTTTCATATTTTTATTTTAATGTAGCCTAGTTCTAGGCTGTCGTGTTTTTCGGCGACTTATGCCCAAGTGGGTAGTTGCCAGATGGGCTCTATAAAATTTAAAAAAAAAAAAAAATACTATAAATTTTATATATGTTTACGCACAGGTTAAGTGGTATTCATGCAGCTGTTAAATTTCCAGTTAAATTAAATTTATGTCCAATAACTTCCTTCAGTGCCTTTTTGCAAACTTTCTAGAATATGCTACGAAATCCAATTCTTGGTAAAGGTGACTTCCATCACGAGGATATTAGCCTAAACGTTGTTTTTTCCTTATCCTAAGAATAAAGAAAACAAAATACAATAGGAAAGACATGTAACTGAATAGTCATTTCATCTCTAGACTGAACTTTAATCGAGAAATCTTCTAGAAAATGAACATCCGTTGGGCATCGCTTCACCAATCATACCCATGTATAAGGACTGGCAAGAGTGAAAACTCAGCTAAGAAACAAATAAGTGAAAGGAAGCCCAAATAATTCTCAATTTATATTCTTAATATTCTCGTTTGTAGTAAGGAATGTTAATCTTGAACCCGCACACTTCTATGAATCTAATATGTCAAGTATCTGCAGCAGGTGCTAATGTAGAGAAAACACTGAGGAAATCCTTCAACACTATGTACTCCACGTTACCGGAATAGAAGGAACCATATCTTCGTAAAACTTAACTAACTGCAGCGGTCACGTTTGGAAAGCAGCACGTTCATCATGTTAAGCCAATTTGGAAGAAAGTATTATGAACCTGCGATACGAAAATAGAGCCATATTTTCAGATAGCGTTTTTGGTGGAATCTTGGTGAAGCGCTACTTCCAATAAACACCAGGCCAACTCTATTGCATGGTACATGAAGCAAAATGTTATGAAGTTGCTTTTTGCTATTGGTAAAGGAACACTTGTTAAAGTCGATGTAATAACGAGGAAAGAAGATTATTTAGCTACTTCAAAAAAAAACCTTCTACACTGAACAATAAAATTGAAGTTGGAAAAGTAGTTTTTACTTTTTAACAGTTCAGCGAACCAAATGAGGCTTTTGTAGCAAAGAGTTAGCTTGACGATGGCAAAGTTAATGTTTTGAAATAGACAACAGATATGTCCGATCATAATCCCATTGGGAAAATGTAGTTAAAATTAAAAATAGTGTGAATAAAAGAAAAAAAATAGAAAAGGAGTTGTCGATGTATATTAAGAAAAATGAGTAAAATTTCTATCGAAGAATACTTTAACTCGGTAAAAAAGTATCGTGAACTCTTGATAGATAAATTGTTAAAAAGTTCATGACGGCAAATATTAACGCACTCACCAAAGGACACAATGCTAGTTATGATGCAGTTAGACACGTTTTTATGCTTTTAACATATAAATATGTTTAAATTGTAATATTACTCAATGTGTCCTCTCGCTGGCGAGCAAATGCCCCAGACGAGACCTTAAGGCAGCGCACAAAATGCGGACGATGTATTTCCTGATACTGCACAATACGCGGTTGACGGAGGACTTGAGCTCGTGGACATGGCTGTGGCGGACCTTGCAGGCCTTGCCCTCAAAATCCACCCACACGCTGTAATCGAGGGGGTTAAGGTCGGGCGACTGTGTCGGCCAAAATTCCTTCGACCACATGTTTATGTTCAATCCCAACTACTCATGCACGGTCTTGGCCTTGTAGGCCAGGGAACTCTCCTGCTTAATGGCGTAGTCTGCCTTCTTCGTGATATTTCTCATCCATGATAGCACTTTCTTAGTCAATTTGTCTCTGTAATCGGCATCAAACAATACCAGCGGCATCTTCTCGCCCTTGAACGCCATAACGCCGAGCACGTAACGGACCACGGAGACGTTCTGGCCAAAGTTTACGACGCAATCGTTCTGCTTCTTGATGACCGAATCGACCGTAAAGTTTTTTTTCATCAGAAGAAATGAGAACTCGATTGCCATGAATCTTTAACTCGTTGAGAAGGCGACGACAGCGCCCCTGACGTTGCTTTCGTATACATTCGCTGAGAAGAGGCCTTCCCACGCCCCTCAAGCTCTTGCTGCCCCCTTCCTTGAAGCCTTGGACAGTTTGACCACTGTTATGTTCTTTTTCTTCGCAAACGCAGTCATTTTCAGCTTCGGAGCACGTTCGAAGGCGATTCTTACAACCCAAACGGTTGACAACTTGAGGTCTTCGTGGACGAGGTTTATCTTTCAGGTCTTTCCCGTTTTTTAGCATCTCCGCGAATCTGTGGGTGGTCATTCACCTGACGTTGAGCCGCTTGGCGATGTAGGACTTCTTCTGGCTCGCGCGCAAGATAGCAGAGATCTCGATTCTTATCCCTTCCATCTCGACACACCTCCAAACAATGGAAAAGATGTTTTAATGACACGTGCTGTAAACGTAGAACTTTAAGTTTGTTTTAAGGGAACATTTTCTATCACACGTAAATAAACCTCTGCTGACCAAAGTCGCGTGATCTTACTTATTCTAATTTATGACACTATTCCCTTAAAAACTTTCAATAATTCCCGGACTAACTTTAAAAGGACCTTGACAATTATATCATTCGATAGAGAATGTAAAACAACATAAGGGTTTCAAATTTCGTTAGAATCGGCTGAATAGTTATGATGTTATTGCCAAAACAAAAAAATTCCAGGGCTAACCTGGGGAGGATCTTGGCAATTATATCATTCGAAGGAAAATTTAAAACAACATAAGGGTTTCAAAATTTGTTAAAATTGAAGGAATAGTTACAATCTTGTTACCAAAACCCCCCAAAAGCAAAACGGGGACCGACGGACCGACCGACCGAAATAATGAGATAAAGTTGCACGCGACTAAAAAACCAAGTGTAACAGAACTTTGGTAGTAGTAGTACTACTATCGCACTCAGTATGCAAAAAATCTATTTGTGTTGACAAAAATAAGCTATGAGAGAGAGAGACTGATTTATTGACTTATTTGATAGATGTTGGGCGACTAAAACAAATCATAAAAACAGTACCTCATCACAGACTAGGTTTATAAAACACAGTTGATTGAAACTATGGCTTAGGTTAGTTTTTCTTTCACAATGTCAAAAATAATCTAAGGGGAATTGATCCTCGCTTCAGATGTTAAGTTCTATCTCTGTAGCTATCTATGATTGTGGAAAAGGCTATTGGCGGTATTTCATAAACTTTGCAGCTGCCACAGAATTCTCTAATGGTAATGGTGAGTCAGTGCCACTTATCAGGCTCCGTGCAGTGTCTCTGGGGAGTTAATTTATTATTGGATCGGCATCTTTAACTATGGAATGGTTTTAAAAGATTATAAATATAATTATTTTGTTGATTTTGAAATTATTAAAGACTAACTGATGATGGAAAGACGATGATGATATTGATTTGATGAAAGGTTTCCTAACTGCACGGATGGAGGGACATTTATTCTATTATGATCCTAATTATATAGTTGTTAAGGGTGACTTTAAGAAGTTTTGCGGAAGGACTCGTCAATTACTTAAAATCAATCGCTTTAATTTTAAATTTAATCTGACTATCCTCTTAGTCATTAAAAAATGGTGAATGATTCTGGTGCATTTTTAACACTGAGAATGGTTAAGCATTGCAAGAATGCTTATTGTAATTTACTTTTCTCCATTTACTCCTAACTTGTGTATTTTTCTAAAGCGACGCCTAATATGATTATTAGACGATATGAGCAAAGTGGATCGAGTCTAATCTACTAATGGATTCTACGGGGAATAGAAGGGGGTTTCTGAGGGCAATTTTTCAGAGTAATTGAATTGTTTTGCTTTAATGCGGTTAACAGTATGTCACCATAATATTCGCTGTTCCATGAACTTCAATGCTTCGTGTTAGTTAGATGTTATGTTGTCTATGTACTTGTTGGTTGACATCAGAATGTGATTTAAAAAAAACAAAAACAATACTTCGCGTTATTTAATTATACCTGTTCCATTTGCAGAGAGAGCTAATATTCCCGTATCCATATTTCCATATTTAGGAAGCTTACTTTTGAAATTACAGTCACATTCAACATTCATTGTCTCCATACTATGTACTCAAACTTTATGGATTTTTTTATTATTCATAATTTTATCGTAAAGTAACTTTTGTTCAGAAACCTGAAGACGTGTAGCTTTAAAATTGGGGAGCTAAAAGATACCTAATTCTAATTAGCGCAGATTTTTCACACCTACTCATTTGGGAAAAAGGTTCGAAACATTTTTAGCCTCATTATTTACTGGAAATGTCTGTGCAGTGGGAGGCTTAGTTCAAAAGTTTATACCTCTTTGCTTACCGTTACGAATTTGTTGGAAATTCGAAATGAGCTTTCACAGACCAGCATGAAAATAGCAACACATGTAAACTCTGATGTTGTCAAAGTTTGTAACAAGGATGATTTAACTGTTAAAATTTGCCACTTTGTTTTTATTTTCGTATTAATTTAACTTTTCCAGGTCATTTGGAAAGCTTTATGTTAACTTAAGCAATAAACTTGCTTCAGAAAGCATTCATGCCCTACTTAATATCACATTCTTTCTCAATAGTTCATGAAATGTTTATTGAAGAGTAACTAAATTTGGAGGCATTGAAATCATTGTATTTTTAGACACCCTTAAATTTTTAACAAGGTTTATAAATATATAAAGAAATAATACAACTTTCACGAAAGTTTTCGATCGTAGAGTATTCATATTTTGTACACTTTGATAACTAATAGTCAATAGTATAAGTTTTTTGCCCAATGATATTCCTCAAGATATTATTATAATTTTGAATAGGTTCAAACAAACTTCCAATGGAATTTTGCCCTACTTTGCCAAACTTCTTCAATTCATCGATGTTTTTGAGGTGTGATGCATGGACGCAGACCTTCAGTTCATGGCATATTTTGTTTCTTCGAGTGGCATGGCCACTGATGGACATTCCAAAACGCTTATTATAGCTTCTTTCATCTACGAAAAAAACAATTTCGTTGAGTGTTTAGGGTTGTCGTGTTTTTAGACTTATCTACTTCGGCCAAACTTGCCAGCATCAGTCTTCAGATGATCTTCAAGAATCCTTCTATAGTATTCTTTATTCATCGTTCCGTTGATTCTATGACTGCACTGTAGATTTATGGACATTTAGTTCTTCAGAAATAATTTTTTAGCTAATTTTAGATTTGAATTTTGATACGATGATTTCTTTTAGAAAAAGACTACAGATTACGATGCTCAATAAAAGTTACAATGTTCTAGAATATTTCTAGCTAGTACTAAGTATAAATAAAAACTACATGGTGTAACTACGAAACTGTTAGAATTTAAACCATATAGACTATAATAGAAAAAAATATATGAATAATTTTTGGTTGCCAATTTTCGTCAAAAAATATTATTACTTGTTAATTTGTATTTAAAATTGTTGAAGTTTTGTAGATGTTTCTAGAAATATATTCATCTCAATAACCATAAATTTGGTTATCGTGCAAAATACGGTACATGAACTATGGCGGAAACTTGTAGTATTAGTTAAGGGTGTGAACACTTTGTGAAGGAAGTGTATGTAAAGATGATAAAAAATTGGAAGAATTATGCTCAATTATTGTTTTGGAAATCAATAATTTAATGATTCTTTTTACCTTTCTTTCATGTTCACATTGTTTCCAATTTTGTGAGGGAAAAAAGGAGACAAGGTAGATTCTCAGACACAAAGGATTCTTTAGAAAACAAATGGTAATTCACTTATTCATGGAACTATTGTCTACCACAAATATTCAGGTATATTATTAATACTCGAAATATATCCTTATGGCAAAAAATTATTAATGGGTTAAATTTCTAAATATTCTTTATCATATGTTTCTCTATTTGGATTGTTTTAAGCACATTGCGTGACCCAGAGTGAGAAGTGATTAATCTTTATCCATTTAGTTTTAATGGCTTAAATGTGCGGATATGATTGCTTCCTTTATAAATACATTAAATGAAAGGGGCTATGACATTAGTTGTATATCACTGTCTATTAGGACCGCTGTGTATAGTGGTAGGGTGGTACTAGGAATTTACTGTATATGTATATGAGAGATATTTCGAAATATTAGTTCGCACCATTGCAAATATTGTAAATCTTGTCTTCTCCTAAGATTGATGTAATTTGAATCCTTTTAGTCATAATGATAATATGCATCATATTAAAATCGAAGAATACTTTGCTGGTATTGTTAATATTAACCCTCGTTGTTTTGTTAAATAAATTGAGTTACTTTATAGTTAAATTAGTTTTTTTTTAAATTAGAGAAAAGAAGCCCACGTGAAGAGTCATATAAAAATCGCAGAGTGGCCGACCAAAAACGTGAGTCAATTAAAATTATAACTTACAAGACAATTAATAAAGTTCAGAGAATGGATGTCTTTACCCCATTTTCCAACACATACGCACAAAAAGCCACAAACATTATGTATGGAGAGATAATTAGATATATAAGAGACATTTTTAATTTATTTTACAAAAGACAAATCAAAAAGTGGGCAACTTCGGTAAAAAGATTGGAAGAGAGGTTAATTAAGAATGTGATAAGGAAGAGGAAGGAGGGGGGGGGGAAGATCTCTGTAATTTATTGTGTATAACCCAAGTACTTTAAGGAGGAGACTACTCGGCGGAACGTGAGCACGTATAGGGGAAACTCTGTACAATCTGCCCAAACTCCATAATTTAGGCAAGATCAAGGATATAAATTCCACGCAGGAAAAAAATTAAGATTCCGAGTTCTTTCGCCTTTAGTAAAAGCCTCCCCCGTAAGGAGCACGGCGATTTTCCATCCTGGACCGTGCCAGTGTATACGGAAGGCTCCAAGTCCCAAGAGGGGGTCGGCTTCCACGCCGTATCCCCTCTGTTTGAAGTCAGCGGGACTCTGCCAGGCGCTGCGTCTGTCTTCACGGCCGAGCAGGTGGCAATATACCACTCGGTACGGGAGATTACGCGACGTGCCCAGTTCGGAGACCGGATCGTGATCTATAGCGACTCACAAAGCGCCCTGAGTGCTCTCGTGGCATTGGAATCTCCGCATTCCCTGGTTCGCGATATCCGTGACGCCACGGTTTTGGCGAGCCGGGCGGATGTCGAGATTATCTTCTGCTGGGTTCTTGGACATGTAGGAATTGCGGGGAATGAGCGCACCGATGAGGTCGCCAAAGAGTCCGTGAGGACTCTGCGACCGGACCAGCGTTTCGCTCTTCCTCACACTGACTACATTGCAGGATTACGAGCAGCTCTTCGGACTGCTTGGCAAAGAAGATGGGAGACGGTAGAAGGGAACTTAAAGTTGCGTGCCATTGCGCCGCGACTGCTCGTATGGACCTATCCCCCAATGCCGCGACGGCTTCAGGTTGCTTTCTGTCGTCTTCGAATCGGATACACTCGTTTGACGCATCGCTATTTGATGGAGCGCTCGCCTGCGCCCTATTGCAACGACTGCGTCGTCCCCCAGACTGTTCGGCACATTCTTGTCGAATGTCCCAGTCTGGGTGATCTTCGCGCACGTTACCTGTCCCGCTACCGGGATGGGCGGGGTCGTTACCGCCTGTCCCTTGTGCTCGACGCGAGTGCGTGCACATTGACTGGTGGACTTGTTCACTTTTGGGGGAAGGCCGGCCTTCTCCCTATTATGTAAGCAGGGTTTTTTGTTTTGTTTCTTTTTTTTTTTTGCTTTTATTTTGTTTTTTCCCGTATAGGTCGCACGCTCCTGCGCTGGGGGGACCTCCTCTTGACGCAGCAGCTTGCTTACTGCTCGCTTCCCTTTCACTTTTTTTGGGGAGGGGAGGTTTTTTATCTTGAATTTTATTTTAAAGTAGCCTAGTACTAGGCCAGTTTTTAATACTTCGACTAATGCCCAAGTAGGCAGTCGCCAGATGAGCTCTTAAAAGGAAAAAAATTGAATTGGATCTCATTCTGAATATCTGGAGATGTCAGAAATGTTGTATACAAATGTGGAAATCAATAGTCAATATCGAAGGAATAGGAAAGCTGCCAATTGAATTGCTGTAATGGTTTATTTTGGCTCGATGTTACGTAAATGGTGCCATCATTAAGTTAAATAACTGGAGTCGTTTATATATTATTCTAGGGTTTGAAAGAAATGGAATAACATTTTCTTTAAGGATAACCCATCCTCTTTAATAACCCACATTATTTTGAAATCAGTGAAGCAAATAAATATACCATTGCACTTTTGCAAAGCTTTTGATATGTTCATCTTCTTCAATGTCTTCTAATGAAAGACATCCTATTCTGCCATTTTGAAAACTTAGTTGACGAACATGGAACTCATAAAATTCGTCTCTAGGAACGAGGTGCATATAATCATCTTAGGTCCAGAAATACAAAAAAACAATCGACAAAATCCACTCGATTTTCGATGCTAATCGGTGAAGCCTTTTATACTTCCGGCTGACAGCTTTGGCTTTAAGATGTCGCTTTCTCTATTTCATCTAATGGTGGGGCCGTAACTTGTCTTATCTTCTCTTTACGTATTCGCTCTAATTCTGTTTAATATATATTGCTCAATCTTCTCTCATACAAGGTTCATATTATCTTATTTTTAAATGTGAAGTGGAAAGAAATGTATACTTAAACAAGTATGACACATTCGTATTAAGATCCAAGTAAACCTGCCCTCCATCCCATTAGCAAAATGTTCTGCACGAGCTTGTACTTATGGAGCTCCTTTTCACATTTGTCTATCCTCAAATTAATTTTCTCTTTGCTAAAAGACTCAAAACATGTTTATGTGGAGGCACACTTATATCCTCTTTTCAAGCACACACACACACGAACACAAAAAGGTGTTGGGGGGGAGGGATGACTCGCGAATGAGTTTGGGGAGAGTTAATTAATTCCCGACAAAATGAATGTTATTTTCCTTCGATGTAACGCGGAAGTAGAGATAGTGTCAGCCAAAATTAAAAATTCAGATGAAGGCAAAATTTACTCAACCCCTTGAAATAACCCATTACCCCTGAAGTTTTAATTAGAGAAAGGTTTGTAGTTTCTCTTCTTTCATGACGATTCATCAAAAGGTTATTGGGCAGCGCAGGTACTTGAATGGTTGAAAACAACACAAAATTGTATAATAAATGTATTTATACATATGTCATTCATTTGATGGAGACAAGCTCAGGAAAATCACTTTAGACTAGAGATAAAAACTTACCCGACGAAAAGTGAAATTCAATGCCTTGCGTGTTCGCCTTTATTTATCAAGACCACATAGATATTAGAACATATCGTAAATATTGCAACTTTTCAGATGTTGGCAGCCGCTTTAAGCGTGTTCCAATTTTTCTGTAGCAAGGAATACCAAAAAGCTTCTTACTCCGATTAAATCCTTCCACCTCCTCCTCTACTATTATGATCAGGAGTGGATTCCCTCGTTAGTTCTTCCCTGGATTCTCGATGGAAATTCATCCTGTACCAGAAGAGAGAGAGATGAGGTGTTCCCTCAGTTCTCCCCTTTTCATTTGGGATCTCGTCGAAGGACGTCAATTGCTCTCTTAAACGAGGGGCGGGGAGGGGTGGTACATGGAGTACAACTTGTCGCTTTCTTCTTCACTTCCGTCCCTGTTTTTTCTCTACATCTCCACCCACGGGTTATGGTTGCTGTCCCAAGGGAAAGGGGTTCGATCTTTTCAACTTTCCCACTCTATTTTCTATTTCATTTCTGCATCATCTCTTCAGGACGCTCTTTCCTCTCCCGCGTCATCCTTTGCATCACTTATAAATCGGCCACACTTTTTTATTCCTCCTCCGTTTCCTTTATCCCTGGTCTAGGGGTGGAGGGTGGGGCAGAAATAAGACCCCTGGGAGATAACCACCACAGGGTGCTTCCTTCGTTGGTCCTTCCAGAAATCATTAAAGTATAAAGCATCTACATCTTCGGCACCATAGCAAAAACAACACCCTTTTAACACACTTTAAGAGTTCCCTCGTTGTACTCTTGAGTTTCCTCTTCCTTTCCACCAACAGGCTAACCTAATATAAGAGGCGGGAAAGGTGCACGGACGCAAATCTGCCATAACATACACACAGCTTAACGTCGGTTGCCTGAAGATTGGGCAAATATGGAGGGGTTGCCATGGGAATACGCTCCTTCATCGCTGAGGGATACAACGCGAGTCTTAAACACCCGAACTTGACAGAACTTCGCCCTCACCTATGTTACCAAAATCTTATGCACTCTGTAATGGTCCCCAAAACCCCAGGAAATAAGGAACCGACGGCAATTTTGTACTTGTTCGCCTTTATTTAACAAGACCACATATATATTAGAACATATAGTAAATATTGCGACTTTTCAGATGTTGTCAGCCGCTTAAAGCGAATTCCAATTTTTCTGTAGCAAGACCATCTGGCGGGAAGCGAAACATAGTTGCTTTTACATTAAATAATTCGTGTCCAAAACTGGCTCTGAGCCCAAGGGATAGAGTACGATGGTGTTAATAACAAGGTCTGCCGACCAAAGTCGCGTGCTCTCACTTATTCTGATATATGACCTTCCGACCTTAAAAACTTTCAATAATTCCCAGACTAACCTTAAGAGGACCTTGGAAATTTTATTTTTCGAAAGAGAATGTAAAACAACATAGGAGGTTTAAATTTCGTTAGAATTGGCCGAATAATTATGATGTTATTTCCAAAATAAAATAATTCCAAGGCAATTCCAATGTAAAATACATAAGTATTTCAAATTTCGCTAAAATCGGCCGAATGGATACAATGTTATTACCAAAACCACCCCAAGAAAGCAAAACGTGGACCGACGGACCGATCGACCGACTGACATAGTGAGATATAGACACGCAAGCGACTAAAGATGTAAGCGGTTCGAACTCCTGTAAACTTTATAGCTCAAATTCCTTATCTGATATGTGTTTTCGGAATGGGTTGAGGAATGAATACAACTATGATTATAGTTTATTAATTAATGTTAGAATTCTAGATACGAGGTATTGTTGTGCTTTTGTGATGTAATAGTAATCACTTGTATGGGTGTGATGGGCCGTCATAGCTCCAGCCCATGACACGCAGCTCTCGTGGTGGTACTACGGATTCGGCTGTTATTTTGCAGAGCTCCTTTTATGAAGTCGTGACCATACCTCCTCGGGGCATCGCATAGTGGATGAATAGAGATTTATGAGGCTGTATTATAACTCCTCATATTCCTGCCCCCCCGTAAGGGGCGCGGCGATTTGCCATCCTGGCCACCGTGCTGACGAGATCCAGCGCCCCGTCCGGCCCAAGCTTAGCCTCTCTTCCTTCCTTCAGATAGCCTGTATTTCTCCCCTACCTCGACGCTTTTCATACAACCTCTCCCACAACTTTCTCTGGTCAGCCTCTAATTTCACAGGGTAGATGCTGACCTTCCTCTCAGCCAACCGCCCCGTAGGGGCTGAGGGGGGAGGGGACAATGTTCCCTAACCCCTAAGCTCCGGTCTGGGGTGGAAGGTTTTTAACAACCTGCTTCATCCCCACCCATACCTTCCTCACATCCCTTTTCCTCTCCTCTTCACATTCTATGAACTTTAGGCCGTGTTCAAGGTGGAGCCGCCATGCCGATGGACTGCTAGGCCACCAGGCGGGAGGGGTGGTCCCAAATGGCGGCGCCTGGCTTTGCCAGGCCTGTAAGCACCTCTTGCAGTGCTGGCAACTGCAAGAGGTGATGAGCTATTGCGTCCCGCAGAAAATTTAGGGTCACCATGCCCAATGATGCACATCCTAAAAAAAAAAACAACCCTCAAATTCCCCTTGCTCATCAACGGAGCCGCCCTCGGGCAGCTCCACCGAAAAAATGGAAGCCTTTCCCTGTGCTTGCGCAGGGGACCCTCCATATTTCTCTAACCGGAGAGGAGGCTTACTCCTCTCCTTCGCCTACGGGTGCAGAAGCCTCCCCCTCACCCCCTTCTCTGGAGGTGCTTTCGGGCACCTCCCCTTTTCCAGCGGCAGTCCCCTTGGAAAGCTTGTACGGCGCCGGGAGTATTGCGTTCGACCTTTTTGGAGCACACATCGTGTCACGCTGGAACCGTGCCAGTGTATACGGATGGCTCCAAGTCCCAAGAGGGGGTCGGCTTCCACGCCGTTTTCCCTCTGTTTGAAGTCAGCGGGGCTCTACCAGGCGCTGCGTCTGTCTTCACGGCCGAGCTGGTGGCAATACACCACTCGGTACGGGAGATTACGCGACGTGCCCGGTTCGGAGACCGGATTGTGATCTATAGCGCCTCACAAAGCGCCCTGAGTGCTCTCGGGCATTGGAATCTCCGCATCCCCTGGTTCGCGATATCCGTGACGCCACGGTTTTGGCGAGCCGGGCAGATGTAGAGATTATCTTCTGCTGGTTTCCTGGACATGTAGGAATTGCAGGGAATGAGCGCGCCGATGAGGGCGCCAAAGAGTCCGCGTGGACTCTGCGACCGGACCAGCGTTTCGCTCTTCCTCACACCGACTACATGGCAGGAATACGGGCAGCTCTTTGGACTGCTTGGCAAAGAAAATGGGAGACGGCCATTGCGCCGCGACTGTTCCCATGGACCTATCCCCCAATGCCGCGGCGGCTTCAGGTTGCTTTCTGTCGTCTCCGAATCGGACACACTTGTGTGACGCATCGCTATTTGATATAGCACTCGCCTGCGCCCTATTGCAACGACTGCGTCGTCCCCCGGACTGTTCGGCACATTCTTGTCGAATGTCCCAGTCTGGGTGATCTTCGCGCACGATACCTGTCCCGGTTCCGGGATGGGCGGGGTCGCTACCGCCTGTCCCTTGTACTCGGGACAGATTCGTGCACATTGACTTGTGGACTTGTTTACTTTTGGGGGGAGGCCGGGCTTCTCCCCTTTATTTAAGGTTCTTTTTTTGTTATTGTTTTGTTTGTAGGTTGCACTCTCTTGCACCGGGGAGAGTGGGACCTCCCCCCGCTGCCGAAGATTGCTTCCTGACTGTTAAGTTTTTCCAATTTATATCGATTGTTAAGTTTTCATATTTTTATTTTAAAGTAGCCTAGTTCTAGGCTGTCGTGTTTTTCGGCGACTTATGCCCAAGTGGGTAGTTGCCAGATGGGCTCCATAAAAAAAAAAAATCACATTAGAGTATAGGTGGATTACTAAATATGGGGAATAATGTTCTATAAATATCCCTTAGCTATTGGGTTACCAAAGTATACGAGTGTACAGGAGGAGAGTTAGCAATTTATAGCGGTAACCAACTTATATGAAGATGAATTAAGTATCTGACTCCAAAGATGAATTCTTCAATGTGTTCCTATTTTGGGCTGGGCTTACCAAAGTTCTCAGGGTAATTGAGATAAAGAAGGACGTTGCAAAAATATACTTTATTCTAATATTGGCCTATTAACGGGGCAAGCGTCACGTCACGAAGTTACTTTGCGGGCGTCTAGCAGTCTATATATATGTATATTCAACGCGAAGTATTAAATTCTGGAGCGAAAAGATTTGGTGAACTTAAAAGGGAGAACGTGAACGAGATAATCTTTTTAACGACTGTAATCTAATAATCATAACAATACAATAATCATGCTAACTGAGCCGCTCCGAATATAATATATATATATATATATATATATATATATATATATATATATATATATATATATATATATATATATATATATATATGAAAAGAAACTCACAACTTGCACGTGAGTCAAAATTATGATAAATAACACCCACAAGGAAAATGGCAAAACGATTCCGATCGCTTTCGTCTTTATTCTAAAAGACCTCTTCATGGAATAATGTAGGTCAGGACAGACAATGTCTTAAATAGTAAGGAGTTTGGGTTTAAAACGACTACCTGCATCAAAACCCTAACTAGGGGGTGCAAATTCTTTAAACACTTTAATTTGTGATTTAATAGAATTAGATATGTTAAGATCTAAACAATCCATGGCTAATATTAAAATTTGAGAAAGTATTAATAGAGATACATTCCAAAATATTTCTTGAAATGTAGTTTGTACATTTAATAATAGGTTTAGCACTATTCCAATTAATAGTATGATCCTGACTATAGATATTTAAAAACAATGCAGATTGTTGACAAAAATTACGAACATTAGTTTGGTGCTGTTTAACTCTAACATTCAATTCTTTACCTGTCTGTCCATAATAGCATTTTTCACAATTATTGCAACCAATAGAATATACAATGCTTGGTTTAGGGGGACAATTTTTTACGAGAAGGCGATGGATAGTGTTTTCATATTTAAAAATAACATTTATGTTCAAATGTTTTAGTAAATGAGGTAATTTAATGAAACTTTGGTTAAAAGGTAAAACTAATACATTTTTGGCATGAAATTTAGGAATGTTACGATTAGGTTGATAAAATAAACGCTTAGCAGAATGATAACAATTTTTAAGTACGTAGAAAGGGTAACACAAATTTAAACCTATATTATATATCCTATCTACCTCTTTTTATAAATATTCGGGTGAAACAATTCTCAGGGCACGGAGAAACATGGAAGAGAAAACACTTTTTTTGATCTCATATGGTGATCAGAATAGAAATGGATGTATTAGTCAATGGCTGTAGGTTTTCTATAAATTTCATATTTGAAACCTTGGTCTGTTCGGTGGATCGAAATATCTAAGAAAGGGATGGTGTTATCTTTTTCATTTTCTAAAGTAAATTTAATTGAGGAAACGTGTTGATTTTTTCAAGAAAAATATTGATATTAAGATCATTAGGCCACACACAAAGAATATCATCAACATAAAGCATCCATAAAATAGGGGTTATGTTGGTCTGGGGAAGTATTTTGGATTAAAAAAAAACTCCATATATAGATTGGCCAGTACCGGGGACAAACAATTGCCCATAGCGATTCCAAAGATTTGACGGTAATATTTCCAGTTAAAGGTGAATTTACAGTTGTTAATACAGAGGGAAATAAGTTTAATAATAGTGGAAGCAGGTATAAGGAGAACAACATTAACAAGGTACTCTTCGAGGAAATTTAGGAGATTGGGTACAAGAACTTTTATATCTATCTATCTATCATATATATATATATATATATATATATATATATATGAGGAATTAAACCACATTCTCCGAAGACAATTTAATTCAGAACAGTTTCGGTGTATCTCACACCCTTTTTCAACTGACACTGGATAGAAAATATGAGAGAAGTGCATATAAGCATAACACAAGGTCAGATCGTGAAAGATCCCCTCTTTTTTCCCCAATCCCCTACTTGTGGCTAATCTGGGGGGACGGGGGTTAAGCCTAAACATGTCTCCATCAAATTTAAATATGAATGGGAATATGATAATAGATTACCCTTTTTAGATATCCTCATTAATAAAGATCACCATGAATTAAAACTTGACGTGTATAGGAAACTAACTCACTCGAATGCCTATATACATTATTTTTCGTTTCACGATAATACTGTTAAAAAATCGGTAATTTCTAACCTTTTCCTTAGAGCATACAAAATATGTCATCCTTCCTATTTAGATGAAGAAATTGTCATTATCAGGACCATTTTTTCTAATTTGTATTACCCCGATTGGTTCATATGGTCTGCCCATTTTGCAGCTAGGAAAACATTTTATGGTAATAAGCCTTCCTGCACTAATGACCCTTAACAAATGTATAGCATTGCCATTTAATAATAAATTAAATAGTTTAAAGGACATATTTGGAAAAGCGGGTATTAATCTAGCCTTTAAATATAATTATTCCTTAAACCAATTGATGATTGCCAGGAAACCCAAAGAACATATTAACGTAGGAGTATATGCAATACCATGCAACGATTGCCGTAAAGTTTATATAGGGGAAACGGGGAGAAATCTAGACAAGAGATTGTACGAACACAAAAGGGATATTAGAGTGGGCAGCGAAAGCAGGTGGAATATTTTGCCATGCTAGAGACAAGAATCATACGATCGATTTCAATGGAAGTAAAATGGTATTTAAATCGGCTAACTATGTTAAGAGAAGAATCGTAGAATCGAGCTTAATATCGTCAGTTCCTAATTTAAATGTATCTGAGGGTCAATTTTCTTTTAATCCTGTAATAAGAAAGCAAATAAACAAACTAGTAAAATGTCAGCCCTTCAATATGTTTAGGCCTAACCCCCCCCCCCCCCCAGATTAGCCACAAGTAGGGGATTGGGGAAAAAAGAGGGGATCCTTCACGATCTGACCTTGTGTTATGCTTGTATGCACTTCTCTCATATTTTCTATCCAATGTCAGTTGAAAAAGGGTGTGAGATACACCGAAACTGTTCTGAATTAAATTGTCTTCGGAGAATGTGGTTTAATTCCTCATCTTTTCTTGCGATATTGCATTAATTTTCATCATATATATATATATATATATATATATATGGTTATTTCCTAGAGGGCGCAGCTTAGAATCATCCTTCTCCACCTCAAAAGCGGAGCTAATGAAAGCTGTGTAAGTCGGATGAATTACTTGCATATCCCAAATTTTATCAATATAACAGGATGCGCTTCTCACAGCTTTGTGATACAATTCCCTTTGGCTAGCGGGTATGTTTACTCAGGTGTTTCGTAGACTTCACTCTTTCAATAAATCTATTCTGAGACTAGAAAAGTTTGTTTACGCGTTTACCTTATTGACACAGGTCATTTTTACCTTTGGCGCGCTCGTACATTGTTTGTCCGCGCTCACTTCCAGCGGTCGCTTGCCTTCTATATATATACATTAACAAATATATTACATTCATTATTTTCGTATTCAAATTTATAGATGCAAATTAAGCTCTACATTCTCAATTCCTTATTCCAATTTTAGACGTTTATTTTATATGAGTGGAATATGCTGGGATTTAATAAGACCACCACATGTCCATTTTGTGGAGGTTTACGCTGGGCCTATTGAATCCTGCAATTTGGTGCCATTAGCCTACCTAAAACATAATTCGATCACTACAAGAGAAGCGAAGCCACGCCCCCTTAATGGGCGTTAGTATAAATATGCTGGCAGAAAGATACAACATTATTACTAGTATCGTGATTAATATCATTGGTGCATTGGATTATCAGTATTAGCATTGACATTGATATAGAGTCAGAGAGTACATCATCTTCAATCCATCAGTCCATAGTCCCAACAATCTGACGCTGAACGAGACGTAAAAGAAAGACTCAGTATTGCGAGTAACACTGATAGTTAGCGAAAGACGCGAACACATAAACGAACCACAGAAAAGTCAACAATTTCACTTGCTGAAACAATTTAGCCCTAAGCCAAGATTAAAAGCCTACAAAACCGCCATTCTATCCTTCCGATTCCTTCATTATACCAAGCAACAACTAGGCTACCATTCGAACCCAGTCTACAAGGGGATTACCCCCAAAAGCCCATTGGAATCAGACCAAACTAGAATTTAAGGCGGCCTTACCTTCTCTACCAAATAAATAAGATCATAAACCGGAACCCTTATAACTAGTGAGTGGTGACCTACTATAAACTGTGGCACGGCTATAGATTGAACTTTACATTGCGATTGTAAGATTCAACGTGGCCCCACGGATAGGTGAAAACCATCCTGTGCACTGCAACCGTAGAAGTGAATTTTAAAATATTCAAATGCTACAATTCTCTTTTGACGAAATCCTGTTTATTTCATTTACGAGTATCTGTCTTTTTCTTCCATCTTTCTAGCCGTTTCACATTTCCTCTTCAATAAAGGAACATACCATCTTTGAATTCAAATTTAAAATTGTTCTTTTCTTTTGAACCGAAGTAATAACGCGTCTTCATATATCTTTACTCATGTGTTTAGTTAATGGTGATTATTCAGAGACATTAAGTTCCTTTAGACCTAATATAAATGATGGATGAAACAGAATTGTCTATATAGTTTTCGTAGTTATTTTGTTCTCATATTTTCTTGTTTATTCTATTTACTCGTCTATTGTGCATTCGGCATTGACCTCGAAATGATAAGCTTTTCAACCAAATCCGAAGCCCAACTTTCTACAATGGATTTCATCTCAACATTTCATTTCAGAATTGTAATATCCCTTGCCAATGAACTCTGACTTTATAAACTAGAGCTTCCCGTAGGGGCGCGGCGATTTGCCTTCCTGGCCACCGTGCTGATGAGACTCCCATTCGGCCCCAGCTTAGCCTCTTCTCATTGTTTCTTCCCTACAACCTCTCCGACATTTTCCTCTGGTCGGCCTCTATTTTCTCACGGTAGATGCTGACCTTCTTCTCCCCGTAAGGGGCGCGGCGATTTGCCATCCTGGCCGCCGTGCTGACGGGATCCAACACTCCGTCCGGCCCTAGCTTAGCCACTCTTCCTTCCTTCAAAACACTTGTTTCCTCTCTTTTCATACAACCTCTCGCACAACTTTCTCTGGTCAGCCTCTAATTTCACAGGATAGATGCTGACCTTCTTCTCAGCCAACCGTCCCGGATCGGGGCTGAGGGGGGAATGGACAATATTCCCTAACCCCTGAGCTCCGGCTCTGGGGTGGCTCGCTTTTAACAACCTGCTTCATCCCCACCCATACCTTCCTCACATCCCTTTTCCTCTCCTCTTCAAAATCTATTAATTTTTACGCCGTGTTCAAGGTTCAGCCACCATGCCGATGGACTGCCAGGCCACCAGGCGGGAGGGGTGGTCCCAAATGGAAGCGCCTGGCTCTGCCAGGCCTGTAAGCACCTCTTGCAGTGCGCGCAACTGCAATAGGTGATGAGCTATTGCGTCCCGTATTTAAAAGAGGGTCACCATGCCCATGTATGAAAAAAAACCAAAACCAAAACCCCCAACTTCCCCCAAAACATCTACGGAGCCGCCTTCGGGCAGCCCAACCGAGAAAATAGAGGTCCCCCCCCCTTGTGCTTGCGCAATGACCCTCCATACTTCTTTAACCGGAGAGGAGGCTTACACCTCTCCTACGCCTACGGGTGTAGGGGACTCCCCCTCACTTCCTTCTCTGGAGGTGCTTTCGGGCACCTCCCTATCTCCAGCGGCAGTCCCTCCTTTGCTTTCTAAGGGGACTGCCAAGAAAGCCAGCAGGCAGCCCATTGCCGACCACCCCTCGTGCAAGCGTTGCTCGGTAGGGCAAGGCCCCTTCGGACGCTTCCCTCAAAAGACCTGCTGGCAAGAATATTAAACTTTGCCGGGGTCAACGCCTTTCCCTCCCCACTAAAGACTTATGACGCTGCCAAGCGGACCTGTAATGTACTGGGAGGGGATGGCCAACTAAAGGCTCCTACTGTGATAGACATGGTCCTTGAGGAAAACCCGCCTCAGACGGTAGGGCCTTCCATGGGGGGGGGGGAATCCGGGCTCGGCGCTAAGCACCGAACCCGAATCCGCCCCTATGCAAGGTCCTACTCAAACGACTGGGGATTCTCAGGCGGTACAAGGAGGGGAGGGATCTCCTGCGAATAATGCCCCTGCGACCACCAGGACCTTCTCCATTTCGGAGAAGGCCCTGGCTGAGGCCGGTCCATCTGGCCTGGGGGCTTCTACCGGTGGGGTTGAGAAGCGGGTTCATTCCCTGCCCTCCTCTCCAAAAAAGAAAAGGACGAAAAAGACCAAAAAGGCCAAGAGGACTCGGGGCTCCTCTCCATCCGCAAGGGGGAACGGGGACAGATGGGTCTGCTGCCACTTTGGCAAGCGACCAAGCCAAGATCGGCAAATCCGGCCCCTCTGCCCCCTGGGTACAGAGCTTCTGACCATGACAAAGACCAAAAGTGAACTGGGCGGAGCCTCGATGACATCGGAGCCCCTCATTCAGAGGTTACCTGGCGTTTTCGAGCCAGCTGGCTTCAAAAGCTTCCTCGTTATTCGCTCCACTGATGGCACCATGTTGTCCAAGGGCAACATGATCTATCAGAGGAGAGGATTAGCTAGTGCAATTGGTAGAGAGCCGAAGGTAACCCGTTTCTTGGACGGGAGCCTTTTGGCGAATGCGATGAATCCCGCCGAGGCAGCCAAGATAAGTGCTCTTTTGACACTTCATGGCACCCCGGTGAGTGTGACGCTACACTCTACCACAAACTTTGTGAAAGCAGTAGTTTATGCGAGGGAACTCGTTGACTACTCCATTGAGGACATCACCCTAGAGCTTGCCGACCATGGAGTGGTCTAGGTCGAACGTGTGATAAGAAAACAGGGAGGGGCCTCGAGACCAACCCCTACACTTTTCGTCACGTTCGACTGTGACAAGCTCCCTGAGTCGGTGCGTGCCAAGTGGGACCACTACCGCGTGGAGGCATTCGTGCCACTGCCGCGGCGGTGCTATTACTGTCACCGCTTCGGCCATACGAATCGCTCATGTAGACGTGCGAAGTTGGGGTCACCCGAAGTCTGTGTAAATTGCTCCAAGGTCGCACACGATAAGTCCAAATCGTGTGTGGCCAAGTGTATCAAATGCGGAGAGCCACACCATGCTTCTTCGAAGAAATGTGGTGCATATCTCCTTGATAAAGTAATCCTAGCCGTTCAGGCCCAGGATCGACTTGGTCCTGGCACGCCCGGCTCTGCCTAGGACGTCATATGCCTCAATAGTTAGAAAGGCACCCTCTGCTCCTGGCCCATCCAGGCCAACGAGCACGGTTGTTTTCGCGCCCATTCGGAGCCCTTCTGAGGGCTCTACCCAACCCGGGCGCTCCCCTGGTAAAGCTGGCGGCAAAAAGGGTTCATACCCTGCCCCGGCTAAAACCAGTGCTCCCCCCATCTTCCCCAAGCGTGACCGTTTCCCGTAAGGCAAAACGGCCACGCGCCTCCACCGAGTCGTTAGACTCACAGGAGGCAACACCCCTGAAGATGGTCGCTAGGCCATCTTCCGGGGTTCCTGAAGCTGTTCCACGAAAGGAGGACAGCAACAAAGGAGCTTTGGCTCCTTCGCCCACGCCCCGAGGTGGAGCCAGTGGCTCGGAGACGGTGGTTCCTCGAAAAGAGGGCCCCCGCCTTCGAAGCCACCACGCCCGCCTAAGGTTTCGAGGCGGAGGGACGAAAAGACTCGCATGGCGAACCCAACCTCCCCCAATAAGTCCTCGAAGGCAAAACCGCCTTCAGCGCTTTGTCCGGCCAACAGCGTTCTGGGTTCTGCCTCCGGGAAGCGTACGGCCATTCCCGTGAGGGTCTTCAGTTCGAGGAGGGCCCTCGCGTCTCCTCCGAGCTAGGCCTGGAGGGCATATTCCTTCAATGGAATTGCCGTGGACTCCGGGCCATCTGGGAGGAGCTGTGGAGGCTCGTCTCATCCCGTTCCCCATTAGCTATCGTTTTGCAGCAGACCATGCTAGGCGCCCCCCGCCCACCCTTCCGGGGTATAAGGGTCTTGTGACCCCACACCGTGGGATGGCCGGGCTGGGGGATGCGCGGTTTACACCCAGGATGATGTCTCCGTTCTTTCTTTCTCTTTAGATACCTCCTTTCAGGCAGTGGCTGTGCAGCTGCACCTCGATAGGAGGTTAACTCTGATTTCTGCGTACATTCCACCGTCAGCTGACTTCGACGAAGAGTACTTCCGCCGCGTTGTGGCACGGTTGCCGAGGTCCTATCTCTTGTTTGGAGATCTGAACGGCAGGCATCCTCTCTGGGGAGATTACTTCATAAATCCCAGGGAACAAGTTATTGCTGATCTGATCGAAGAGCTTGAGATGGGTGTCCTAAATGTGGATGAGTTTACGCATCACTGTTCGAGAACCGCTTCATTTTCTTGCCTTGACTTATCTTTGTGCTCTTCGGATGCACAGCCTGATTTTGATTAGGGGTGGTCGATGACCTCCATGGTAGTGATCACTTTCCCATTCAAATATCATTTTCAGGGCAACTGCCACCTGAGAGACCACCTCGTTGGTGCTTGGCGCGGGCGCGGTGGCCTGCATTTCAGGAAATGACTGAATTCTCTATCTCAGTCGAGGAGTTTAGTTCGGTAGATGAGGCCGTTGAGTTCTTCTCCGGCAACCTCATCGCCGTGGGCCTGACTACTAGTCCTAGGACGTCTAGCCGTTTTGCACGCCGATCACTCCCATGGTGGTCGGCCGAGTGTGAGACGGCCCTCAAACAGAAGCGTTATGACTACATGCGCTAAAGGCGCCGCCCGAACGATTTCACTCTCGCTGAATTTCGTCGGGCTAGGGCTAGGTTCCGTTATATTTCGAAGCACGCCCGCCGCTCTTCTTGGCGAGCATACGTGTCTTCACTTAACGGAAAGACTTCTTTAGCTGAAGTGTGGAAGCGAGTCAAAACAATTCGGGACAAGTTCTCGCAGGACCCCGCTCCCGTTCTCCAGGAGAATGGGACCGCAATCTCGGACCCCGCGTCCGTGGCGGAATCCTTAGCGACCGCTTTTTCCGCCTTCTCTGGCGGTGATCCTGCTCCGCCAGCATTAAATGCACTTCGTGATGTCGCGGAAGGCCGCCGGCTGCACTTTACCTCCAGATGCGGAGAACCCTTCAACGACAAGTTTACTGTGAGTGAGTTGCATTCCGCTCTCGCTTCGTGCATGGATTCCGCCCATGGTCCGGACGATTTTCCGTACGCCATGCTTCGACACCTGGATAAGCAAGGCATGGCCGTTCTGTTAGATTTGTTCAACAGGATCTGGGTGGAAGGTGTTCTTCCAGACTCCCGGCGAATCGCTACTGTGCTCGCCTTTCGCAAGCCGGGAAGAGATCACTCTACTCCGACCGGTTTCCGCCCAATCTCTCTAACCTCTTGCATGTGCAAGTTGATGGAGAAATTGGTAAATGTTAGATTAGCTTTTTTCCTGGACATCGGAGGCCATCTGTCTTCCGCACAGTGCGGCTTCCGTAAGTTCCACTCCTTGTCGGATGCTCTGCTCCGACTAGAAAATGCCGTCTGTGAGGCTTTCTTTCGTAGACAGCCCTACACCACGGTCTTTTTTGATCTGAGAAGGCCTATGATACCGCATGGCGATACGGTATCATGGAGATTCTCCACACGATAGGGGCGAGGGGACGCCTCCTAATGTTTATATCTGAATTTTGCGAGATCGTCGATTCCGCGTACGAGTGGGGGGAGCCTTCTCCGAACCAAAGGAGCAGAAGGAGGGTGTCCCGCAGGAAAGTTTCCTCAATGTTACACTCTTTGCCCTGAGCATCAACGGCATCACCTCCTGCTGCCGGAAGATGTTCTCGCTACGCTCTACGTGGACGGCCTTTCGATCTCTTTTGGCGCGGCCCAGATGCTAACTCTTGAGCGTCGACTCAACAGGCATTGAACCACGTCTCTCGCTATGCTAAAGCGCACAGGTTTCGGTTTTCTTTGGCCAAGACTAAGGTGGTGAACTTTGCCGCCATTACGGCTTCACCCCGACCCAGATTTGTTTCTTAATGGGGTGTGCCTGGATGTGGTTGAGTCGCAACGTTTTCTTGGTCTTGTATTCGACCAACGCCTCACCTAGGGGGCTCATATTCGCAGCTTTATGGTCTCTTGTACCCGCGCCATGGACATTCTCCGTTCCGTGACGTTCAGCGCTTGGGGCGCTGATAGGGCTACTGCCCTACTTTTTTATCGATCCTTTGTTCGTTCGAAGCTCGAGTACGGATGCGAGTTTTATGCATCCACAGCCGAGCGTTTATTGCGGAAGGTGGATTCAATCCACCACACCGGCCTTCGCCTTGTGACCGGTGCCTTCCGCACTTCCCCCATTGAGAGCCTGTTGGTCGATGCTGGGGAGATGCCACTCGCTCTGCGCCGCGTGCAGTGCATCACTCGCTTGTACGCGCGAGCCCGGCGCCTCCCTCAGTCGCCAACAGCTCTCACTGCATCCGAAGCTGATCTCGATGGTGCCTATGCCGCCGAGAGACGCCAGTCATACCCTAAGCCCTTTGGGTTTAGGGCCAGAAAACTCCTTCGAGAGGTAGATATAGCTCTCGGGCCGGTGGCGCCCCTGGTTCTGCCCAGGACGCCACCCTGGAGGGTACCACATTTGGCTATTTGTCGCCACGCCTCTTCTCCCAAAGCTTGTACTGCGCCGGGAGTATTGCGTTCGACCTTTTTGGAGCACACATCGTGTCACGCTGGTAACGTGCCAGTGTATACGGATGGCTCCAAGTCCCAAGAGGGGGTCGGCTTCCACGCCGTATCCCCTCTGTTTGAAGTTAGCGGGGCTCTACCAGGCGCTGCGTCTGCCTTCACAGCCGAGCTGGTGGCAATACACCACTCGGTACGGGAGATTACTCGACGTGCCCGGTTCGGAGACCGGATTGTGATCTATAGCGACTCACAAAGCGCCCTGAGTGCTCTCGGGGCATTGGAATCTCCGCATCCCCTGGTTCGCGATATCCGTGACGCCACGGTTTTGGCGAGTCGGGCCGATGTCGAGATTATTTTCTGCTGGGTTCCTGGACATGTAGGAATTGCGGGGAATGAGGGCGCCAAAGAGTCCGCGAGGACTCTGCGACCGGACCAGCGTTTCGCTCTTCCTCACACCGACTACATGGCAGGAATACGGGCAGCTCTTCGGACTGCTTGGCAAAGAAGATGGGAGACGGTCGAAGGGAACTTAAAGTTGCGTGCCATTGCGCCGCGACTGTTCCCATGGACCTATCCCCCAATGCCGCGGCGGCTTCAGGTTGCTTTCTGTCGTCTCCGAATCGGACACACTCGTGTGACGCATCGCTATCTGATGGAGCGCTCGCCTGCGCCCTATTGCAACGACTGCGTCGTCCCCCAGACTGTTCGGCACATTCTTGTCGAATGTCCCAGTCTGGGTGATCTTCGCGCACGACACCTGTCCCGGTACCGGGATGGGCGGGGTCGCTACCGCCTGTCCCTTGTGCTCGGGACGAGTGCGTGTACTTTGCCTGGTGGACTTATTGACTTTTTGGGGGAGGCCGGCCTTCTCCCTTTTATTTAACCCAATTTAATTGTTGTTGTTGTTTTTGTAATTGTTTTTGTTATTGCTTTGTTATTGTTATTGTTATTGTTATTTCTTTTTATTGTTTTCTGTTTAATTTTTTAAAGTAGCCTAGAACTAGGCTGTTTTTTACGGCGACTTATGCCTAAGTCGGCAGTCGCCAGATAGCCCCTTTAAAAAAAAAAAAAAAAAAAAAAAAATATTTCGGAAGGTGGATTTGATCCACCACACCGGCCTTCGACTTGTGACCGGTGCCTTCCGCACTTCCCCTCATTGAGAGCCTGTTGGTCGATGCTGGGGAGATGCCACTTGCTCTGCGCCACGTGCAGTGCATCACTCGCCTGTACGCGCGGGGTCGGCGTCTTCCTCAGTCGCCAACAGCTCTTACTGCTCCGGCAGCTGATCTCGATGGTGCCTATGCCGCCGAGAGACGCCAGTTATACCCTAAGCCCTTTAGGTTTAGGACCAGAAAACTCCTTCGAGAGGTAGATATAGCTCTCGGGTCGGTTGCGCCCCTGGTTCTACACAGGACGCCATCCTGGAGGGTACTACATTTGGCTATTTGTCGCCACGCCTCTGCTCCCAAAGCTTGTACTGCGCCGGGAGTATTGCGTTCGACCTTTTTGGAGCACACATCGTGTCACGCTGGTACCGTGCCAGTGTATACGGATGGCTCCAAGTCCCAAGAGGGGGTCGGCTTCCACGCCGTTTCCCCTCTGTTTGAAGTCAGCGGGGCTCTACCAGGCGCTGCTTCTGTCTTCACGGCTTAGCTGGTTACAATACACCACTCGGTACGGGAGATTACGCGACGTGCCCGGTTCGGAGACCGGATTGTGATCTATAGCGACTCACAAAGCGCCCTGAGTGCTCTCGGGGCATTGGAATCTCCGCATCCCCTGGTTCGCGAAATCCGTGACGCCACGGTTTTTGGTGAGCCAAGCAGATGTCGAGATTATCTTCTGCTGGGTTCCTGGACATGTAGGAATTGCGGGGAACTAGCGCGCCGATGAGGGCGCCAAAGAGTCCGCGAGGACTCTGCGACCGGCCTAGCGTTTCGCTCTTCCTCACACCGACTACATGGCAGGAATACGGGCAGCTCTTCGGACTGCTTGGCAAAGAAGATGGGAGACGGTCGAAGGGAACTTTTTGTTGCGTGGCATTGCGCCGCGACTGTTTCCATGCACCTATCCCCCAATGCCGCGGCGTCTCCAGGTTGCTTTTTGTTCCCTCCGAATCGGACACACTCGTGTGACGCATCGCTATTTGATGGAGCGCTCGCCTGCGCCCTATTGCAACGACGGCGTCGTCCATCAGACTGTTTGGCACATTCTTGTCGAATGTCCCAGTCTGGGTGATCTTCGCGCACGACACCTGTCCCGGTACCGGGATGGGCGTGGTCGCTACCTTCTGTCCCTTGTACTCGGGACGAGTGCGTGTACTTTGACTGGTGGACTTGTTGACTTTTTGGGGGAGGCCGGCCTTCTCCCTTTCATTTAACCAGGTTTAATTGTTGTTGTTGTTGTTGTCTTTTTTGATTGTTTTTGTTATCGCTTTGTTAGGGTTATTGTTATTTCTTTTTATTGTTGTTTCCTGTTCATTTTTTTAAAGTATCCTAGAACTAGGCTGTTTGTTTACGGCGACTTATGCCTAAGTAGGCAGTCGCCAGATAGCCCCTTAAATAAAAAAAATAAAAAAATAAGAGGTTGCCGTGCGTTTTCGAGCCCGCTGGCTTTTAACGCTTCCTCGTTTTTCGCTCCACTGATGGCACCATGTTAGCCAAGGGCAACATGATCCTTCAGAGGAGAGGATTAGCTAGTGCAATTAGGGAGAGAGCCGAAGGTGACCCGTTTCTCGGACGGGAGCCTTCTGGCGAATGCGGCGAATCCCGCCGAGGCTGCCAAGATAAGTGCTCTTCGGACACTTCATGGCACCCCGGTGAGTGTGACGCCACACTCTACCATGAACTTTGTGAAAGAAGTAGTTTATGCGAGGGAACTCGTTGACTACTCCATTGAGGACATCACCCTAGAGCTTGCCGACCATGGGGCGGTCAAGATCGTACGTGTGATAAGAAAACAGGGAGGGGCCTCAAGACCAACCCCTACACTTTGCGTCACGTTCCACTGTGACAAGCTCCCTGAGTCGGTGCATGCCAAGTGGGACCGCTACCACGTGGAGGGATTCGTGCCACGGCCGCGGCGGTGCTATTACTGTCACCGTTTCGGCCATACAAATCGTTCTTGCAGACGTACAAAGTCGGGGTCACCCGGAGTTTTTGTAAATTGCTCCAAGGCGGCACGCAATAAGTCTAAAACGTGTGTGGCCATGTGTGTCAATTGTGAAGAGCGGCACCCTGCTTCTTCGAAGCAATGTGGTGCATATCTCCTTGAGAAAGAAATCCTGGCCGTTCAGGCCCAGGATCGACTCTCATTCCGCGAGGCTAAGGACTTGGTCCTGGCGCGCCCGGCTCTGCCTTAATAGTTAGCAAGGCACCCTCTGCTCCTGGCTCATCCAGGCCAACGAGCACAGTTGTTTCCGCGCCCATTTGAAGTCTTTTTGCGAGCCTTACTTAACCCGGGCGCTCCCCTGGTAATGTTGATGGCAAAAAGGGTTCACACCTAGCCCCGGCTAAAACCAGGGCTCCCCCCTCTTCCCCCAGCGTGACCGTTTCCCGTAAGGCAAAATGGCCACGCGCCCCCACAGAGTCGTTAGACTCACAAGGGTCAACACCCCTGAAGACGGTTGCTAGGCCATCTTCCGGGGTTCCTAAAGCTGTCATCCGAAAGGATGACAGCAACAAAGGAACTTTGGCTCAGTCGCTTACGCCTAGAGGTACAGCGAGTGGCTCGGAGACGGTGGTTCCTCAAAAAGAGGGCCCCCCGCCTCTGAAGCCGCAACGCCCGCCTAAGGTTTCGAGGCGGAGGGAGGAAAAGACTCGCATGGCGAGCCCAACCTCCTTCAATAAGTCCTTGAAAACAAAAGCACCTTCAGCGCTTTGTCCGGCCAACAGCGCCCAGGGTCCTAGCCCTGGGAAGCATACGGCCATTCCCGTGAGGGTCTTCAGTTCAAGGAGGGCCCCCGCGTCTTCTCCGAGCTTGGCCTGGAGGGCATATTCCTTTAATGGAATCGCCGTGGACTCCGGGCCAACTGGGAGGACCTGCGGACGCTCGTCTCGTCCCGTTCCCCGTTAGCTCTCTTTTTGCAGGAGACCATCTAGGCGCGTGACCCCTGCCCGCTCTCCCGGGGTATAAGGGTCTTGCGACCCCACCACCGCGAGATGGCCTGGCTGGGGGATGCGCGTTTTACACCCGGCATGATGTCTCCGTTATTTCTTTTTCTTTAGATACCTCCTTTCAGGCAGTGGCTGTGCAGCTGCACCTGGATAGGAGGTATACTATCATTTCTGCGTACATTCCACCGTCAGCTGACTTCGACGCGGGTGCATTTTGCCGCGTCTTCGCACAGGTGCCAAGGCCCTATCTCTTGCTTGGAGATCTGAACGCCAGGTTTCCTTTCTGGGAAGATTACTCCATAAATCCCAGGGGACAAGTCCTTGCCGATCTGACCGAAGAGCTTGAGATGTGTGTCCTAAACGTGCATGAGTTTACGCATCACTGCTCGAGTACTGCTTCATTTTCTTGCCTTGATCTATCTTTGTGCTCTCCGGATTCACAGCCTGAATTTGATTAGGGGGTTGTCGATGACCTCCATGGTAGTGATCAATTTACGATTCAAATATCATATTCTGGGCTGCTACTGCCTGAGATTTCACCTCGGTAGTGTTTGACCCTGGCGTGGTTGCCTGCATTTCACGAAATGACTAAATTCTCTATCTCAATCTAGGAGTTTAGGTCGGTAGATGATATCGTTGAATTCTTCTCCGGCAAACACATCACCGTGGACCTGACTACTATTCCTAGAACGTCTGTTCGTTTTTCCCTCGATTACTTCCAAGGTCTTTGGCCGAGTGTGAGAGCCATCAAACAGAAGGGTTATTCTTACATGCGCTATAAGCGCCGCCCGAACGATTTCCCTCTCGGTGTATTCCACATGGGCTAGGTGTCTAGGTTTGGGTATATTTTGAACACGCTCGCCACTCTTCTTGGAGGGCATACGTGTATTTACTTAACGGGAAGACCCCTCTAGCAGAGGCGTAGAAGCGAGTCTAAAAGATTCGGGGCAAGTTCTCGCAGGACCCTCCTCCCGTTTTCTACGAGAATGGGACCGCAATCTCGGACTCCACGTTCGAGGCTGAATCCTTCGCGACCACTTTCTCGGCATTCTCCTACGGGATGCTGCTCTGACAGCATCAATGCAAGTTGTGATGTCGCGGAAGGCCGCCGATTAGATTTTATCTCCAGCCACGGAGAACCTTTTCAACGACAAGTTTACTGTGAGCGAGTTTCATTCCAACCTCGCTTCGTGCGCGGACACTGCTCGTGGTCCTGGTGGTGTCCCGTACGCCATACTTTGAGACCTGGATGAGCGAGGCATGGCCTTCATGTTAGCTCTGTAAAACAATATCTGGGTGGAGGGTCACCTCCCAAATTCATGGCGAATCGCTAATATGCTAGCTTTTCGCAAGCCGAGGAGAGATTATTCATTCTACCCCGGCCGGTTTCCGCCCAATTTCTCTAAACTTCTACGTGTGCAAGTTGATAGAGAAATTGGTAAATGTTAGATTAACCTCTTTCTGGATACTGAGGGCATTTGTGTTCTACCCAGTGTGACTGCACTTCGACACGGTGTTTTTCGATCTGGGGAAGGCTTATGATACGTCATGGCGACACGGTATCATTGAGACTCTCCACACGATGGTGGCGAGGGGACGCCTCTCAATCTTTTTATCTGAATTTTTTTCGAGATCGTCGATTCCGCGTACCGATCGGGGACTCCTCTTTGGCCCAATGGAGCTGAAAGACTGTGCCCCACTGAGAATTATCCTCAGTATCACCTCGGTGCTTCCGGAAGATGTTCTCGCTACGCTCTACGTGGACGACCTTTCGATCTCTTTTAGTGCGTCCCAGTCGCCAACTCTAGATCGTCGATTCCAACAGGCATTAAACAGCGTCTCTCGCTATGCTGAAGCGTACAGGTTTCGGTTTTCCTTGGCCAAGACTAAGGTGGTGTACTTTTGCCCCTATCCACGGCTCCACCCTAACCCAAACTTGTTTCTTATTGGGTTACGCCTGGAAGTGGTTGAATTGCACCGTTTCCTTGGTCTTGTACGAGTATTTGACCGACGCCTCACCTGAGAGGCTCATATTCGCAGCCTTAGGGTCTCTTGTACCCGCGCCATGGACATTCTCCGCTCCGTGACGTTCAGTGCTTGGACCGCTGATAGGGCTATTGCCTTACTTTATTATCGATGCTTTGTTCGTTCGAAACTCGACTACGGATGCGAGTTTTATGCATCCGCAGCCAAGCGTGTATTGCGGAAGGTGGACTCGATTTACCACACCAGCCTTCGCTTGTCGACCGGTACCTTCACACTTCCCCCATTGAGAGCCTACTAGTCGATGCTGGGGAGATTCTACTCGCTCTATGCCGTGAACAGTGCATTATTTGCCTGTACGCGCGAGCCCGGCGCCTGACCTCAGTCGCTAACAGCTCTTACTGCATCTGCAGGTGATTTCGACGGTGCCTATACCGCCGAGAGACGCCAGTCATACCCTAAGCCCTTTTGGTTTAGGGCTATGAAACTCTTTCGAGAGCTAGGTATAGCTATCGGGGCAGTGGCGTCCCTGGTTCTCCCAGGACGCCGCCCTGGACGGTACCACATCTGGCTATTTGTCACCACGCCTCTGCTCCCAAAGCTTTACAGCCTCGGAAGTATTGCGTTTCACCTTTTTTGGAGTACACTTCGTGTCATGCCACAACTGTGCCAGTGTATACGGGTGGCTCCAAGTCTCAAGAAGGGGTCGGCTTCTAAGCCGTATTCCCTCTGTTTGAAGTTAGCGGGGCTCTGACAGGCGCTGCGTCTGTCTTCACGGCCAAGCTGGTGGCAATACACCACTCGGTACGGGAGATTACGCGACGTGCTTGATTTGGATACGGGATTGTGTTCTATAGCAACTCACAAAGCCCCCTGAGTGCTCTCAGGTCATTTGCGATATCCGTGACGCAACGGTTTTTGGCAAGCCAGGCGGATTTCGAGATTATCTTCTGCTGGGTTCCTGGACATGTGGGAATTGCGGGGAATGAACGCACCGATGAGGGTGCCAAAGAGTCCCCGACCAGCGTTTCGCTCATCTTCACACCGACTACATGGCAGGAATAGGGGCAGCTCTTCTGGCTGCTTGGCCGAGAAGATGGAAGACGGTCGAATGGAACTTAAAGTTGCATGCCATTGCGCCGCGACTGTTCCCATGGACCTACCTCCCAATGCTGCGAAGGCTTCAGGGTACTTTCTGTCGTCCCCGAATTGGACACACTTGTGGGACGCACCGCCATTTGATGGAGCGCTCGCTAGCGCCCTACTGTGAAGACTGCGTTGTCTCCCAGACTGTTTGGCACATTCCTGTTGAATGTCCCAGTCTGGGCGATCTCCGCCTACGTTACCTGTCCCGGTACCAGGATGACCGGTGTCGCTACCGCCTGTCTCTTGTACTCGAGACGAGTTTGTGCTTATTGACTTGTGGACTTAAAAACTTTTGTGGGGAGGTCAGCCTTCTACCCTTTATTTAACTAGTTGTTTTTTATTTTAGTAGGTCGCACGTTCCTGCGCTGGTGGGAGGCGGACGTCCCCCCGACGCCGGAGCTTGCTTCCTGCTCCTTGCCTTTTCCCTTTTTTTTATTTTTAGTGTTGTTGTTTTTTTTTGTATTTTGAATATTACTTTAAAGTAGCCTAGTACTAGGCAGTCGTTTATACGGCGACTAATGCCCAAGAAGGCAGTCGCCAGATGAGCTCATAAAATTAAAAAAAGAAAAAAAGGCCATCTTGGGCAGCCTGGAGGCTTCTCTCCCATCAGGCACTGTAAACGACATGTTCAGGCTACATGACCGGGACCGATACAAGGCGTACATGCCTCCCGCCAAAATGGAAGCCACACTGGACATCTACAGGTGACCCTACGTCCAACTCGCTTGCTGATTGTAAACTGGTTTCCTTTAAGTGTAGCATCATAATCGTGTATCAAATTCTAACCGAAAGTGTCTCTAATGTACCGATTAAACCTTGTTTTAAACTTTCTGACTCTGGACACTATAATTATTATGTTTTTGTAATTTAACTACCATTTACCTTTATTATTGTGATTAAACTGGATATGTTGTTCTATTCTAGTTGTATATAATCTTTCAATTTTTTACGCCCTTAATATTTTTGTATAGAAATATAACAAGTATTTTTCCTTCTAGCTTCAAATGTTAATTTGTATAAAATGTAAATTGTTACCGAAACTTTCTACCTCCTCCTGTATTTAAATTTCGTCACTTTTTTATCTCTTCCCTTGTCCCCTAATCCATTTTTTCACCAACTTTCTACATGAATAAATAAATAAATAAATAAGTCATTCCATTTCTGTTCATTCTCTGAAGATGACCGACCACGGTCGAAAGCGTCTCGGAATAAAATATGTCTTTTGCGAATGTTTTTTCTCGCCTACAACACCCAGACAAAAAAAAAAAGAATACATGTTAAAATCAATAACGTTGCCACTGTTGTAGACTTCAACAGTGCATATATATATATATATATATATATATATATATATATATGTACATATCACGTAAAGTAAATGAACTTCCCGTTTTTCGTCATATCCTTCATCCTGCAAACAAACACACACACACACACACACACGCACACACACACACACTCTCTCTATCTCTCTCTCTCTCTCTTTCTCTTTCTCTTTCTCTTTCTCGAGAAATCGGCCAACTGCTTAGGGAGAAGAGAAATGCGTACCGGCGATCGAAGATCTCAGGTGCCTTTGACGAGTACCGGAGGTTAGCCAGGATAGTGAAGTCCAGCATAAGGGTGGCTAAGCGTACTGAGGAACTCCGAGTGGCGAGACTCTGCAAGGAGAATCCCAAGGAGTCCTTCTGCTATGTAAATAGCCGTAGACCAATATATCGTAGGATTGGGCCCTTAGTGGACGAAGGAGGTGAATTAACTCACTCAGATGCAGAAAATGCTAACCTGTTCAATGACTACTAAAGAGTCTGGTCCCATCCCCCAGCCCACGGATTCCTACTCGGGGGAAAAGCTGGAGGCAATGGACTTCACCGAAGGAGAAATAAAGAAAATGATCGCTGATCTAAAGACGAATAAGTCCCCTGGACCGGACGGGTTTCTATCCAAGGTGTTGAAGAAAGTGTGAGATGAAGTATCACGACATCTGTGCGCTATCTTTAACATGTCAATCCGGACCGGATGCGTTCCTAGAGACTGGCGTGAGGCGGAGGTAACTCCGATCTTCAAGAAAGGAGACCCCCAGCCATCCTTCAAACTACCGACCTATCAGTCTGACTTCGATAGTCGGTAAACTCATGGAAAGCATGATGGTGGACAAAATGACGTCGTATTTATAGTCAAACCAGCTACTGAGGAGTTCCCAGCACGGCTTCCGAAGGCAACGTTCATGCCTGACGAACCTTGTGGAATTCTTCCACTTCGTGTTCAGTGAGCACATGCCTTTCAACGTGAACAAATGCAAAGTGATGCATATCGGCCACATAAACCCCCAATCTCAGTATATCCTCAAGGGCACTGCTCTTGAATCGAGTGACACTGAGAAGGACTTGGGTGTAACTATCACTAGCGACCTCAAGTTCTCGAAACAGTGCATCGAGGCAGAGAAGAAAGCCCAAAGGATGTTAGGCTACATAAAGCGCCAGTTTGAATACCGTAACAAGGAGATAGTATTTTGTCTGCACAACTCCCTCGTTCGGCCGCACCTGGAGTATGACGTACAATTTTGGAGTCCTTCGTTTCGAAAGGACATCGCAAGGTTGGAACGCGTACAAGCTAGGACAACCAAGCTGATTCCCTCTATCCGACATAAAATTTATGAGGATAGACTAACGGAATTAGATCTGTTCTCGCTGGAAACCCGTAGACTGCGTGGTCAGCTCATCGAAGTCTTCAAAATACTTCGAGGGTTCGACAATGTTGACTACGCTCTTGAATGGACCGTAAGGTCTCCTAGGGTACTTTCTTTCCTTGTAACTTCTCTTTCTCTCTCTCTCTTTCTCTCTCTCTCTCTCTCTCTCTCTCTCTCTCTCTCTCTCTCTCTCTCTCTCTTTCCGGAGCAAACCTATCATAACATTACTTCTCTCAGCGTTTGTCTCTTCTGCAAATAGAAGAAAACCATACAAAGTAAAAAAACGAATTGTTAAGAATAATTGACGACATGGAAAATAGAATCTTGACCCTAGAGTTGAACAATCGTAATTGTACTGCAAAAAATCTGCTCTGCAAAATATTGAGACCAAAGTTGATGAATTAGCAAAAAAGATCGTCTCCCTCGAGTCAATTAACGAAAATATTACCCAGAGGAATGCCAGGTTAAGTGAGAAGGTTGTTCGTCTTGAACAAGCAGTTGCGATCATAGAGAATAAAATAAAAGGGAATGATGGTGTTTTTACATTAGCGACGAGTAAACCAACAGTAGACGTAAACATATCACACAACTCGCAACCAGAAACGTATGATAGTTCCTCAAAACTTAGTAAAAATATCAAAAATTCATTAAATTCCAAGAAAGAAAAGCAGACTTTCCTGATCTGTTAGTAAGAAATCAAAGTGATTATTTGGGATTAAACGGAAAAAAGAATAGGAAGACCTTTTGCTATCCAGGTGCTACGGTTAAGAAAATTAACGAAGAGATTTCAAAACTATAAGTGGCCAACGAAGACAGTACAGTAATAGTGCATGTTGGATCCAATGACACTTACGCTAAAGATAAAATAGTCGAAACCGAGGAGGTAATTTCACAATTCGAGTCGTTAACGAACAAAATCAAAGAAAAAACGGACCAAGGTATTATGGTAGGTATTTTGCGAAGAATAAATGTATCAAAGAGGCAGTAAGCAAAACTATTGGAATCAATTTAAGACTTAAAAGAATGTGTGAGATAAAGGGAATTAAATTCGTTAATTTTTGGCGAAGTTTCATCGATAGAGAAGAGTACTTTCTAAAGGATAAGACGCACTTAAATAATAAAGGCAAAAATAAATACGGCGAATTATTGAACGTTAACGTATCTAATCTCTTCGAATGTACTAGCAAAGGCAATATTTGCAAAAGCACAACAACCCCAGTCATTGTGGCGACCGCTTTTTCGGGAAACGAATCTCCTCCAGGAAGTGCAACAAACCCATGAGAGCAATTCTTTTAAATGCACGTTCGATCAGAAACAAATTGTTAGAATTCAGAGCTTTGGTAGCTGTAGAGAAGTATGACAGAATTGCAATTACAGAATCATGGATAAATTTGAACTCCAGAGATTTTAGGGGTGAATTTGAGTTAAAAGACTACAAAATGTTCAATAAAGATAGAAAAGATCAAATTGGGGGAGGAGTGTTATTATATGTACGGGAATATCTTTACCTAACAGAAATTACCTTGGATACGACCCTAGAAATTATAGGAGTGAAGCTAAATTTAGATAAAAAAATATATGCATTTATCTAATATACAGAAAACCGCACCAGTCACCGGATCTTGATGTAATACTCTATGATGTACTAACAAAACAAATAGATAAGAAGTTAGCGGTAGTCCTGGGAGACTTCAATTGCAGCAAAATAAACTGGATAACAAACAAGCGGATAAAGAAGAGCAGAGACTTCTGGATTTTATTGAGGATAATTTCTTAACTCAGTGGGTCAGTAAACCAACAAGAGGTAACAATATACTAGACCTTATATTGTCTACTGAAAGCAACTTACTCTCAAATATTTACGTCAGCGAAAAATTCGAAGGTAGTCATCACAATTTAATAGAGTTCGATATCCAAATATCGACATGGAAAATAATGAAGAATATACACATACCCCACTTTAGCAGTGGAAATTATGAAGCCATGAGAGCAAGCCTAGCTGGATATGTTGCAAATAATGAAGGACCAAACAGTGTATGGCTATCTTTAAAGAATTTTGTTTATGAAACAACAAACAGAATATGTCCCCTTCAAAACTAAAAATTCACCTATTAATCAAGATCCGACGTGGTTAAGCAAGGAAATAAAAAGCATGATAAGAGATAGGAAAAGAACGTATAAAATGCTAAAAATCAAGCCATCCCGACAGTTAACAACACAATACGTTATCCTAAGGCGAAAAATAAAAATAGAAATTTAAAAAGCCAAAAGAGAAGAAGAGATTAGACTGGCACAAAATTGTAAAGTGAATCCAAAGGAATTTTATGATCTTGTAAACAATGGGAAGCCTATAAAGAACAATATTGGACCACTGAGGGATATTGATGTTATTTTAAAATTCACTAACTATGATATAGCTTGTGTACTGAATAATTATTTCCTGACTGTTTTTTCTAGTGAAGAAACCTCTCATATACGTGGGGCAGTCAATAAGTTTTGCGAATCGGTAGGGCAAAACAGAGGAAGGAAGATCGCTGTTTGTGAGGGTGTTAGGACAAGTTATGACAAGTCACCAGAGGTGGTGGTATGGGTATCTTCCTGTCCCCTACATCCAAGAAGATAGGAGGGGTTTAGTCGCCTTTTACGAGACCCATCGAGCACGGTATGGGTAGTGTAAATTTAGTTTATAATTGCGTAGTGATTCTCGCCAACTTTTCCTGTTCGTGTGTAGGGAAATAATAGAGAGTGCTCCCGATTAGTCCAGAAACAGTTTTTACGTATTTATGTAATCCCAAGGATTAGATCTCTGACCGATAGTGACATCATTATGCAATACTTTGTTGGGAGATCATTATTTTTATCATACTTGTTAATGGAAAGAGAGAATTTGACAATAACGCTAGTTCGTTCTTAATATGAAAGCATGTTAAAATCACTTAGCCTGCTGAAGAAATATGTTTCTACTCGTACCTGAGCTAAATATTGTATATACAGGACATGACTCATTAGAAAATGCTAGCTGTACCGCCGAAGATGTTATAAATTTGATAAATCAAATGAATGCCAACAAATCACCTGGACCGGATATGTTTTATCCCAGAGTTCTGAAAGAAGTGAAAGAGGTTGTTAGCAAACATTTAGCACATATTTTTACTCAATCATTAGACAGTGGAATTGTTCCCAATGACTGGAAATATGCAAAGGTAACGCCAATTTTTAAAAATGGTTGCAGAGAGCTAGTGAAAAACTGTCGACCGATCAGTTTGACGTCAGTGGTTGGAAAACTTTTAGAATCATTCATCTCCAAGAAAATTGTATTCCATCTAGAATCAAAAGAGCTGCTTAGAGATTCCCAACATGGATTCAGAAGAAATAAATCTTGCCTAACGAATTTGTTAGACTTCTTCCAATATTTATTCGAGCAATATGATGATGAGAAGTCGATCGATATTATATACTTAGATTTTCAGTAAGCGTTCGACAAAGTCCCCCATAAATTACTGATGGCAAAACATAGGGCACTTGAAATCAAAGGAAAGGTAGGAGACTGGATTGAAAATTAGCTTACAAATAGATATCAGAGAGTAATAATCAATGGATCTGCCTCTGAATGGACAAAAGTGTCAAGTGGGATACCTCAGGGTTCTGTATTGGGCCCCCTACTATTCATAATTTATATCAATATTTGGACATAGGTTTCATGTCAAAAATTGTTAAATTTGCAGATGACGCCAAAATTGGAAAAGAGTTATGTAATAAAGAAGACGCAGAAGAACTTCAGAGAGATATTGATTTTATAGAAGAATAGTCAAGAGAATGGAAACTGCCAATAAACCTAGACAAGAGTAAGGTAATGCATATTGGAAGCAGAAATCCACAAGCTGTATATACATTGTTCGGCTCGGAATTAACAGAAACAAAAGTCGAGAAAGATTTAGGAGTAAATATATCGAATGATCTTAAGTTTAGTCTTCAATGCATAGAAGCTGAAAAAAAAGCTTCCAGGATCCTGGGATACATCAAACGACAATTTAAATGCAGAAACGAAACCATAGTACTGAATTTATATAATGCATTAGTTCACCCACATCTGGAATATTGTGTACAATTCTGGTCCCCAAATTTGAGGAAGGATATCGAAAAGCTTGAGAAAGTTCAAGAAAGAGAAACAAAACTAATACCATCGTTAATAAAACACAACTATGAAACTAGATTAGAAAGACTAAATCTCTTCAGACTTGAAACGCGGCGAATGCGAGGCCAACTCATAGAAACGTTTAAGATATTAAATAAGATAGAAAATGTAGAAGCTGAGATATGGTTTAAGTTAAATGACTGTGAGACAAGGAACAACGGAATGAAACTGGTACCATTGCAGTATAGAAAATATCAAACTGGAAACTTTTTTCATACAAAATTGTCAACATATGTAATAAGCTACCACGAGAAGTAATATCTAGTAAAACTGTTGAAACTTTTAAGAAAAAACTAGACAAAATCATACACACACTCAGTTATTAATTTGTAAATAAAATGGGATCGATAAATGTGTATGTAAAATAGAAATAAGTATAATAACAAGATTCTCAGAACCAGAGTGCAGATATTCAAATGAAGTCAAAAAGGAAATCAATATTATGTAGGTGTATATAAGTTAAATGTAGGTGTATATAACTTAAATGTAAGTGTATATAAGTTAAATGACGAGGTTTCAACTATCAAAAAAAAAAAGATTCTCAGGTTCGAAATATAGATATAGTTAAATGACGAGATTTCAACTATCAGAAAATTAAACAATTATTTCAAAAAAGTAAAACCATGATTATTTGGATTCTAATTTTGTTGAAGCGTCTGATGATAATTTTCATATCGTGATTCTGTAACTAGGTAGGTTTCAAAAACTTTACTATAAAAATTCCTGGTTGAGCAGTATATATCAACTAAACCAGGTATCATTTCAGTTTCCGTACCCGCGTGGCTGGTGGGAGAGGAGGGTGGGGAGAGCCTTCAACTTTACTGTCCATTTGTCTCCAACTCCTAGTTACTTTTTTTTATGTATATATTAGGATAGGAAACTTATACAAGTACCTTCTCGGCATGGTTCGAGAGGTCTTTTAAGGTGCTTGCTTTCCTTGTGATTCCTTGTGACTCTCTCTCTCTCTTTTCAAGGGAGTAGATGGAGAGGTTACAAGGAGTTACAAGGAAAGAAAGTACCCTAGCAGACCTTACGGTTCATTCAAAGAGGGTACCTTTGGACTAGCAATCGAGCGGGCATATGGTTGCTCAATTGATTTGCGTCCCTAAACGGCCACTTTTCAAGACTTTGTCTAGTCTTGACTTGAACTGGTCAACGGATTCACTGTTGACAACTTTCACTGGAAGTGCGTTCCACTTACCGCAGATACTGTAAGTGAAAATATTTCCACACAGATTGCAGTTGTAACGCTTCAGTTCAAGTTTGAAGCCGTGATTGCGCGTTTTGTTTTCACTCAGTGTGAAAATATCCCGGTAGTCAACATTGTCGAACCCTCGAAGTATTTTGTAAACTTCAATGAGCTGACCACGCAGTCTACGGGTTTCCAGCAAGAACGGATCTAATTCCCTTAGTCTATCCTCATAACTTTTATGTCGGATAGAGGGAATCAGCTTGGTTGCCCTGGCTTGTACGCGTTCCAACCTTGCGATATCCTTTCGAAACGAAGGACTCCAAAATTGCACGGCATACTCCAGGTGCGGCCGAACAAGGGAGTTGTACAGACAAAGTACTATCTCCTTGTTACGGTATCCAAACTGGCGCTTTATGTAGCCTAACATCCTTTGGGCTTTCTTCTCTGCCTTGATGCAGTGTTTCGATAACTTGAGGTCGTTAGTGATAGTTACACCCAAGTTCTTCTCACTGCCACTCGATTCAAGAGCAATGCCCTTAAGAATGTACTGAGATTTGGGGTTTCGGTGGCCGATATGCATTACTTTGCATTTCCCCACGTTCAAAGGCATTTGCCACGTGTCCGACCACTCCCCAATCCTTTGAAGGTCCTCTTGGAGGCGGGAAATGTTCCCCTCCTTTGCCACATTGACACCAAGCTTGGGGTCGTCAGGAAATTTGGAGATTTTGGCAACCATGTATCCGTCTATGTCGTTGACGTAGATAATAAACAGTAGTGGTCCCAGGACGGAACCTTGAGTACACCGCTAGATACGCGCGCTCATTCAGAGGCCAAACCATTCACCACTACGCGTTGCCGTCTGTCACTTAGCCAGGTCTCTATCCAACCTGCTACCTTACCGTTTATGTCCTGCGCATGCACTTTCCGGAGAAGGCGGCTTTTGGAAGTCAAGGTACACAACATCCACCGCTTGATCCCGATCATGCTCACTGAACACGAAGTGGAAGAATTCCACAAGGTTCGTCAGGCATGACCGTTGCCTTCGGAAGCCCTGCTGGGAACTCTTCAGTAGCAGGTTTGACTCTAAATAAGACGTTATCTTGTCCACTATCATGCTTTCCATGAGTTTACCGACTATCGAAGTCAAACTGATGGGTCGGTAGTTTGTCGGATGGCTGGGGTCTCCTTTCTTGAAGATCGGAGTTACCTCCGCCTCACGCCAGTCTCTAGGAACGCATCCGGTCCGGATTGACATGTTAAAGATAGCAAACAGATGTCGTGATGCTTCATCGCACACTTCCTCCAACTCCTTGGATAGAAACCCGTCCGGTCCGGGGGACTTATTCGTCTTTAGGTCAGCGATCTTTTTCTTTATTTCTCCTTCGGTGAAGTCCATTACCTCCAGCTTTTCCCCAGAGTAGGAATCCGTGGGCTGGGGGATGGAACCACACTCTTTAGTAAACACTGAAGAGAAGTAGTCATTGAGCAGGTTAGCATTTTCGGCATCTGACTGAGTTAATGCACACTCCTCGTCCACTAAGGGCCCAATCCTACGATGTATTGGTTTACGGCTATTTCTATAGCCGAAGAACTCCTTGGGATTCTCCTTGCATAGTTTCGCCACTCGGAGTTCCTCAGACCGCTTAGCCGCCCTTATGCTGGACTTCACTTTTCTAGCTAGCCTCCGGTACTCGTCAAAGGCACCCGAGATCTTCGATCGCTGGTACGCATTTCTCTTCTCCCTAAGCAGTTGGCAGATTTCTCGATTAAACTACTTTGGTTGAACAGAAGAACGACGGAGGTATTTCAGAGGAATGCAACTTGATTGAAGACTCATGAACTTATTTTTGAAATTGTTTCACGAATCCTCAACATCTTCGCATACCGCTAGCCTTACATCAGTCAGCCCAGCACGAAGGCTTGCAAAGTCTGCTCTTAAGTCAAACCTAGCTGAGGCAGGCTCATCTGGCATAGGCGCTTCTGCCGGACGGGGTGAGAAGCGGGTTCATTCTCCACCCTCCTCTCCAAAAAAGAAAAAGACTAAAAGGACTAAAAAGACAGAGAAGACTCGGGGCTCCTCTCCATCCGCAGGGGCTGCGGGGACGGATGGGTCTACTGCCACGTTAGTAGGCGACCAAGCCAAGATCGGCACATCCGGCCCCTTTACCCCCCCGTGTGCAGCAGCCCCTGACTAAGACTAACACCAAGATTGCACAGGGTGGAGCCTCGATGACATCGGGGCCCTTGATTGAGAGGTTACCTGGCGTTTTCGAGCCCGCTGGCTTCAAACGCTTCCTCGTTATTCGCGCCACTGATGGCACCATGTTTTTCAAGGGCAACATGATACATCAGAGGAGAGGATTAGCTAGTGCAATTGGTAGAGAGCCAAGGGTGACCCGTTTCTCGGACGAGAGCCTTCTGGCGAATGCGGCGTATCCCGCCGAGGCGGCCAAGATAAGTGCTATTCGGACACTTCATGGCAACCCCGGTGAGTGTGACCTCGGACTCTACCATGAACTTTGTGAAAGTAGTTTATGTGAGGGAACTCGTTGACTACTCCATTGAGGACATCACTCTAGAGCTGGCCGACCGTGGGGCGGTCAAGGTCAAACGTGTGATGAGAAACCAGGGAGTGGCCTCGAGACCCACCCCTACACTCTTCGTCACGTTCGACTGAGACAAGCTCCCTGAGTCGGTGCGTGCCGGTTGGTACCGCTACCGCGTGAAGGCATTCGTGCCACTGCCGCAGCGGTGCTATTACTGTCACCGCTTCGGCCATACGAATCGCTTATGTAGACGTGCAAATTCGGGGTCACCCGAAGTCTGTGTAAATTGCTCCAAGGTCGCAAACGATAAGTCCAAATCATGTGTGGCCAAGTGTGTCAATTGCGGAGAGCCGCACCCCGCTCCTTCGAAGCAGTGTGGTGCATATCTCCTTGAGAAAGAAATCCTGGCCGTTCAGGCCCAGGATCGACTCTCATTCCGCGAGGCTTAGCACTTGGTGTCGGCGCGCCCGGCTCTGCCTGGGACGTCATATGCCTCAATAGTTAGAAAGGCACCCTCTGCTCCTGGCCCATCCAGGCCAACGAGCACGGTTGTTTCGTTCCCCATTCGGGGGCCTTCTGGTAAAGCTGGCGGGAAAAAGGGTTCATACCCAGCCCCGGCTAAAACAAGGGCTCCCCCCTCTTCCCCCAGCGTGACCGTTTCCCGTAAGGCGAAAAGGCCACGCGCCTCCACCGAGTCGTTAGACTCACAGGAGGCAACACCCCTGAAAATGGTCGCTAGGTCATCTTCCGGGGTTCCTAAAGCTGTTCCCCGAAAGGAGGACAGCAACAAAGGAGCTTTGGCTCCTTCGCCCACGCATCGTCAGCTGACTTCGACGCGGGGGACTTCCACCGCGTCGTGGCACGGTTGCCGAGGCCCTATCTCTTGCTTTGAGATCTGAACTGCAGGCATTCTCTCTGGGGAGATTTCTTCATAAATCCCAGGGGACAAGCCCTTGCTTATCTGATCGAAGAGCTTGAGATGGGTGTCCTAAACGTGGATGAGTTTACGCATCACTGTCCGAGAACCGCTTCATTTTCTGCCTTGACCTATCCTTGTGCTCTTTGGATGCACAGCATGATTTTGATTGGGGGGTGGTAGATGACCTCCATGGTAGGGATCACTTTCCCATTCAAATATCCTTTTCAGGGCAATTGCCGCCTGAAAGTCTACCTCGGTGGTGCTTGACACGGGCGCGGTGGCTTGCATTTCAGGAAATGACTGAATTCTCTATCTCAGTCGAGGAGTTTAGGTCGGTAGATGAGGCCGTTGAGTTCTTCTCCGGCAACCTCATCTCCGCGGGCCTGACTACTATTTCAAGAATGTCTGGTCGTTTTGCACGCCGACCACTCCCATGGTGGTCGGCTGAGTGTGAGACGGCCCTCAAACAGAAGCTTTATGCCTACATGCGCTATAAGCACCACCCGAACGATTTCACTGTCGCTGAATTTCGTCGGGCTAAAGTCTAGGTTCCGGTATATTTCGAAGCACGCCTGCTGCTCTTCTTGGCAGGCATTCGTGTCTTCACTTAACGGGAAGACCTCTTTAGCAGAGGTGTGGAAGCGAGTCAAAAGGATTCGAGGCAAGTTCTCGCAGGATCCATCTCACATACTCCAGGAGAATGGGACCGCAATCTCGGACCCCGCGTCCGTGGCGGAATCCCCCCCGACCACTTTTACCGCATTTTCTGCCCGGGATGCTGCTCCGCCAGCATTATATGCACGTCTTGATGTCGCGAAAGGCTGCACGCTGGACTTTACCTCCAGAGGCGGATAACCCTTTAACGACAGGTTTACTCTGAGTAAGTTGCCCTCCGTTCTTGCTTCGTGCGCGGACACCGCCCATGGTCCGGACGATGTCCCGTGCGCCATTGATCGACACCTGGGTAAGCGATGCATGGCCTTTCTGTTAGATCTGTTCAACAGGATCTGGGTGGAGGGTCTTCTCCCAGATTCCTGGCGAATCGCTACTGTGCTCTCCTTTCGCAAGCCGGGGAGAGATCACACTACTCCGACCGGTTTCCGCCCAATCTCTCTAACCTCTTACGTGTGCAAGTTGATGGAGTAATTGGTAAATGTTAGATTAGCATTTTTCCTGGACAGCGGAGGTCATCTGTCTTCTGCACAGTGCGGCTTTCGCAAGTTCCACTTAACGTCGGATGCTCTGCTCCGACTGGAAAATGCCGTCTGCGAGGCTTTCCTTCGTAGACAGCACTACGCCACGGTCTTTTTCGATCTAGGAGAAAGCCTATGATACCGCATGGCGATATGGTATAATGGAGACTCTCCCCACGATGGGGGCGAGGGGACGCCTCCCACTCTTTATATCTGAATTTTGCGAGATCGTCGATTTCCCGTACGGGTGGGGCGAGTTCTCCGGGCCCAAAGGACCAGGAAAAGGGTGTCCCACAGGGAAGTTTCCTCAGTGTCACACTCTTTGCCCTGAGCATCAACGGCATCACCTCGGTGCTGCCAGAAGATGTTCTCGCTACGCTCTCTTACTCTCTCTCTCTCTCTCTCTAAGAAAATAAAGGGAGAGGTGACGCCCCCTTGTCGCGCGAAGAGAGCTTGTGTGTACCTTTGACTTTTCGAGCTATGCCGGTGGGGGTACCTCTTCTGGGTACCCCTGATAGGGCTTTCCTTGTCGATTTGGACAGAAACGAGGTTCCAGACTAAGTGCGTCAGTCATTCCTTTTTCTACTCTATCATTCTCCTTTTTTACTCTTATCCTATCTCTTCCACTTATACAAAAAGAAAAAACAACAAAAAAAGCCTACTCCTATCATGTTACTCTTTTCCTTTTTTCCCTCTATCTACATATAAGGACCTGGCAGCTACCTCACGCGTCAGAAGAGAGGCTTTGGAACCTCTATAAATAACGCCAATCGACGCTCACTGGGTCCGAGAGACTACGACTAGAGGTGTCCTAGGCGTTGGGGCACGATGAATGGGATGAGGGTAGTGCCTCGTTAACCCCTTCCCTGGCGCGTAATTATTGACCGTTCCCAGTGACCGTTGACGGGTGCCTCTGGTAGCATCGGTCTGAGGTGACGGTCCTTTGCTCCCAGGCTCGTTGCCAGGCCAATAAAAAGCCTTGGGTCGAGTCTCTTGGTGGGGCGGGATATCCATTGAACGCTGCTCCAAGATCCTGGCCGTTGTGAAGGGAACTAGTAGGAGTTTAGTAAGGGGCGTGCTTCGTTGTTGTTCACCTGGTGACAAATCGATGGCCCCTTCGGGGACTGTCTGTGCTGCTTAGTTGGGAGCCACGGCACGCCGAGGCTTGACGACTCGGTCGGACGAACAGCAGCACATGAAGCGTGCCTTCTGCAAGACTTTGAAGCGACTCTGATCAATAGGCGGGATCGACTCACGCGGGTAGAAATGCCACCCGGCCAGTTCCTGCACCGACTGTATTTTAAACCGCCAAATCAAGGAGCTAAAGGAAACATGCAGGGTTTCCGAGGAAAGATCCAGGAAGTTGGATGAGAAAATAAGCAGCCTGGAATTAGAACACGCGGGACTGATTCGCAGGCTAGAGGTCAGAATAGCAGAGCTAACGTCAAGCCCTGTACTAAACACTGCATCTGCAGTATTACCCCCAGAGCTAGGTCTGCATGCTACGGATAAACCCTCAAAGAAAAAAAAGAAAGAGAAAGAAACAGGAAGAAGAGAAAGTTGAAACAGACGATAAAGTAGAAGCTGAAAAAGAGAAAGTTGAAGCAGAGGAAGAAAAGATAAAAACAAAGGAAGATAGCGGGGAAAAGATGAATAAGAAAAAGAAGAAGAAAAATAAGATGGAAAAGAAAGAGGGAACCGAGAGTTCGCTTCCGCAAGGAAAGCCTCAAACCTCTGCACGGAAATGTCCGAGGGTTACCCTTGTGGGCGATTCCCAAGCACAAGGTTTGCAGCCCCTGCTAGCTGCCCGCCTTCGCACTAGTGTGGAGGTATACTGCCAGCCAGGACGGGGAAACCACCACATCAGGGTAGAGGCTGAGAAATCAGAAGATCTCCGAGAATTCAGTAGTTGCCCTCAAGGTAAGTGGGAATGACCTCTACCTCCGAGGAGGCAAAGTAGGCCCCAGCGAGAAAATTCTCAACACGGTCATCGGAGCCGTGGACGACTGCGGATTGAGAACTCGCAAACAGGTCGTCGTAGGGATGCTCCCAAGAAGAGGTCCTAGCCGGACAGCTCACTCAAGGAACGTGACTTCGAACCAGCGCCTGTCCGACCTCTGTACGGCGGAAGGGGTCTTCTTTCTGGACCCTTATCGCACCTTTTACGGTCGAAACGACCTTTACCAAAGGGACGGAGTGCACCTTTCCTTCAAGGGAAAGGCTGTACTCTGTAACTTAATCCAGGATGTCGTAGAGCGGACGCAGAGGAGCGTCCGACCCAGAGTGAAGGCGGACATGCCCGTGTCACTCCTGGAACGACGTTCTTAGATGTGGAAAAGAGGGGTACTACCACACAAAAGAAGCCGGGAAACGGAAGAGCGTAGGGAGTCCTACACTGGGGGACTCCCTAAAAGTTCTTCTGTTCAACGCGAGGTCAATCAGTAACAAGTTTCTTGAGCTCCGTGGCCTCGTAGCAACAGAGGAACCTAAGATAGTGGCCATAATGGAGACGTGGATTAAAACCTCAAGCCGAGAATTTGAAGGTGAATTCACGATTCCCGGTTACCAGCTCTTCCAGAAAGATAGGCCAGACAGAGAGGGTGGCGGTGTGATGTTGTATGTCAAAAATACTCTCAACTCGACGGATTGCAACATCGTATCCGACCATGAACTATTAGGTGTTGACCTAGAGATAGGTCCTGCCAAATATAGGACCCTGGTGCTTTATAGACCTCCTGCCCAACTCGTTGAAAAGGACAGAGATCTGTACCAGCTACTAGGAGAACTTGTCAAAGACAGAGTGTGTATCGTCATGGGTGATTCCAACACACAAGTTGACTGGGAAACCAGAGAACCCTGTGGCGAGAACGCATTACTCCTGGAGTTCACGAACAACGAGTTCCTGACTCAATGGGTGAGAGAGCCAACGAGAGGAGACAATATCCTCGACTTGGTGTTCACCTCTGCGGATGACATCGTTGAGGCCCTCTCTGTTGGCGAAGAGCTCGGTGGCAGTGACCCCTGACTAATTAGATTTGTAGTCAAAGTCCCGAAGGCAGAGCCTGCAACTAGTAAATCAAGGAAACTGGATTTAAGAAGAGCAGACTTTGCAGGTCTACGCGCGGGACTGACTGGCGCGAGGCTAGAAGAGTGCGAAGCTGTTGAAGACTCTTGGAACAGTTTCAAAACCACATTCATGAGTCTTCAATCGCGTTTCATCCCTCTGAAATGCCCGCGTCGGTCTTGTGTTCAACCAAAGTGGTTTAATCGAGAAATTGGGCAACTGCTTAGGGAGAAAAGAAATGTGTACTGGCAATCGAAGATCTCGGGTAACTTTGACGAATACCGGAGGCTAGCCAGGAGAGTGAAGTCCAGCATAAGGGCGGCTAAGCGGTCTGACGAACTCCGAGTGGCGAGACTCTGTAAAGAGAATCACAAGGAGTTTTCTGGATATGTTAACAGCCGTAAACCAATCCGTCGAACGATTGGCTCTTTGAGGAATGAGGAGGGGACATTAAAGCATTCAGATGAAGAAAATGCTAACCTCCTCAACGACTACTTCTCTTCAGTGTTTACTGAGGAGTGTGGTCCCATTCCACAGCCCACGGATTCCTACTCCTGGGAAAAGCTGGAGGCAATGGACTTCACCGAAGGAAAAATAAAGAAAAAGATCGCTGACCTAAAGACGAATAAGTCCCCTGGACCGGACGGGTTTCTATCCAAGGTGTTGAAAGAAGTGCGCGATGAAGTATCACGACATCTGTGCGCTATCTTTAACATGTCACTCCGGACCAAATGCGTTCCTAGAGACTGGCGTGAGGCGGAGTTGACTCCTATCTTCAAGAAAGGAGACCGTAACCAACCGTTGAACTACCGACCTATCAGTCTGACTCCGATAGTCGGTAAACTCATGGAAAGCATCATGGTGGACAAAGTGACGTCGTATTTAGAGTCAAACCTGCTACTGAAGAGTTCCTAGCACGGCTTCCGAAGGCAACGGTCATGCCTGACGAACCTTGTAGAAATCTTCCACTTCGTTTTCAGTGAGCACGATCGGGACAAGGCGGTGGATGTGGTCTACTTAGACTTTCAGAAAGCCTTTGATAAGGTACCACACCGCCGCCTTCTCCGAAAAGTGCGAGCGCTTGGCATAGACGGAAAGGTAGCTGGCTGGATCGAGAACTGGCTAATTGGAACACGGCAACAGGTGGTGGTGAATGGACAGGCTTCTGAGTGGGTGCCCGTTACTAGCGGGGTGCCTCAAGGTTCTGTCCTGGGACCACTACTATTCATCATCTACGTCAACGACATAGACGGTGACATGGTTGCAAAAATTTTCAAATTTGCCGACGATACTAAGCTTGGTATGAACGTTGCAAAGGATGGAAATACTGCCCGCCTGCAGGGAAGATCTTGGCAAAATTGGGGAGTGGTCGGACACGTGGCAAATGCCTTTTAACAAGAACAAATGCAAAGTGATGCATATCGGCCACAGAAACCCCCAATCTCATTATATATTTGAGCGCACTGCTCTTGAATCGAGTGACACTGAGAAGGACTTGGGTGTAACAATCACTAGTGACCTCAAGTTCTCGAAACAGTGCATTGAGGCGGAGAAAAAGGCCCAAAGGATGCTAGGCTATATTAAGCGCCAGTTTGGTTTTCGGAACCAGGAGATTGTACTGTGCCTGTACAACTCACTTGTCCGACCGCACCTGGAGTATGCCGTACAATTTTAGAGTCCTTCATTGCGAAAGGACTTCGCGAGATTGAAACGCGTACAAGCCAGGGCAACCAAGCTGATTCCCTCTATCCGACATAAAAGTTATGATGATAGACTACGGGAATTAGATCTGTTCTCGCTGAAAACCCGTAGACTGCGTGGTCAGCTCATAGAGGTTTTCAAAATACTTCGAGGGTTCGACAATGTTGACTACCGGGATATTTTCACACTGGGTGAGAACAGAACGCGCAATCACGGCTTCAAACTTGAACTGAAGCGTTACAACCGCAATCTGTGTGGAAACTTTTTCACCTACAGTATCTGCGGTAAGTGGAACGCACTTCCAGTAGAAGTTGTCAACAGTGAATCTGTTGACCAGTTCAAGTCAAGACTAGACAAAGTCTTGAAAAGTGGCCGTTTAGGGACGCAAAACAATTAAGCAGCCATGTGCTCGCTCGATTGCTAGTCTAAAAGTACCCTCTTTGAATGGACCGTAAGGTCTCCTAAGGTACTTACTTTCCTTGTTACTTCTTGCTCCTCTACTTGGACAACCGTTTGATCTTTTTTGGCGCGGCCAAGATGCCAACTCTGGAGCGTTGACTCCAACAGGCATTGGACCGCGTCTCTCGCTATGCCGAAGCGCACAGGTTTCGGTTTTCTTTGGCCAAGACTAAGGTGGAGCACTTCTGCCGCTATCCACGGCTCCACCCCGAACCAGATTTGTTTCTTAATGGGGTGCGCCTGGATGTGGTTGAGTCGCACCGTTTCCTTGGTCTCGTATTCGACCGACGCCTCACCTGGGAGGCTCATATACGCAGCCTTAGGGTCTTTGGTACCCGCGCCATGGACATTCTCCGTTCCATTACGTTCAGCGCTTGGGGTGCTGATAAGGCTACTGCCCTACTCTTTTATCGATCTTTTGTTCGTTCGAAGCGGAGAGTTCATTGCAAAAGGTGGATTCGATTCACCACACCGGCCTTCACCTTGCGACCGGTGCCTTCCGCACTTTTTCCATTGAGAGCCTGTTGATCGATGCTGGGGAGATGCCACTCGCTCTGCGCCGCGTGCAGTGCATCACCCGCCTGTACGCGCGAGCCCGACGCCTCCTTCAGTCGCCAACAGCTCTCACTGCATCCGCAGCTGATCTCGATGGTGCTTATGCCCCGAGAGACGCCATTCATACCCTCAGCCCTTTGGGTTTAGGGTCAGGAAACTCATTCGTGAGGTAGATATAGCTCTCTGGCCAGCGGCGCCCCTGCTTCTGACTAGGACGCTGCCCTGGAGGGTACCACATTTGGCTATTTGTCGCCACGCCTCTGCTCCCAAATCTTGTACGGTGCCGGGAATATTGCGTTCGACCTTTTTGGAGCACACCTCGTGTCACACTGGAACCGTGCCAGTGTATACGGATGGCTCCAAGTCCCAAGAGGGGGTCGGCTTCCACGCCGTATCCCCTCTGTTTGAAGTCAGCGGGGCTCTACCAGGCGCTGCGTCTGTCTTCACGGCCGAGCTGGTAGCAATACCCTACTCGGTACGGGAGATTACGCGACGTGCCCGGTTCGGAGACCGGATTGTTATCTATATCGACCTGTAAAGCTCTCTGGGCATTGGAATCTCCGCATTTCATGGTTCGCGATATCCGTGACGTCACGGTTTTGGCGAGCCGTGCATATGTCGAGATTATCTTCTGCTGGGTTCCTGGACATGTAGGAATCGCGGAGAATGAGCGTGCCGATGAGGGCGCCAAAGCGTCCGCGATGACTCTTCGACCGGACGAGCGTTTCGCTCTTCCTCACACTGACTACATGGCAGTAATACGGGCAGCTCTTCGGACTGCTTGGCAAACAATATTGGAAACGGTCGTAGGGTACTTAAAGTTTCGTGCCATTGCGCCGCGACTGTTCCCATGGACCTATCCCTCAATGCCGCGACGGCTTCAGGTCGCTTTCTCTCGTCTCCGAATCGGGCACACTCGTGTGACGCATCGCTATTTGATGAAGCGCTCGCCAGCGCCCTAGTGCGACGCCTGCGTCGTCCCCTAGACTGTTCGGCATATTCTTATCGAATGTCTCAGTCTGGGTGATCTTTGCGCACGATACCTGTCCCGGTACCGGGATGGGCGGGGTCGCTACCGCCCGTCCCTTTTACTCGGGACGAGTTCGTGCACATTGACTTGTGGACTTGTTTACTTTTGGGGGGAGGTTGGGCTTCTCTCTTTATTTAAGAAGGTTCTTTTTTTTTGCTTTGTTCTTGTTTTCTTTGTAGGTTGCACGCTCGTGCGCCGGTGTGAGGGCACCTCCCCTTGCTTCCGGAGATTGCGTCCTAATAAGTTTTTCACATTTTTATCATTGTTATGTTTTCATATTTTTATTTTAAAGTAGCCTAGTTTTAGGCTGTCGTGTTTCCGGTGACTTATGTTCTAGTCGGCAGTTGCCAGATGTGCTCTACAAAATAAAAAATGGATAATCAGGGTTTTTAAATGATTATAATGAGGGATTTGGGGAGGTGAGAGTTTCAGTTCATTTGAACCTCGAGAGTAAAGCGGGTTGAACTTGGAGTGTGTGTGGGCTTGGTGACTGATTATTTACAGGTGTAGACGGGAACCCCAATAGCGTGATGTTACGTTCTTTAAACTCTGATTTAGTGAGATGCGGGCCTCTTTTCTTCAAGAGGTCAGCGGACGAACTTCGGAGGGAAGCGGGGTGAATTCTCCAAACTCGGATTGAGCGAGCTATTAGGCCTCTTGTCCTCAAGAAGTCACCAGAAGAACTTCGGAGGATGGCTTCTCCAATCCTTGATCCGAAGGCGGCTGAGAAATGCTGACGTTGCCTCAAGAGACTTCTCGGTGACCCAAAGATACGAGTGTGATGTTCAGCTCTTCTGTGACCTGCAACCGTCACTAAGCACTTCTCGGGCGAGAGCGTCGTTCGAGAGAACCTCCGTTCCGGGAAGCGTCTTCTAACCGAATCTACGGGTAATCCTTGAGAGGGCGCATATATACCCGGATTTCTCCAAAATATGGAGAGAGAGAGGGACCTTCTCGAACTTTCATTATCGGTCAGGGCAACAGAGCGTGTCCGTACGGGGATGTGTAAGAGGCCGGGATCAGCGGGTCTGAAGGAACGACCAGCGGATGGAGCTATAAAAGTTGTCTGGAGACAAACCTACAAATAGAAAAATAATCTCCCAACTCGTGGGGAGGGAAGATTAAGATGGCGGGGAGATGGCCTTCAATTACAGCGTCATGTCTCGGTGTGAATTTCTCAGTGACTGGGCGGTCAGTCTAAAATGGATGAAGTCGGGGGAGGGAGGGGGGGTAAAGGCTCGCTTTCTCTCCCGAAGGAATAACTTAGGGGGGAGGGGATATTGCTATTTTAGTGGGTCCCTTTACATACAATTATCGGAGCCTTTTATATAGTTTATGGTGAATTGGTACTCCATTAACAATAGACTCCATCGCATGAGTCTGCCGTTCTGGCTTTTGCTGTCACGCAAATATGACAGGGGCCGGTGATCGGATTCAACGTTAAGCTCACGACTTATTAAATAGAACTTGAATTTCCGTATCCCCCAAATTATGGCTAGCGCTTCCGGTTCTATAGTTGCATAAGCTCTTTCTCGAATCGATAGTTTTCGGCACGCATAAGCTATGGGAAAAGGGGTACCATCTTCTTCATATTACACCAGGGCACAACCGATTCCTTCACCACAGGAATAGGTGTGGTTCGAAGGATGGATGCTAAAATGAATTTTTCCTTCAACAAGTTAAACTGGAGATCGCGTTTGGATTCCATCTAACGGCATCGAGGGAAATTTTCCTTAAGAGATCATTAATTGGCATGGCTATCACGGCAAATTGGGGGGGGGGAATCGTCTGTAGAATGACGTAGCACCCAAGAACGAACGCAACTGCTTCTTTGTCCGTGGTAGGGGCATCTTAGCAATGGCCTCGACCTTTTCCTGTTGAGTGGTTAACCGATTTTTACCTGTTTCGAATCCCAGATACGAGATTGACTCATTGGCGAAGTGGTATTTAGAGGGTCCTACAGTTAATCCGTGCTCGCGGAGAGGATCTAATAAAGCTCGGAGTGAGTGTACGTGTCGCTCCCATGTACGTGTAGCCACGTACACATTGTCGAAATAGAACGACACGTCTCTCAAACCATCCACATTTCGACGCATCATCCGATTATAGTTGCTCCCCACCGTGAACCACCAAATGGCAATCAGGTGAATTGCATCAAGCCCTTATCCGGTGCAAACGCGGTTAGCCTCTTAAACGTCTCGGCTAACGGGATTTGGTGATAGGCCTCGCACAAATCCATTTTGGAGATGTATTTGGCGTCTTCAAACAGGTATAGGCTTTGATAAATTAAGGTAATAGGCTCGGGGTCAAAAACGGTAACCGAGTTAAGTTTTCTAAAATCTACAGACATTCGAAAAGTATGGTCAGGATTTCGGACCATCACTATTGTCGTGCAATAATCGGAGGACGAAGGCTCGATAATCCCCACCTATAGCAGATTCTTCACTTCTGCGTTAAAGGCGAATTGAAGATAAATTAGGGGATAAGGTTTAGATCTAATGGTTTCTTGTGTCTTCAATTTGATCTCGTGAACAAACTGTTTGGAGCACCCGGGTTTCTCGGAAATTACATCTGGAAATTCCTTCAATAGAGCGGACAACTGGGAATTTCTGAACGGGCCAAGGTGGGGGTTCAAATCTAAATCCGTGGATGAGTCGGCCTGGGGAAAGGATAATGAGGGTAGAGGATATTCGTTATCCGACTCTACGCACACCGTGTTTACCACCTGAAGAGGTTAACATGGGTATAAAGCTTCCATGAATCCTTCTTCATCCAGCGTCACAATATTATTAATACACGCTCGGCGGCGATACTACTTGAGCATATTTATGTGATACAGTTTATTGCCTGAGAGAGTTTCAATCAAGTAATCAACGGGGCCACGAGCTTCTATGACCGGGAACCGACCCTTCCATTGGCAGAGTAACTTATATCTCTCTGCAGGCAGTAATAACAATACTTCGTCGTGAGACTTTAATTTTCAAGTTTTTGCTTTTAAGTCGAATTAAATTCGGTATTTTTCTAGGTTATACTCCGCATTTTAGCGGGCCAACTCCCCACATTTTCCAAGCATTCACATAGACGTAGGAGAATTTAACTTCTTCATCTAATTGGGGATTAGTGAAGAGCTCCTTAAGGATGCTCATAGATCCTCGGACGTCATGTCCGTATAACAATTTGAAGGGGGCAAAACCAAGAGTTCGGTGAGGAATCTCTCGGCACGCGAAGAGGGCGACTGGTAGGTACCGATGCCATTCTTGAGGCTGAGACTGACGGAGCGTTATTAACACTGTTTTTAGGATACCATTTAATTTCTCGCACATTCCGGTTGCAGAGGGGTGAATAAGGATCGTAAAGAGGGGTTTGATGAGGAGTAACTTGTCCACATATTCATCAGCTCCGACGTGAACTGACGGCCTCGATCTGAAAGGATTTCTTTAGGGATGCCGACACAGACAAAAATGGAGATAAGGGCTTCTGCACAGGAAATGTTGTCAATTTTCCTGAGGGCAACTGCGTTGGGGAAACAAGTGGCGCAGTCTACCAAAATGAGGATATAAGAGTGCCCTTCACTAGACAGGGGATGGATGGGCCCAACCAAGTATATAGCCACTCTGAATAAGGGCTCAGAAATGATGGGGGTTTTCTGCAGGGGAGCCGGTGGTACCCGGCCTTCAGCGGTGGCTTTCTGATACAGTTTGCATGACTGGCAGTATACAGCGATCTCTTTAGCAGCGCTGGGCCAAAATAAGTATTTAAAAATACGTAGAGAGGTTTTGTTGTGATTGAAATGTCCAGCCAATAAACCAGCATGTGCGATTTTTAATACCCGTTGGGAATAACACCAGGGAATGCACAAAACTATCCGATGGTTTGGTTACTTCAGCCGTCGTCCGGAATACTAGTGAATTCTGCCACAGGGGTTGAAGAGTGAGACAGTCCGAGTCTGCTCCTGTGCGGGGCCCTCGCCAGAAGGGTCGGCCTGCTAAGGCAAAACAAGAAGGGGAGGGATCTTCTCCTCCGGCTGGTACCCCGACGACAGCTGGGACCTTGAGCATCTCGGCGAAGGACCTTGCAGAGGCCGGCCCATCTGGCCTGGCGGCTACTACTGAGAGAGGGGAGAAACGGGATCCATTCCTCGCCTTCCTCTCCTAAAAAGAAAAGGACTAATAAAAAAAGATAAAAAGGACTCGGGGCTCTTCTCTGTCCACGGGGGATGCGGAGACGGACGAATCCGCTAACATCCTTGAACACGACCAAGCCAAGATCGGCACGTTGTGCCCCGGTACTCGTCTGGGCGGGGAATCCCAAAATAAGACCACAAATGCGCAGAGCGCAGCTTCGATTACGACGGGGTCCCTCATTCAGAGATTACCTGGCATTTTTGAGCCCGCTGGCTTTAAACGCTTGTTAGTTATTCGCTCCACTGATGGCAGCATATTGGTCAAGGGGCAACATGATCCATCAGAGGAGAGCTTTAACTGGTATTATTTGTAGAGAGCCGAAGGTGACCCGTTTCTCGGACGGGAGCCTTCTGGCGAATGCGGCGGGTCCCTTCGAGGCGGCCTAGATAAGTGCTCTTCGGATACTTGATGGCACCCCGGTGAGTGTGACGCCATACTCTACCATGAACTTTGTGAAATGAGTAGTTTATGCGAGAGAACTCGTTGACTACTCCATAGAGGACATCACTCAAAAGCTGGCCGACCACAGGGCGGTCAAGGTCGAGCGTGTGATGACAAAACAGGGAGGGGCATTGAGACACACCCCTATACTCTTCGTCACGTTCGACTGTGACAAGCTCCCTGAGACGGTGCGTGCTGGTTGGTACCGCTACCACGTGTAGGGATTCGTGCCACTGCCACGGATGTGCTATTACTGTCACCGCTTCGGCCACAAATCGCTGATGTAGACGTGCAAAGTCGGGGTTACCCGAAGTCTATGTAAATTGCTCCAAGGCGGCACACGATAAGTCCAAATCGTGTGTGGCCATTTGTGTCAATTGCGGAGAGCCGCATCCCGCTTCTTCGAAGCAATGTTGTGTATATCTCATTGAGAAAGAAATCCTGGCCTTTCAAGCCCAGGATCGTCTCAAATTCCGCGAGGCTTAGCACTTGGTGTCGGCGCGCCCGGCTCTGCCTGGGACGTCATATGCCTCAATAGTTAAAAAGGCACCCTCTGCTCCTGGCCCATCCAGGCCAACGAGCACGATTGTTTCCGCGCTAAAAAGGGAGTCCTTCTGCGGGCTCTACTCAACCCAGGCGCTCCCCTGGTAAAGCTGGCGGCCAAAAGGGTTCATACCCAGCCTCAACTAAAACCAGGGCTTCCCCCTCTTGCCCCAGCGTGACCGTTTCCCTTAAGGCGAGACGGCCACGCGCCTCCACCGAGTCGTTAGACTTACATGTGGCAACACGCCTGAAGTTGGTCGTGAGGCCATCTTCCGGGGTTCCTTAAGGTGCCCCCGAAAGGAGGACAGCACTAAAGAATCTTCGGCTCCTTCGCCCACGCCCCGAGGTGGAGCGTCCTGCTCGAAGACGGTGGTTCCTCGAAAAGAGGGCCCCCTGCCTAAGGTTTTGAGGCGGAGGGAGGAGAAGACTCGCATGGCGAGCCCAACCTCCCTCAATAAGTCCTCCAAGGCGACAGCGCCCGGGTTCTCCCTCCTGGAAGCGTACGGCCATTCCCGTGAGGGTCTTCTCTTTGAATAGGTTCCCCGAGTCTCCTCCGAGCTAGGCCTGGAGGGCATATTTCTTTTATGGAATTGTCGTTGACTCCGGGCCAACTGGGAGCTACTGCGAAGGTTCGTCTCGTTCCGTTCCTAGAATACGCGATACAATTGTGGTCACCTTCTACACATGTAAACATAAATAAAATGGAAAGAATTCAACGATGGGCAACTAAACTGATTATCTCGTTTAGAAATTTCGTATATCGAAAGATTAAATATATTAAAACTACCAACTCTCAAAACTACGCGATTGCGAAGCTAGCTTATCGAAGTATTCAAGATTTTAAATAAATTTAAAAACGTAAATTATGAATTTTTTTAAAGTACGACAACGGTATAACGAGTAACAACGGTTTTAAACTGAAAGGCTGGAGGTTTTAAACGAACATAAGAAAATAAATTGCACCTTTAAAATCATCAATAAATGGAACACTTCCTGCGGAGTTTTAAAAACAAAATTGACACTTATTTTACGAATAATGATATTGTTTAAATACGGAGCTCTGTTGTGGATTAAATATCATATTAGTAAGCATGGTGGCTACAATGTCCAAAGGAGGACCACTAGCATATTGGTATAGAATGGGACTGGACTTTGAGTGGACTAAGTAGTCCTTGCTAGCTCCCTGTAACTATGTAACTATTATTCCTGACAATCTCGGCTTTGGCTCTTTCAATGGAGCTCCCCAGCGAACCCGATGTGAAAGGGCAACGCTCGGCTGAATGCGTAACTAGCAGAATTAACCCTCGTCGAAGGTCTTACAGTCATCTTTTCGGTGACCATCAAGTACACACTCTGTCACAAGGGTGCTAAACTGCCTCCTCAAGGAACTTACGTAGAAACGTAGCACCTGCCATTCTTGTTCGAGAGAAAAGTTTAACTTCTAACTATCTACTCATTATACACACAATACAGCTATCAGCCTCTCAATCATAGTGGGCAAACAATAAAAGTCAACTCCAAGCGCGACAAGTTCGTTTCTGTTGAGTCCTCAGACAAAGAAAATATATCCTAATTAGAGGATTCTCAATATTAAGCTCTTCTATCTGGTCAAGCAATTTAATGTAAAATTCTCAAGATTTGGAGAACTCGAAATTGTTACGCAAACTGTTGACTGACTGTTTGCCACAATAAGTGAAAATCCTTTTTGATACCTCAGAGCCTCTCCTCTTTCTGTGCCGTGATGCAGCAACCACAATCTCTTTTAATTCTTGAAATAATTTCCCCGATCTTCCTTCTCGAAATTATGTCTCACAATTTTCAAGGTTTTTGATCCAATGGTCTTTGCTAAATTATTTGGACATTTTATAATTCATAGCAACACAGCTTCGAGTTATAAAAGTTACTCCAGCTTCTCTTGCTTCACCAAATGTGTATGCTTGAACGCGGTCATCCTAAAGAATGGCTGATAATACTATTTTTGTAGATAAAATGCGATTTTTAATAGAGTCCCGAAAATTAAATAACGAATAAAATAACTATTGATACATAAACAACACTTTATATCTGCTTGCGATAACTTTTATGTCAAGTGGTTCTATCATTTCCTTACACCTCCTCCAAAAGTTGTACTGGCTTAAAAATAATTAAAAAATAAGCGTTCCTATTGTCCTCACAGACACAAAACACATAACCAACTCTATGAGACAAATTTTAATATTAATCGAAGTGTTTCGTTAAGGATAAAATATAAAAGTGTTTCACACACCAATATCAAACGCTTTATATAAACTCCACACCCGCAAAATTTTTTTCAGCGAAAATTGGAAAATATTGACCTTTTCTTATGGAAAAGGGTGTTGACAATTGTATCACCGGGTAAATTGATGCTCACATGCCTATATCACATCTTTTCCTCCAAATGAAAAGGGCTCGTAACACCGTTATTCCCTCACCTTCGTCTTCTCCGTTAAGAAAAGGAAAGTGGGTCAGACTCGCACTCTTATACCAACGGTTAGGTGATTTCAAGATACTTCCAATCGAGTGGGTAGTACTAGAAGAAAAACGTTCCAGTCCTTTCCCTTCTCCAAGTCAGTATGAGACTCTTACTCAAATTAACTGGTACATAGTTCATTTGTTTTTAGCTAGGCCAGTTTGATGTTAAATAATAAACTATGCATATTAGCTTGCTTTCAATCCTTACCTTAAGCTAAAAACTATTAAAGAAGAGATGAATCCGTAAAACCACTGTCTTGAAATGTGTTTGCCTGAGTTTTTCAATAGAATAGATGAGAACTTGTGGTGATGATTTACTAATAACACAAATTTTAGTTGCTAAGTGACTTTGGAATGTGTTTAATCTTGTATATATATATATATATATATATATATATATATATATATATATATATATATATAAAAGATGTTCCATTAACATGGATCACAGTTAGCAGTAAATATACATTGCAGCAAAATATTCTTGTATATTGAGTTTTTCTGCCTCTTTCAACACTAATTTCAATCATCAATATATTGATGATTGAAAGTAGTGTTGAAAGAGGCAGAAAACTCAATATATATTTTGCTGCAATGTATATTTACTGCTAACTGCGATCCGTCTTAATGGAACGAACACCCATTATATGATAGAAATGACTAGAACCATATTTTTATAAATTTCTAAATTTCCTTCCTTAACTTTGCTGTGAAATCTTAACGGAAACCCCAGATCTGTAAAGGCTCCAATACATTCACACACATTACATATATGAATTTTGACAATCTTACCACACTTTGCCTTAGAAGTGCGATTAACTTCGTATTATAGGGTGTGTATATTTGAGTGGCATGTGTGTGCGTGTGTTTACATGTTGGTAGAGCAAAGGTGAAATTAAATTTCTTTAAGCCGCATCGCTTCAATATTGTTTCCATTTCGTGAGAGAAACCGTTCATTTAATGGGCGTTTTAAATACTCTGATATTGCTTCCTATTGTCTTGGCATCACTGGAAAGTAGAAGAATAGCAAGAACCTTACAGGCATAAGACCCAGTTCATATGAAGCTAGATCGCGGTGAGGAAAACCACATTCGATTTAAGCGCGCTATGCAGAAGAAAACAAAGAAGGATCCTGATCCAGATTTCAATCATTGAAAGTTCTTTCATATGGGATTACGAAGAACGAAGATGTATGGGACAAATCATAAATTGCGAACATGATCATATATGCTATATAAGAATATTGAGATTTACTGTTCCGTTCGAATGCAAGAGCTTTAATGGGATTGAAACAAAAAGTTTGATAATAAAAAAAATAATGAAAAATAACATTACTAATCTGACAAGAGTTGCAGAGTATCTCGATAATATAGATAATACTGTACTTAATGTGATAACCTCATAAATATTCATATAAATACTTATTTTATTTGCTTTCTTTAAATACAGATGAAATGGACTTAATAATGATTGGATAGTTGGTTTTTATATTTGGAAAACCTTTGTCTAGCTAAAGGTTATATACTAATTGATGGAGCAGTTCTTCCTGCTATTTTGAAAAATGTGTTTTACAAATTTGTTAAAGGACAAATGGATGAAAGTGCTCTAATAAATTAAGAATTATATCGATTTTAAGAAATCAAGAGACATTTAAATGAGGCCAACGCTGTTGACCATATGTCTTGTTTGGGACTGTAATTTCTTGTCTACATCAGAACAATCTATAAGTGGCAGCTTTCGAACCTCGGTGCTCATGTTCAATTTAGTATGTTATGTATCTTCCACGCTTTTATCACCTCCTCTAACATATCACCTTGTGCGTGCAATTGATAAGATCAATTCATTTTCATAGATGTAGATTTCAACCTATCCGTCTGATTTTACACGGATTATTCCGCGGAAGTAAAATCTCTGTCAATTTGTAGCGACTCGTGGATCGTAGCTCTTAGAGTGAAAAATACTTTATTCTCTTAGGTAATTATTTTTAAACACTGGCAAATTAGACTTCAAATGTGCAGTTGTTTTTAACAATTTTCGAAATAATACATTAAATTATGACTAGTGCAATGTTTAAGAAGAAAACATTTAGAATATGTTACCCAGATAGTTTGAGGCATGGATATTTATTCCTAAGAGGGAATAATTAATAATAAAATCGATTTGAGGAACAAATTTAAACTATTGAATACATAAAATGTGCCAGTACTAAAATTGTATTGAATTTGATACTCGGGCTTTCTGTGACTAAAATTATTGCGTTAAAATCGTGAAAATCGATAGTATGCAGATAGAAAATCAATGGGAGATGTAACAAGATTAACAGTATGCAAATGAAATTGTGCTAATCCGAGTCTTGCTATTCGCTGAAACTATGTATAGCCGCTCTATATATCACACGAGTGGTGTATACGTGAAAAGGGATCCATTTGGAAATGGCTTTCGAAAGGATTTATCAGACTTATGCCTTAAATCGCCGAAGAGTTTATTCAATATAGGTGTTTGTCTTTATACTTGCCTCTTTTCCAGGCCTCTGTTTCCAAGTTCTAAAAATATATTTAAAAACATTTTCGTAACAAAATAACCAAAAATTCTAAATATGTCTACCTTAATTAAAAGACATTCCATGATCAACATGTTCGTGAAGTTTTTGAATGGGGCTAAACTTCTTCACTACAAAATTCAGGAAAAAGAACTCTCCGTCATGTTCAGACACAATCACCTCCATATTAGTGACATAAACTATGTATATTAATTCTTTCAATTTCTGATGGTTTTTATATTTACCACATATCCGTAAATATTTTAATAGTACTGTTTTGTAGCAATTTGAATCTAATCTACACATCAGCTACTAAGCGAGTGGCCCACATATACTCGGTAATAGAATGCTCGACTTTTCTACCATCAAAGTATACATTTACAAAAGTACGTCAAAATTAGAATTAAGAACATGAAAAATTGAACGAGACAAAATGAAGTGTAAGAAAAATTGTAGACAGGTGTATAAAATTGGTTTAGACTAACATAATTGTTAGTAAACGTGCCATAAGTACTTGTACTTGCAAAGATGTGCGTTTCACTAAAGTTGAGAATTTGGAAGGAGTTTAAAAAATACTATGCATTTTAGCAAATTGCTGCTTTTGATGAACAAAATGACTACATACAGCGATTTTTTCTAGAGGTATTGTTAAACTTAAATACACCAAACAAGATGTAAGTCGAAGAAACATTTCTTTAAGTATACAGTAATTTCTAATGGTGTGGTGCATCAAACGTGTAGAAAAGCATTTGTTACTCTTCATGTCGCCACAAAAAGAAAACCGATACGGATCGCTGTAAGAAAAAAAAGTGAACAAGCCTATTCTATTAATACCTAGAATATTCTTAGCTTCAGGTCCTATTAATTCAGTGAAGAGTTTATATAGTGCTGATAATATTTGGATGTTTAGTAATTATCCTGAAGAAAGGATTGTAAAGATAGATTACTGCAGGAGAATTTTCCCGTCTTACACTAAAGTTTCATAACTGTAAAGTATTTAAACACCCCGTAAGGGGCACGGCGAATTGCCTTCTTGGCCGCTGTACTGATGGGACTCAGCGCCCCGTCCGGCCCCAGCTTAGCCTCTTCTTCTTTCAGACAGCCTGTATTTCATCCCTTTTTCCTCACTTCCCTCTACAACCTCTCCCACAACTTTCTCTTGTCGGCCTCTATTTTCACAGGGTAGATGCTGACCTTCTTCTTAGCCAACTATCCCCGATCGAGGCTGAGGGGGAAGGGGACAATGTTCCCTGATCCCTGAGCTCCAGTTTAGGATGGTGGGTTTTTAAAAACCTGCTTCATCCCAACCCATACCATCCTCACATCCCTTTCCCTTTTCTCTTAACACACTATCAATTTTACGCCGTGGCCAAGGTGGAGCCGCCATGCTGAAGGGCTGCCAGGCCACCAGGCAGGAGGGGTGGTCTTGAATGGCGGCACCTGGCTCTGCCAGGTGCCGCCATTCAAGACCACCTTCCCTTCGCAGACGAGTGTAGGGTACTCCCCCTTACCCCCTTGTCTGAGGTGCCTTCGGGCACCTCCCTCTTTTCAGCGGCAGTCACACCCCTTTACTTTCTAAGGGGACTGCCAAGAAAGCCAACAGGCAGCCCATAGACGACCGCTCCCCGTTGAAGCGGCTCGGTAGGGCAAACCCCATTAGGGTGGAGAGGAAAGCCAGGCCCCTTCGCTCGTTTCTGTGAAAAGACCTGCTGGATAGAATACTAAACGTAGCGGGGGTCAAGGCCTGTGCCTCCCAAGAAGAGACTAATGACACTGCTGCCAATAGGACCTGTGATGTTTTTTTTGGGGGGGAGGATGCCTAAGTGGAGGCTCCACCCGAGATAGACAAAGTCCTTAATGCAACCCAGCCTCAGACGGTAAGGCCTTCCATGGGAACGAATCCAGGCTCGGCGCCAAGCACCGAACTCGAGACCGCTCCTAGGTAAGGTCCTCCTCAAACGGCTAGGGTTTCCAAGTCAGTACAAGGAGGGGAGGGAACTCCTCCTCCAATCGGTGCCACTACAACTGCCAATACCTTCGCTTTCTCGGAGAAGGACCTTGCTGAGGCCGGTTCATCTGGCCTGGGGGGGTCTTGCCTGTGGAGTGGAAAAGAGGGTTCATTCCCCTCCATCTTCTCCTAAAAAGAAAAAAACAACAACAAAAAAGAGACTAAAAAGAGTCGGGGTTCCTCTCCATCTGTGGCGGCTGCAGGGAGGAGTGGGTCTGCTTCCATATCGGTGAGTTACCAAGCCAAGATCATCACATCCCGCCCATCTGCCCCCCCGGGTGCAGAGCCCCTGACTATGACCAATAGTGCGCAGAGCGAAGCCTCGATAACATAGGGGACTCTCATTTAGAGATTACCCGGCTCTCTACCAACAACACTTCCTGGCTTCAACACTTCCTCGTTATTCGCTCCACTGATGGCCGCATTTTGGCTAAGGGCAACATGATACATCAGAGGAGAGCTTTAGCTAGTGTGATTGGTAGAGAGCCAAAGGTGACCCGTTTCTCGGACGTGAGCCTTTTGGCGAATGCGGCGAATCCCTCCGAGGCGGCCATGATTAGTGCCCTTTGGACACTTGATGGCTCCCAGGTGAGTGTGACGCCGCACTCTACCATGAACTTCGTGAAATGTGTAGTTTATGCGAAGGAACTCGTTGACTACTCCATAGAGGACATCACTGACCATGGGGCGGCCAAGGTCGAACGTGTGATAAGAAAACAGGGAGGGGCCTCGAGACCCATCCCTACACTCTTCGTCACCTTCGACTGTGACAAGCTCCCTGAGTTAGTGCGTGCCGGTTGGTATCGGTACCGCGTGAAGGGATTCGTGCCAGTGCCGCGGCGGTGCTATTACCGTCACCGTTTCGGCCATACGAATCGCTCATGTAAACGTGAAAAGTCGGGTCACCCGAAGTCTATGTAAATTGCTCCTAGGGTGCACACGATAGGTCCAAATCGTTTGTGTCCAAGAGTGTCAAATGGGGAGAGCCGCACCCCGCTTCTTCAAGCAATGTGGTGTATATCTCCTCCCAGATTCCTGGTGAATCGCTATTGTGCTCGCCTTTCGCAAACTGGGGAGAGATCACTCTACTTTGACCTGTTTCCTCCCAATCTCTCTAGCCTCCTTGCATGTGCAAGTTGATGGAGAAATTGGTAGATATAAGATTAGCCATTTTCCTCGACAGCGGAGGCCATCTGTCTTCTGCACAGTGCGGCTGCCGCAAGTTCCAATCCAGGTCGGATGCTCTGCTCCGACTGGAAAATGCCGTCTGCGAGGACCTCCTTCGTAGACAGCAATACACCCCGGTGTTTTTTGATCTGAAGAAGGCCTATGATACCGCATGGCGATACGGTATTATGGAAACTCTCCACACGATAGGGGCGAGGGGACACTTTTCAATCCCTATATCTGAATTTTTGCGAGATCATCGATTCCGCGTACGGGTGGGGGGAGCCCTCTCTGGTCCGAAGGAGCAGGAAGAGGGTCTCCCGCAGGGAAGTGTCCTCAGTGTCACACTCTTCGCCCTGAACATCAACGGCATCACCTCGTTGCTGCCGGAAGATGTTCTCGCTACGCTCTACGTGGATGACTTCTCGATCTCTTTTAGCGCGGCCCATATGCCAACTCTGGAGCGTCGAATCCAAAAGGCATGGATCCGCGTCTCTCACTATGCCGTAGCGCACAGATTTCGGTTTTCTTTGGCCAAGAATAAGGTGGTACACTTTTGCCGTCAACCACAGCTTCAGCCCGACCCAGATTTGTTTCTTAATGGAGTGCGCCTTGAAGTGGTTGAATCGCACCGTTTCCTTGGTCTTGTATTTGACTGACGCCTTGTCTGAGAGGCTCATATTCGCAGCTTTAGTGTCTCATGTACCCGTGCCATGGATATTCTCCGTTCCGTGATGTTCAGCGCCTGGGGTGCTGATAGGGCTACTGCCTTACTTTTTATCAATCCTTTGTTCGTTCGAAGTTCGACTACGGATGCGAGTTTTATGCATCCGCAGCCGAGCGTTTATAGCGGAAGGTGGACTTGATCCACCACACTGGCCTTCTCCTTGCGACTAGTGCCTTCCGCACTTCCCCCATTGAGAGCCTGTTGGTTGATGCTGGATAGATTCCACCCTCTCTACGCCGCGTACAGTGCATAACTCGCCTGTACGCGCAAGCCCGGCACCTCCATCAGTCTCCAACGCCTCTCACTGCATTTGCAGATGCTCTCGACGGTGCCTATGCAGTCTAGAGACACCATTCATACCCTAAGCTATTTGGGTTTAGGCAAGGAAGCTCCTTCGAGAGCTAAATATAGCTATCGGGCCGGTGGCGCCCATGGTTCTGCCTAGGACGCCACCCCGGAGGGTACCACATTTGGCTATTTGTCGCACGCCTCTACTTTTAAAGTTTGTACAGCGTCGGCAGTATTGCGTTGACCTTTTTAGAGTACGCCTGGTGTCACGCTGAAGCCGTGCCGGTGTATACGGATGTCTTCAAGCCATAAGAGGGGGTCGGCTTCTACGCCATATCCCCTCTGTTTGAAGTCAGCGGGGCTCTGCCAGGCGCTGCGTCTGTTGTCACCGCCGAGCTGGTGGCAATACATCACTCGGTACGGGAGATTACGTGACGTGCCCAGTTCGGAGACCGGATTTTAATTTATAGCGACTCACAAAGCTCCCTAAGTGCTTTCGGGGCATTAGAATCTACGCATCCACGGTTTTTGCGAGCCGGGCGGATGTCGAGATTATCTTCTGCTGGTTTCCTGGACCTGTAGAAATTGGGGAGAATGAGCGCGCCGATGAGGGCGCCAAAGAGTCTGCGAGGACTGTGCGACCGGACCAGCGTTTCGCTCTTCCTCACACCGACTATATTGCAAGAATACGGGCAGCTCTTCGGACTGCTTTGCAAAGAAGATGGGAGACGGTCGAAAGAAACTTAATGTTGCGTACCATTGCGCCATGACTGTTCCCATGGTGCTATCTTCCATAGCTGCGACGGCTTCAGGTCGCTTTCTGTCGTCTCCGAATCGGTCACACTCGTGTGACTCATCGCCATTTGATGGAGCGCTCGCCTAGGCCATATTGTGACGACTGCGTCGTCACCCAGACTGTTCGACACATTCTTGTCGAAATTCCCAGTTTAGGTGATCTTCGTGCACGTTATCTGTCCCGGTACTGGGATGGGCGAGATCGCTATCCTCCTTTCCTTTGTAATCGCGATGGATTCGCGCACACCGACCTGTGGACTTTTAGACTTTTTGGAAGAGGCCAGCCTTCTCCCTATTATTTAAAACAATAATATTTCTATAGTTTGTTTGTTTTTACTTTGCTTTTGTTTACATTTTTGGTATTTTTTTCCCTTTTTTTTATCTGTCTTTTAATGTAGCCTATATTTAGGCTGGCTTGAGTGCGGCGACTTATGCCCTAGAAGGCAGTCGCCAGATGACATATTTGTCGCCACGCCTCTGCTCACAAAGCTTGTACAGCCCCGTGAGTATTGAGTTCGCCATTTCTGGAGCACACCTCGTATCACGCTGGAACCGTGCTAGTGTATACGGATGGCCCCAAGTCCCAAGAGGGGGTCGGCTTCCACGCCGTATCCCCTCTATTGGAAGTCAGCCGGGCTCGGCTAAGCGCTGCCTCTGTCTTCACAGCCGAGCTGGTGGCAATACACTACTCGGTACAGGAGATTACGCGACGTGCCCGGTTTGGAGACCGCATTGTTATCTATAGCCACTCACAAAGCGTCCTGACTGCTCTCGGGGCATTGAAATCTCCGCATCCCCTGGTTCGCGATATCCGTGATGCCACGGTTTCGGCGAGCCGAGTGGATGTCAAGATTATCTTCTGCTCGGTTCCTGGACCTGTAGAAATTGCGAGGAATGAGCGCGCCGATGAGGGCGCCAAAGAGTCCGCAAAGACTCTGCTACCGAACCAGCGTTTTCCTTTTACTCATACCGACTACATGGCTAAAATACGGGCTGCTTGGCAAAGAAGATGTGAGGCACTCGAAGGGAACTTAAAGTTGCATGCCTTTGCGCCGCGACTGTTCTCATGGACCTACCCCCCAATTCCGCCAAGGCTTTGGGTTGCTTTCTGTCGTCTCCGAATTGGGCACACTCGCGGGACGCACCGCCATTTGATGAAACGCTTCCCTGCGTCCTCCTGTGAAGACTGCGTTGTCCTCCAGACTGTTTGGTACATTCTTGTTGATTTTCCCAGTCTGGGCGATCTCCGTGCATGTTATCTGTCCCGGTACCGGGATGGGTGGTGTCGCTTCCGCCTTTCCCTTGTACTCGGGCCGATTTCGTGCACATTGACTCATTGACTTATAGACTTTTGAGGGAAGCCAGCATTCTCCCTTCTATTTAACTAGTTGTTTTTTTTTGTTATTTCACTAGGTTGCACGGTGCCGGTTGGGAGGCGGACCTTCCCCCAACGCCGGAGCTTGCCTCCTGCTTATTGCCTTTTTTCTGTTTTATTTTTATTGATGTTTTTTTTATGTTTTTTTAGCATCCTCTTTTAAAGATGCTTAATATTAGGCAATGTTGAATACGCCGACTAATGCCCAAGTAGGAAGTCGCCAGAGTAGCTCTTAAATTAAAAACAAAACAAAAACGGCATGCAAACAAATTTAGATTTGCTTTTAAAAATGCACGTGATTAAAAATTGAAGAATTCTTATATGCAAACTCTGGAATTGAGTTAAATTAAATGATGACGGTAGTCTGCAAACAATTTGCTTAGTCTTGCCACAAACAAAGCTAACTCCAAGGTTGAGTTCTGGTAGAGCCTAATTAATATAAACGTAAGTTATGGACATACAATCAAAGTATCTCCAACATTAAGAGCAACTAAACTTGCATGTACGTATAGGATGGATTAAAATAATTAAAATAGTTAAATTATTAATCATTTGTGTATTTTCAGATAACTGCGCAGGGGGGAATTTTTTTTTTAATGTATCTTAAGAAATTTACTCTGCATCATTACTTCACATTGAATACATCTATGTACTTTCTGCTCACTTGTCAAATTGCTCTGTGATTCTCAATTTGGCCAAAATAAACAAAATGTAAAAAGATAATTACAAAAATATTATTTAGACCAAAGGCTATAACTGCAGTACAGCGCTTCGTAGTTGTAGAAATGTACTAGCTAATTTTCTCGATTTTGACCTCCTGAAAACGTTCATTGTCATTAGAAAATCAGCAACTACGAAATTTACGGATTCAAGAAAGTTAATATTTGACTTTGAACAGAAAGTTAACTTTAATATGATGATTTTTGTTTTTATCTCTGTTTCTTCGTGCGATTCGCATGGTTATCCTGCATTCTTTCTGATATATGTCTTGAATTAGCAAAAAAAGTCACAGTTAGTAGTCACACACATCTCGACATGCTCTGGACAGAGAAAAATTACTGCAGTTCAGTCTGTTTGGAAATGACTTTTATTTTCAACAAGATGGAGCTCACCCTCATTATCAATGTAACGATGAAAGGTACCTGGATGAAACGTTGCCTGACCATTGAATAGGACAAAGAGTAAGCATTGAATATCCTCCACCTTCCTCGGAAATGACTCCACTTTATTTTTTTACCTTTGGGGTAACCTGAGGGATTCAAATTATCATACAAGACTTACAACGCTCAAACATCTCAAACATGCAATTATGGAAAATTGCGACACTATCACAGATTCCAAATTATCCATTTTATGCGAATCAGTTAGTGGACGCACGTGTACACAGCTGGAGAACACTTAGAGCACTTTGTTTCCATACTTAAATTTTTATATACAAACAACTCTATATAAGATTATAATTTTAGACCTCTAATTTGCCTTTAATTCGCAATTGTTCTAACGAGATTGTGAGGGAATCCCCACGTGGAAGATCTTTAGCAGAAAGGAACTCCCATGTGCAGAAAAAGGCCCGGCTAGGACTAAAGTGGTAAGCCTACCCCCCCGTCCCTCATCCTTCCACAAGCGGTAGCCTCGAATCGAGTCCCCCACGATTCACCTTTATGCGGGCTAAAACAGCTCTGCCAGAAGATTCGAGGCCCTTCGAGAGTAGAGCTGTTTCCCGCTTACCCCCAACTTCGGGGAGAGCCTCGGATATAAATACCGCTGGACTCCCCGGAAGACACACAGAATTGAGAAGTCTCGCCAGAACCAAGAAAATTTCCCCATGGTTCCAAGTCAAGGGCTAGCAACAAAGCAAAGTGACAGCTGGACTATTTTGTGTATTTGAAATTAGCCCCAGCCAGGAGGTAATTCCACTGAAAGGTCGCCCCGAGTGATTTTCCCGACTTTCATCAACTCCTGTCGAAGCCCAACTCATTTCGGGTAGCCGAAATACCCTCCCCTGGACCGGAAGTTACCATCACCCCCCCTGCTTTTGGAGAAATGTCATCACTCCAACCTCCCGCTTTGAAGTTCGAGCGGCCACACCTCAAGAGCAGAAGACATCCGTAAGCCAACCCCCCTCTCCCCTTCAGTAACCCAATTGAGTTAATCTTCCCCCTTTCGTTTATTAATGTGATTTTTGCCCGTTAATTCTCGGAGGTAATTTTACCCTTCAATTATCTTATTATTTTTTTTGTGTAAATAAAATTCTATTTTTGTACAAGTCTCTTTGAATAACCTTGAACTTTGCCATTGTCCATAATTTGCCTGACCTCGTTGCACTCTCTCTTTATTCAGTCCGTCTGAACGCGTGGTTTTCCGTCCGTTTTGTCGGTTCGCTTTCAAGCTAGTGGTCCTCTCCCATAGATATAATATGGTATTGATATAATGTAATGTCATACAACAACATATATATATATATATATATATATATATATATATATATATATATATATATTAATATACATATTAATATACATATTATATAATTATGGTGTCAAGTGTGTTGAGGTTTTTAAGAACCTGTGTCATTTTAATTTCGACATTAGAAGTTCCCTTGTTATTCACGTACATCCCTTTTATTTAATTTTTGTATTGTACTGGCAGAAGGCAAGTTCAAGTTATTTGAAGAGCAGTGGAACGTAATCTATTTAGATTTTGTGTTGGACCCTAGGTAATTAATTTTTTTTATTGTGTTCGAATTTTGGTGACTCTCCTGGTTATTAATCCAAAAGAGTTAAGGTCTTTGGTGTCCTAATTCCGATAGGACCATTTTAATTTTTTTTCTCCCGCTTAGAAACAGCAGAGGTAGGTAGTTGTATCTTAATTTTTTTTGTGATCAAGGCCTTCACGAATATTCAAGTATTCGTTTCGCGTATCAGTGTTCCCTCAGTTAACTGCTTAAAAATGTCATCCTTCGAAAAATTTCAAGAGTCAGGGTGAAATGTTAGGTCTTTCTGGCAAAGACCTGCTAAATTACGTACAGGAAGAAGAGAGGAACGAACGGGCAGAGCGAAGGGAAATGGAGATGGAGGAGAACAAACTGAAGATGGAGATGGAGAAGAACAAAATGGAGGAGAACAAACTGAAGATGGAGATGGAAGAACGTGAACAAATTAGGCAGCATGAGCTGGAAATGAGCCGAAATCAAATGGATTCTCAGTCCATCGGTTCCCGGGCTGAAATTCCCCAAACTCCTTCAGTCCACCTTCCCGCTTTCAATGATGGAGAGGACTTTGGGTCATTTTTGGCCCATTTTGAGAGAATCTTTCAGATCAATAGATAGGATCTCGAAAATGATGGCGTCGCTCGCTTACTTCCCCTTCTAAATGCCAAGTTAAGGGATATCTTCGTATCCCTTCCTCCGGAAGCAACTTTGGACTATTCCACGTTAAAGTCCGAATTGCTAGCCGCTGTTCACATGAATAGCGAATTCTACCGCCCCTGATTCAGTCAGGAAAGGATCCGCCCTAGCCAAACTTTCGACAACACGGGTACATCCTCCAAAGACACCTTCAGTATTGGCTGGATGCGTGCAAGATTCCCCAGGTCTACGAGTCCCTTCCGGACTTATTCCTTAGGGATCAGCTTTTAGCTGCCGTGGCTCTCGAAATTCGCGCCTTCATTAAGGATAAACGTTGCGCCACCTTCAAGGAGTGCTCGGAAGAGGCCGATGTTTACGCGAGTAGTCACGATTTATACCCTAAGGATGTTAAAAAAGCTCCCCAATCGCCCCCCAAAACTAAAATTTATGGTTCTAAGATCCCCCCTAAATTGGTTCCAAGATTTACCAAAGCTCCTAGTCCTTCGAAGCCAAGAAACTTACATCCATCGGAACACCGAGACGTTAAGCCCCTAGTTTCTTCTACCCCAGTTGTGCCGTACCAAAAGAACCCGATCATCTGCTACAACTGTGGAGTTCCTGGCCATTACCGCACGAACTGTCCTCAAAACTCCCGATTCGCAAAATCTCAGTCCCACCAAGTTCACCAAATCTGGGCCGCCCCTTATCCTCCTCCGTCGCCTCAGAAGACTCGCGAACCTCCCTCGCCCGCCAAAGACCCGGTCCATCAGGTAAATTTTCTCTTTAATGAGAACAACCCTGGTGGATTGAAGTTCGAGAACGGAACTGTGAACGGTCGCCGAGTATCCACCCTCGTCCGTGACACGGGGTGCACCTGTATTATAGTGTCTGAGGACCTACTCTCCCCTGTTGGGCCCGGCCACAAGAAATTTGCGGTGGTCCACAACTACTTTGGCCGGGCGAGTCGTTTCCCAGTAATTCGTTGCCACATCGAGTATGACTATATGTCCGGTTGGGCCGAAGTAGTAGCGGCCCCAATCCAGTTCTGCTCCGTTTTGTTCGGCCAGAACCCCGTAATTCACGACCATCCCGTGGTCCAGCCCGTGATTACCCGTATACAGGCAGCCCTTGATTCCCGTGCACCTGTTCCTCTGAAAACCCCTATCGACCCGGAGTTCCAAGCCCTCCGGAGCGATAAGTTTTCCCGCGCCCAGGAGTGCGCAACTCCCCCCCCCCCCTTTGGGAGAAAACTAAAGCCCTCGAGCGTGAGTCCACCCGAGGCAACAAACGAGTCTCGTATCCCGTAAAAAAGGACTTATTCAGAGGTTTCAGACCTAATTGGACCTTAAGTCACGACAACGAAATTCAAGCCTGGCGCGAAGGTGCTGGTGCTACTTCCCACGGAAAGCAACAAAATACTTAGCCAGTGAAAGGGACTCTACCCCGTCCTCGAGGCTAGAGGGCACGTGGATTTCCTCATCCATACTCCGGCGGGAGCGAAGGTTTTCCACGTGAATTGTATATATATATATATATTATATCATCAATGTTCCTAATTATGATTTTTGGGGGGTCCACTAAATTGTTAAGTTTTTTTGTCCCATATTTATGCCTCCATTTAATTGTATCCTTTTTTTTTGGTTCCACTGAAATGTCGCCAATGTTCTCCTGTGATTTTTCTTTTGTTTAAAATTGTATTAGTTAAATTCTCTATAATCGACCTGTTTAAGGCTTATGCCCGTAATTTTCCTGCTTAGCTTAGATTTACGTTGTTTTTTTTTGTGTACACCTGTTGTAGCCGGTAAGAATTTTCCTAGACATTTGATAATACTAGTTTGACGGGTTGGGATGATCCTTTCCTACGCAAATGCTCTGTAAAGCATCATCTTTCGTTTGGGAGATGTGTGAGGGAATCCCCACGTGGAAGATCTTTAGCAGAAAGGAACTCCCATGTGCAGCAAAAGGCCCGGCTAGGACTAAAGTGGTAAGCCTACCCCCCCGTCCCTCATCCTTCCACAAGCGGTAGCCTCGAATCGAGTCCCCCACGATTCACCTTTATGCGGGCTAAAACAGCTCTGCCAGAAGATTCGAGGCCCTTTGAGAGTATAGCTGTTTACAGCTAACCCCCAACTCCGGGGAGAGCCTCGGATATAAATACCGCTCGACTCCCCGAAAGACACACAGAGTTGAGGAGTCTTGCCAGAACCCAGAAGATTTCACCATGGTTCCAAGTCAAGGGCTAGCAACAAAGCAAAGTGACAGCTGGACTATTTTGTGTATTTGAAATTATCCTCAGCCAGGAGGTAATTCCACTGAACGATCGCCCCGAGTGATTTTTCCGACTTCTTTCATTAACTCCTGTCGAAGCTTTCCTAATTTCGAGTAGCTGAAATACTCTCCCCTGGACCGGAAGTTACCACCCCCCCTTGCTTTTGGAGAACCGTCATCACTCCAACCTCCCGCTCTAAAGTCCGAGCGGTCTCACCTCACGTACAGAAGACATCCGTCTCCCCTTCAGTAACCCAATTAAGTTAATCTCCCCCCCCCCCTTCTTCGTTTATTTATGTGATTTTTGCCCGTTAATTCTCTGAGATAATTTTACCCTACAAATCTCTTATTCTTTTTTTGTGTAAATAAAATTCTATTTTTGTACAAGTCTCTTTAAATAACCTTGAACTTTGCCATTGTCCATAATTTGCCTGACCTCGTTGCACTCTCTCGTTACTCAGCCCATCTGAACGCGTGGTTTTTCGTCCGTTTTGTCGGTTCGCTTTCAAGCTAGTGGTCCTCTCCCATAGATATAATATGGTATTGATATAATGTAATGTCATACCAGGACAGAAATTTAGTTTTTTTTTGTAGTCTGTCTGGCAGTGAATTAGGTATTCAAGGCTATTGCAAGGTAAGGTTAGGCTCTGGCGTTCGAGGCTCGGAGTGTGAGGAGCCTGTAGGTTAGGTTAGGTTTGGTTAGGTTTGGTTAGGTTTGGTTAGGTTTGGTTAGCTTAGGTTAGGTTTGGTTAGGTTAGGTTTGGTTTGGTTTTGTTTTAGAGCAAGGAACTGGCGCAAACCTTTTCGAACCACTTATGGCTTCTGTTGACATTTTAAGCTCTTTAACATTAAAAACAGCAATTCTCAACCCTTTGCACCATGCGTGGATGAAATAAACGATTGTCTCAAAAGATAATTTCGATTCTTCTAACAAAATGTTTTTTAGCAATCCTGCACTGAAATTGCATTCACCCTTACTACAGCGTCAACGGCAACGCGAAGGTACTAATGAAAGTTTCATATGTACATTTTTGCAAAGTCACAGACCTAACTTAACCTAACCGAACCTTAGCCTAACCTTAACCTTAACTTCGTGATAGTTTCGGACGCCTAATTTGCCGCCGTGCCTGTCGTCTCTTGTATTTTCTTTGAAATTTCTTTTACTTTCATTGTTCGTCTTATTCGTTCATTCCAGATCTTATCCATCCTCGTCACTCCACAAGTCCACCTCAGCATCTTCATCTCTGTGATCTGCAGCTTCCTCTCTTGGGTCTTCTTTATTGCCCACGTTTTCCTTCCGTATAACAATCCTGGTCTAACCACTGTATTATATGTACACTTTCCCCTTTGTCCTTATGTTAATCTTTTTGTCAAGTCGTGTTCCAGATGTCTTCTTCCAATTATTCCATCCCGCTTTGATTCTATGGGCAATCTCAGCGTCCACATCTCCACAACTTGTCACGGTGGACCCCAAATATCTAAAATTCCTCACTCGTTTCAAGATTTCCTCCTCCATTCTAAACTTCCCCTGGGTGTCATCCAAGAAGCTCAGATGCTCCGTTTTTCTCCTACTGATTTTCAGCCCCTCCTCTAATGGATGTCTCCAAAGCTCTAGCTTCCCTTTAATCTCTAATCTACTAGTGCCGCATAAAACAATGTCACCAGCAGAAATCATCATCATGGGGAATGGTCCCTTATCCCTTGGTGTAAGCCGACTTTGACAGTAATCCATCCTGTCAGGCCCACACTGCTTCTTACCTGAGTTCTAGCATCAGAATACATATCCTGTTTCAGGCGTACAACTTTTCTGGCACACCATATAACTTTTCGTGGAACCCTGTCGTACACCTTCTCTAGATCAATAAAACAGTGTGTAATCCTTTTCCTTTTTTTCGGTATTTCTCCATTGTCTCTCTTAAAGCGAAGATTGCGTCAGTTGTTTCCTTTCCAGGCCTGGAACCAAATTGCTCATCCCCTGTTGCTGTTTCATTCCTGAATCTTCTTTCTATTATTCTTTCCGAGGTCTTCATAGTGTGAGACATTAGCTTTATACCCCTATAGTTCCCATATTCTTGGATGTCACCCTCATCTTTATATATTGGTACTATAATACTATCTCTCCATTCGTCTAGTCGCCAGATAGGCTCCTAAAATTAAAAAAAAAATATCTCCATTCGTCTGTTAATTTTTCTTCCAGATAGATTTTCCTCATCAGATCGCACAACATGTCTACACCCCCATCTCCAAGCGCCTTCAATAGGATACAGTCTGGACCACCTGCTTTCCCGCCCTTCATCTTTTTCAGTGCCATTCCAACCTCCTCCATACTTACCTCGGGTGTCAGACCGACATTTGTAACTCCCTCCCCATAGGTGGCTCTGGGATTTTCTTCGTTAAGTAGTTTCCCATAGTATTTTTCCCACTAATCCTTGATTTTATCCTGCTCATTTAGCACTATGCCCTGATTATCTTTCACCTCCTTTATTTGGGTAAAATCCTTCGAATCTTTGTCTCTTACCTTCCCAATTCTGTACAAGTTCCTTTCTCTTCCTGGTGTTTCCAATTCTTCTTCTACCTTTTTCCAAGCTCGTGCCTTTGCCGCAGTCACTGCCTTTCTTGCACTTTTTTTGCTAGCTTAAACCTTTCCCTGTCTTTGTGCAATCCAGATAGTTCCCACTACTACTTCGCATCTTTTTTCCCTTTTATTGCCGCTTGCACTCCTTCATTCCACCACCACGTTTCTTTATTTTCTGGGGGCAACTTTCCTGATGTTTTTCCCAGTACTTCTTTTCCAGGTTTTCTAATCGTCCTGCTGTTCTCCTCCAACTACTCTTGAACTCTCGCATAAGGCCGAGTTCTAAGCAGCACTTTCTCCTTACATTCCCTTTTCAACTCTTCCTCTTTTAGTCGCCACCATTTGATTTTTGGTTCAACCTTTTTCCTTCTGCTTTTCCCATCTCCACTTAAAACAGTCTTTCTCGATACAATATCGGCCAAAAAGATCTGAATGCCTGTATTTCTATCATAATATCTTTCATAACCTTTGCTAGAGTCAAGGTTCCGAAATTGGTATACGATAACCTACATGTTTAAACGACGTATGTGTAAAGGTTATGCAAATTTAGATGAATTAAACGAAAGTTATCAGCTTCAGCTAAAAAAATTATTAAAAAAAATAATGATCCGAACGACAGCGGAAACAAATATAAATCGCAATATCGCGATTAAATTTGCATAACTTTTACCCATATCGTCATCAGGGACAATTTGGCATCCTAAATAGGCTTGATGTACTCTTTAATTGGATTACGATTATTTATTTATATATAAAAACGCATGTGAGCGTATTTTAAAAACAATGCCTTTTTGCTTTTCATAGTTCCTTTTATCTTTTCTTATTTTGTCTTTAAAAAGGTCCGGTAATATAGGTATTAGTTTCAATATCAACACTATCGATGGTTTTCTAAATTTTATTCAGTCCATTACGTTCCCTTATGCACTTTTTAATCTCACTATTTATCGACGGCATCTAATTTTGAATTATTAAAAGCTTTAGGTTCCTAGGTTACTATTTCGTTATTTAGAGTTAAAAAATAACGCGAGTTTAACGTTGACAATTTTATCACAGTTCAAAAGTTTTAAGCGGTCGCGAGAATGATCAAAATTACAAAATTTTAAAGTTAAGGCTATCATGAACATTTTTGAATTTTTTGATTGAATCGAATTAGGCTACGATGGCTGTTCTCATCTCGGCTCATCTAATTTTTGATTAAGGAAATGGTTACTTATAAATTGTAGAAATTGCTTTCCTCAATTATCTGCCGTTTCATTTAAAAAACTTACAACGGCGACTAAATGTTTTCAGAAACCTGGATTTTCTTATTCCTTGGCTTTCTATTATTGTAGGTTTGCATGCATGCTTTGAATAAATCTGTAAAGCAAAATTAAAGTACAAGCATCTTTATATCTTTTATTTATATATCTAAGATGGCGATGGTATTAGTCAAGATAACTCCATATATAACATCATATTTGTTGATTAATATGATTTGTCTTCTCGACAGGATCTGATAATGGCAAAAATAAGTAACTATATCGTGGAGGGAAGATGTCTGATAAGCACGCTGCACGAAGAGGGTCTCAACTGACGCCAAGTCAGCCGGAGGGTCTGCGGATCACATTGCAGTGTTTCAGAATTGTTGTAGAGAATGTGAGAAAGTGAGAACATCCAAGACCGACCTCTTTCTGGACGACCCAGAGCCACTAAGCAAGGTCACAACAGGATTGTGCGTCGTACTAACCCTGGGTGTCGTGAGAAACTCGCAGTCCGGCTGCAAGATAAATGGTCAGAGGGCAAACAGGTCAATGCCTCAGTCAGAACAGTCCGTCGCAGATTGCTTGCAAAAGGCCCGGATTCATGTAAAGCCTGCCACTAGCATCTGATCAACCTTCTGCAGAAACGACGTCGACTGGTTGGGCACGGGCTCAACCACAATTGGACCATCGTCAGCGGGGATGTGTCTTATGATCCGATGAGTCCAAATTCCAGAGTCTTCAGGAAGCAAAGAGAGCGATGTAAATGAGAGTGCATAGTACAGAGAGTGAAGCATGGTGGCTGCTCTCTAAAAGTATAGGGATGCATATCAAGTTCAGGGGTGGGTCGTCTCACTGTTTGTGAGACATCATGAATTCAGTAAAATCCAAGCTCCCCTAAGAGATTATATGTTGCCCTCAGCCCGACACCTCTCCAGAAATATAGTTTTCCAGCAGGATAATGCCCGTTGTCATAAGTCTAGGTCCACCATACTGTGGTTCTGGGACAACAATATCACGGTGATGGATATGAATCCATTGGAAAACCTCTGGCAGGACCTGAAATAGGCAGTAAGACCTCGGTAACCAGCCTCCACTGAGCAACTAAAGACAGTCTTGACCTCAGTGGCTTCCTAGACCACAAAAACTTCTATTACTATTTATCATGAAATCGCTAGAGAAAATCTCAAATGTAATATCAATATTGATGTCTTTCATTATCGCAACTAGTTAATTTTTTATGTATAAATTAACCTCTCCACATTTTCTTTTTTCTCAGTACTTCCTTTTAAACATTTTATAGGCAGATAAATTCTCCTAATAGTCCCCTATTTGAACGTTCTATCAGTCTCAATAAATGCGATAATATCAAGCTGCCCGCGTTTTTATAAAACATTACGAATTCCATGTTAGATTTTCTCACCCTCGATTATTTACATGATTATTGTATTTTGGCGGACATATGACTTGTATGTGATCCCCCGTCTCTGAGGCAGTCCGCTCAGGAAATCCATCAGATCATTATTTAAAATTCTTTCTAGCCTTGCCGAGCATACCTCTTTCAGTTGCAGCCTGTATATCAAGAATAGTTGTTGCGCTCGTAAAATTCGTCGCATAGTTTGATGACATATGTACCTCACTTCATGACAAAAGACCTTAAGAGAGTTATTAATGTATGAAGCTCCCGTATAAAATTTTTTGAGTTTTTCGAACCTTTTAAATGAAAGAATTTTTAGTTCCTACAAATAACCGTGACAAAGAATCTTTTTTAAGGAGTAATAAAAGCAAACCAGTAATAAATAATGGTGGATAATGAATAGTGAAGATCCCTTCACATATTGGGCTGGAGTACAGGCAACTTGCTCAAGTTTAAAAGGATTAAATTAATGTGTTTTGGTCAGACTATTTATAGACTAATAGGTAAAATATAATTGAGTAGATTGAAAAAATAACCACAATATATACACATTTGCCCTTCTACTCACTCTCGATGAAAAATAATCTTTTACACAAAATATCGAGAGAGAATATTAAGTTAGGTCGGTAGTCTGTTCAATCACGATGAATCGATAAACTTTTACAGGAAACATTTTTAATTTTTCCACAAAACACACTAGACAACAAGTTCACATTGGAAATATATTGTGAAGCTTTGAAGTCGCTTCGAAAAGTCAATCTTTATAGTATTTATATAAAAATATAATTGAAAAGTAAACATTTTTGGCTCAAAGACAATGGTTGCTGCAGACAAAAACAAATCAACCTTGTCTTTTTGGCAGTATTTATTAAAATTGTTTAAGGAAGTAAAATTAAAAATAGTAAATGTTTTATGGGAAGGGATCAGCTAATTTTTCCAGTATCTACTCTCTTAAATAAATAAAATTTAGGACAGAAGACAGATTTTAAGAACTCGACCAGTCCTTTCACCTTTTCTTTCACAGGAAATCCACCGATAGCAATTTTAAGTTTGTGTTTAGGTATTATAAGCTTTTACTACTTGCTTAATATTTTTAATCGCGTCTATGTCGGTCGGTCAGTCGGTTAGTCCCGTTTTGCTTTTTTTGTTTTCGTAATAATATTGTAACTATTTGGCTGATTCTAACAAAATTTGAAACCCTTATGTTGTTTTGCATTTTCTTTCGAATGATATAATTGCCAAGGTCCTTCCAAGGTTAACTAAAGAATTATTTTGGTTTGGAAATAAAATCATAAAGTTCTGAAAGTTTTGAAGGTCGTAAGGTCATAAATAAGAATAAGTGAGAGCACGTAACTTTGGTCAGCAGACCTTGTTATGGTACAGGTCACCCTTACATACTTCTGGAATGCTTCGCAAAAATAGTTTTGTTTGGCCACTGGGTTGAATTACTTAGTAGGTTTATTATTTTACCAGTGGTTGTAAATTTAGAGAAAGTTGATTGATATATCAGTAAAATACTTGAGCATTACTTTCATTTGAATGTTATTAAGAGCATCTTTCGCAGTTTAATTATGTGCTATTTGCCCCCCCTAGTATTGAAATGAACATTGTGTGTTCGTGTTGAATTTGTGTTTTGTTGTTTCTAAAGTGGAAAATTCTCATAATTATTGCATCTGCATTGAGGTTAAATTAGGCGAATCAATATTTAATTTATTCCTCTAAAGGTTCTTAGCAGAATTCCAAGAGTTCGTTGACCAATGTGTGGCCCTATCCAGTGCGGAACCACAGGAGGCTATTTCTCGTTATGTTCTTTACATTGTTTCTCTTTACCTATTGCATATTCCCTTCTTCAGTTGTATTTTTTCCTTTTTTCGTTTATACTCTTTCTTTTTATTTTCGTAATATATACTTTCGGACGCGACGATTGATTCAAGATTATAAACGTTTAGTGAAGCGCCTAATTAAGGCAGGTGAATTACGGGGGATCGGAATTGTGAAATCATTTTGGGGGACATGTTTTCCCATATGTGATCTAGTAAGGTGTAATTTAATTCTAGTATGAATTTTTTGAATGAACAACATTAATTTCTTAACAAACTAATATCTTTGGTACAAGATATCGCGATTTCAAGATTTCTGTTGGGTTCATTACTGTTTCATGACGTATATTCCCTATCCTTTGATTATTATTGAATTCATCACGGATTTCAACCTTATGCTTTATTGCAATCTATTTCCATAAATCTTTGGTCTTGAAGTTTCACAGTTCATTGTATACATTGACACCCAAGAGTATTGGAAACACCGAAAATATCGAGAATTCTTCCCTACTACTGCACTGAGTTGGATGAAATCTGTATATAACTTGTATAATATAGCAGGTAAAATATAATTGAAAAATATTGGATATTAACGAATGCATTAAGAAAAACAACGATTCCACCTTCCACGTCAGCTTGAAACGCCATTCGATCAATCAGAATGCTCCACATGATTTACAGTGGTTTATTTCGGTGATTTCGGTGGCACCGCGGACATTTACTGCGCTTATCAAAAGAGTGAGCTGGCATTTCTATCCTCCTAAAATATCTACTAAACTAAATATATCAGTCAGCATAGTCAGAGCCATCATTCGAAAATGGAAAGAACACCATGTGTCGTTAACCGGCCGCGAGTTGGGCGACCTCCGAAAATATCAGTATTGGTGCAAAGCTTGTGACCCTGAAAAATAGGATAACCCAATTCACCACCAGAGCTGAGCTGCAGAAAGATCTGCATAAATCACGAAAGGAGATAAGCAAGGACTGCCTAGCTTTTGTTAACTGACTCCTACTGAAGCCCGATCTGTCCTGGAAAATAGCATCCTTTGATCCGATAAAACTAAATAGAACTGTATGGGTGGAACACACGCAGCCCAGTTTGGAAAGAAGTCAATTGTTGCATTACTACCTCGTAAGGGGCACGGCGATTTACCTTCCTAGACCGCGTGTTGACGGGATTCAGCCTGTATTTCTCCTCTACTTCCAAACATCCCCTACAACCTCTCCCACAACTTTCTCTGGTTGGCCTCTATTTTCACAGGGTAGATGCTGACCTTCTTCTCAGCCAACTATCCCGGACCGCGCTGAGGAGGGAGGGAACAATGTTCCCTAACCCCTGAACTCCGGTTTGGGATGGTGGGTTTTTAATAACCTACTTCATCCCTGCCCATACCTTCCTCACATCCCTTTTCCTTCAACTTCACTATCTATTTTTTTAACGCCGTGCCCAAGGTGGAGCATTCCAAAGGGCTGCCAGGTAACCAGGCAGGAAGGGTAGCCTTAAATGGCGGCACCTGGCTACGCCAGCCTCATACACGCACCTCGCAGAGCGAGCCACTACGAGGGGTGATTAGCATTTGCTTCCCGCAGAAAGAATAGGGTCTCCATGCCCGATAATGAAAATTCAACAAAGAAAACACCTTCCCCTTTCCCCTCCCGATCAAAGGAGCCACCTCGGGCAGCTCCACAGCAAAAAAATAGGGGATCCCCCTATGTTCTCGCAGGGGACTCTCCAATCTCTTTAAAAGGAGAGGAAACTTACTCCTTTCCTTTGCCTACCGGTGTAGGGGACTCCCCCTCACCCCCTTGTCTGGAGGTGCCTTCGGACACCTTCCTCTTTTCAGCGACAGTCCCCCCTTTCCTTTCCAAGGGGAATGCCAAAAAAAACAGCAGGCAGCCCATAGCCGAACGCTTCCCATTGAAGCGGCTCGGTAGGGCACACCCCCTTAGGGGGGAGAGGGAAGCCAGGCCCCTTCAGTCGCTTCCCTCAAAAGACCTGCTGGCTAGAATATTAAACCTAGCTGGGGTCAAGGACTGTGCCTCCGCAGACTCGACTCGTGTCACCGCTGCCAATGGGACCTGTGAAGTCCTGGGGTGGGGGGCAACTGGAGGCCCCCCCTTTGATATAGAGACATGGTTCTTGATGCAATCCAGCATCAGACGGTAGGGCCTTCCATGGGGGCGAATTTGTGCTCTGTGCCAAGCACTGAACTCGAGCCTCCAAGGCAGTACAAGAAGGGAAGGGATCTCCTCCTCTGGCTGGTGCCCCTGCGACCGCCAGGACCTTCTCCATCTCGAAGAAGGACCTTGGTGAGGCCAGTCCATCCGGCCTGGGGGGGCTCCTGCCGTTGGAGGGAAGAAGAGGGTTCATTTCCCGCCCTCCTTTTCTAAAGGAAAAAACAACAAGAAAAAGACTAAAAATAGTCGGGGTTCCTCTCCATCCGCGGGGGCTGTGGGGATGGATGGGTCTGTAGCCACTTCGGTAAGCTACTAAGCCAAGATCGAAACATCCGATCCTTCTGCCCTGCCGGGTGTGGAGCCCCTGACCAAGACCAAAAGTGCCAGTGTGTGTTGCGAAGCTTCGATTACATCAGGACCCTCATTCAGAGACTACCCGGCGTTTTCGGCCCGCTGGCTTCAAACGCTTCCTAGTAATTCGCTCCAATGAAGGCAGTATGTTGGCTAAGGGAAACATGATACAAGAGCCTTTTAGGAATGCTTTGAATCCCTCCGAGGCGGCCATGATTAGTGTCCTTCGGACACTTGAGGGCACGCCTGTGAGTGTGACGCCGCACTCTACTATAAAGTTCATGAAAGGAGTATTTATGCGAGGGAACTCGTGGACTACTCCATAGAGAATATCACATTAGAGTTGACCGACCATGGGGCGTTCAAGGTAGAAGGTGTGATGAAAAAACAGGGAGGGGCCTCGAGACCCACCCCTACACTCTTCTTCACGTTCAACTGTGACAAGCTCCCTGAGTCGGTGCGTGCCGGTTGGTATCGCTACCGCGTGAAGGTATTTGTGCCACTGCCGCGGAGGTGCTATTACTGCCACCGCTTGGGCTATAGTATAGCCGCTATACCAATCACTCCTTTCGACGTGCAAAGTTAGGGTTACGCGACACCTGTGTAAGTTGCTCCAAGGCCGCACACGATAAGGCCAAATCGTGTGTGGCCAAGTGTGTCAATTGCGGAGAGCCGCACCCCCACTTCTTCGAAGCAATGTGGTGTGTATCTCCTAGAGAAGGAAATCCTGGCCGTTCAGGCTCAGGAGCATCTATCATTTTGCGAGGCTAAGGACTTGTTCCTGGCGCGCCCGGTGTTACCTGTGATGACCTATGCCTCAATGTTGAAAAAGACACTCTCTGCTCCTGGTCCATCTAGGCCTACGAGTACGGTCGTTTCAGCGCCCAGTCGGAATCCTTCTGCGGGTTCAACCCATCCCGGGCGCTCCCCTGGTGAAGCTGGTGGCAAAAAGGGTTCACACCCAGCCTCGGCCCAAACCAGGTCCCCCCCTCTTTCCCCAGTATGACCGTTTCCCGTAAGGTGAAACGGCCACGCACCCCCACCGAATCGTTAGACTCACAGGAGGCAACACCCCTGAAGTTGGTCGCCAGGCTATCTTCCGGGGTTCTTAAAGCTCCTCCCCCCAAAAGGAGCAAAGCACTAAAGGAGCTTCGGCCCTTTGGCCAACGCACAGTGGTGGACGACCGAAGCCGCCCCGCCTGCTTAAAGTTTAGAGGCGGAGGGAGGAAAAGACTCGCATGATGAGCCCCCCCTTTTCCCCAATAAGTCCTTGAAGGCGCCAGCACCTTCAGCGCATTCCCCGGCCAACAGCGGGCGGAGTTCTACCTCCGGGAAGCGAACAGCTATTCCCATGAGGGTTTTCTCTTCGAAGAGGGCCCCCTCCTTTCCTCCGAGCTAGGCCTGGAATGCATTTTCCTGGAATGGAATTGCCGTAAACTCCGGGCCAACTGGAAGAAGCTGCGGAGGCTAGAATCCTCCTGTTCCCAGTTAGCTATTATTTTGCAGGAGACCATGCTGGTCGCATGCCCCCTGCCCACCCTCCCGGGTTATAAGGGTTTTGCGACCCTACCACCACAAGATGGTTGCGGGGTGGAAGGATGTGCGATTAACACCCGGCATGATGTCCCCGTTCTTCTCTTCGCCTTAGATACCTACTTTCAAGCAATAGCTGGGCAGCTCCACCTTGATAGGAGGTATGCTGTTATTTCCGCGTACATTCCATCATCAGGCGACATCGACGCAGGAACCGCCGCTGAGTCGTGGCATGGTTGACGAGGCCCTTTCTTTTGCTCGAAGATCTAAACGGTACACATCCCCTCTGAAGAGACTACTCTATTAATCCCCGGAGTGAAGTCTTAGCTGACCTGATTGACTAGCTTGAGATGGGTGTCCTAAATGAGTGTCCTGGATGAGTTTAAGCATCACTGCCCGAGAACTGCTTCATTTTCCTGCTTCTATCTATCTTTGTGCTCTCCGGATGCACAGCCAGACTTTGATTAGAATGTGGTCGATGACCTCTATGATAGTGATCATTTGTCTGTATTTCAGGAAATGACTGAATTCTCTATCTCAGTCGAGGAGTTAATATCGCTAGAGGAGGCTGTTGAGTTCTGCTCGGGCAACCTCATCGCCGTGGGCTTAACTACTATTCCTAGAAGGTCTGGCCGTTTTGCAAGCCGACCACTCCCGTGGTTGTCGGCTGAGTGTGAGACGGCCCTAAAACAGAAGCGTTATGCCTACATGCGCTATAAGCGCCGCCCGAACGATTTCACTGTCGCTGAATTTCGTCGGGCTGGGGATAGGTTCCGGTATATTTCGAAGCACGCCCGCCGCTCTTATTGGCGGGCTTACGTATCTTCACTTAACGCGAAGAGCGCTCTAGCAGATGTGTGGAAGCGAGACAAAAGTATTGGGGCAAGTATAGGCAGGATTTCCCTTCCGTTCCCCAGGAAAATTGGACTGCAATGTCGGACCCTGAGTATGTCGCGGAATACTTCGCGACCACTTTATCTGCATTCTCTAGCAAGGTTGCTGCTCCGCCAGCATTCACTGCACATCGTGTTGTGGCGGAAGGCCACCAGGCTGGACTTTAGCTCCCGCGGCGGAGAACCCTTTAACGCCAGGTTTACTCTGATTGAGTTGCGTTCCGCTCTTGCTTCGTGCGCGGACACCGCTCATGGCCTGGAAAATGTCCCGTACGCCAAGCCTTGACATCTAGGTGAGCGAGGCATCGCCTTTCTGTTAGATTTGTCCAACAATATCTGCGTGGGGGGTTTCTTCCCGAATTCCTGGCGAATCGCTTTTGTGCTCGCTTTTTGCAAAGCGGGGAGAGATCACTCTACTCCAGCCAGTTTCCACCCAATATGTCTAACATCTTTGCGTGTGTAATTTGATGGAGAAATTGGTAAATGTCAGATTAACTTTTTTTTCTAGAGAGGGAAGGCCATTTGTCTTATGCAGAGTACGGTTTATTCCAGTTCCACTCTACGTCGGATGCTCTGCTTAGACTTGAAAATGCCTTCTGAGAGGCCTTCCTCCGTACTTAGCACTACGGCACGATGTTTTTGGATCTAGAAAAGGCCTATGATACCGCATGGCTATACGCTATCATGGAGAATCTCCACACGATGGGAGCAAGGACACGTCTCCTAATCTTTATATATGCATTTTTGCGAGATCGTCGATTCCGCATACGGGTGGGGGGAGCCCTCTCCGGCCCAAAGGAGCAGGGAGAGGGTTTTCCGCTGGCAAGTGTTCTTAGTGTCACACTCTTTGCCCTGAACGTTAACAGTATCATCTAGCTGCCGCTGGAAGATGTTCTTGCTACGCTCTACGTGGACGACCTTTCAATCTCTTTTGGCGCGGCCCAGATGCCAACTCCGAAGCGTCGATTCCAATAACCTTTGAACCGCGTTTTTCGGTATTCCGAAGCTCAAAGGTTTCGGCTTTAATTGCCAAAACTAAGGGGGTGCACTTCTGCCGCTATCCACGGCTCCACCCCAAGCTAGATTTGATTTTTAATGTGGCGCGCATAGAAGTGGTTGAATCGCACCGTTTCCTTGGTCTTGTATTTGACCAATGCCTCACTTGGGAGGTTCATATCTGCACTCTTAGGGTCTCTTGTACCCGCACCATGGATATCCTTCGTTGCGTGACGTTCAGCACTTATGGCGCTGATAAGGCTACTGCCTTCCGTTTAAATCGATCCTTTGTTCGTTCGAAGCTCGACTACGGATTCGAGTTTTATGCATCCGCAGCTGACCGTGTATTGAGGAAGGTAGACTCGATCCACCATACCGGCCTTCGCCTGGCAATCGGTGCCTCCCGCACTTCCCCCATTAAGAGCCTACTAGTCGATGCTGAAGAGATGCTTCTCGCTCTACGCGTGAACAGTGCACTATACGTTTGTACGCGTGAGCCCGGCACCTCCCTCAGTCGCCAACAGCTCTCACTGCATCCGCAGCGACTTCGACGGTTCCTATGGCGCCGAGAGACGCCAGTCATACGGGTTTAGGGCCAGCAAACTCATTCGAGAGCTAGGTATAGCTCTCGGGCCGGTGGCGCCCCTGGTTCTGCCCAGGACGCCACCCTGGAGGGTACCACATTTGGCTATTTGTCGCCACGCCTCTGCTCCCAAAGCTTGTACTGTGCCGGGAGTATTGCGTTCGACCTTTTTGGAGCATACCTCGTGTCACGCTGGAACCGTGCCAGTGTATATGGATGGCTCCAAGTCCGAAGAGGGAGTCGGCTTCCACGACGTATCCCCTCTGTTTGAAGTTAGCGGGGCTCGGCCAGGCGCTGCGTCTGTCTTCACGGACGAGCTGGTGGCAATACACAACTCGGTGTGGGAGATTACACGACGTACCCGGTTCGGAAACCGGATTGTGATCTATAGCGACTCACAAAGCGCCCTGGGTGCTCTCGTTGCATTGGAATCTCCGCATCCCCTGGTTCGCGATATCAGTGACGCCACAGTTTTGGCAAGCCGGGTGGATGTTGAGATTATCTTCTGCTGGGTTCCTGGACATGTAGGAATTTCGAGGAATGAAGGCGCCAAAGAGTCCGCGAGGACTCTACGACCGGACCAGCGTTTCGCTCTTCCTCACACCGACTACATTGCAGGAATACGGGCAGCTCTTCAGACTGGTTGGCAAAAAAGATGGGAGATGGTCGGGGGGAACTTAAAGTTGCGTGCCATTGCGCCGCGACCGTTCCCATGGACCTATCCCCCAATGCCACGACGGCTTCAGGTCGCTTTCTGTCGTCTCCGAATCGGGCACACTCGTGTGACGCATCGTTATTTGATGGAGCGCTCGCCTGCCTCGTTCCCCACACTGTTCAGCACATTCTTGTGGAATGTCCCAGTCTGGGTGATCTTCGCGCACGTTACCTGTCGCTACCGCCTGTCCCTTGTACTCGGGACGAGTGCGTGCACCTTTACTGGTGGACTGATAGACTTTTGGGGGGAGGTAGGCCTTCTCCCTTTTATTTAACTAGGTTTTGTTGTTTGTTATCGTTGTTTTCTTTGTAGGTCGCACGCTCCTACGATGGGGGGAGGGGAACCACCTCCCGACGCGGGAGCGCTCTTCCTAATTGTCCTCTTCTCTTTTTATCGTTGTTCTTTTTTTCAAATTTTTATTTGAAAGTAGCCAAGAACTAGCCTTTTTGTTTGCGGCGACTTACGCCCAAGTGGGCAGTCGCCAGATACGCCCTAAAAAAAATATCTTAGATTTACTAAGCAATCCAAAATAACGCGATATTTTCCCTTTATTATGATCGCAATCTACGCAAATATCTACGAGGAAAATAACGTCTTTCAGAATTTTTGTCCATGGTCTTTAGAAGGTAAAAGCATTTTCTTTTATTGCCCTAAATATTTTTAGCATCAAATTTAGTCGCACAAAAATCCATCTTCATTATTTAAAGGCACGCTAGCTATTTTAAGCCCCTTATTTTACAAAAGCTCCCCTCATCTACATAGATTTATAAATCTTTAAATCATGGTTTTACATATTTCCAAATAATTTAAAACGAGAAATCTCTTTCGTAAATGTCAGTTTAGAGATGAATAACGAGGGCTCTTTTTGATGAGAAACAAGAGTGCTCATATATTGAAGATCTTCATAGATAACATAGCATTGCAATAATTTTTCAAATCAGATTTTCTCTAACTCTTTAGTTTAATTTAATAATCGTAGCGTTTTTTTTTATTATTTTAATAGGATTACCATGGGAAGTGGTCTTTAGTATTTTGATGCGGTTAATATGGTAAGTATTCTTTAGTTTTTCGATGGGGTTAATATGGTAAGTGGTCTTTAGTATTTTAATGGGATTAATATGGTAAGTGGTCTTTAGTATTTTGATGGCTTAATCTGGTAAGTGGTCTTTAGTATTTTGATGGGGTTAATATGGTAAGTGGTCTTTAGTATTTTGATGGGGTCAATATGGTAAGTGGTCTTTAGTATTTTGATGGGGTCAATATGGTAAGTGGTCTTTAGTATTTTGATGGGCTTAATATGGTAAGTGGTCTTTAGTATTTTGATGGGCTTAATATGGTAAGTGGTCTTTAGTATTTTGATAGGTTAATATGGCCAGTGGTCTTTAGTATTTTAATGGGGTTAATATGGTAGGTGGTCTTTAAAATTTTGATGGCTTAATCTGGTAAGTGGTCTTTAGTTTTTTGATGGGGTTAATATGGTAAGTGGTCTTTAGTATTTTGATGGGGTTACTATGGTAAGTGGTCTTTAGTATTTTAATGGGGTTAATATGGTAAGTGGTCTTTAATATTTTGATGGAATTTATATGGTAAGTGGTCTTTAGTATTTTGATGGGGTTAATATGGTAAGTGGTCTTTAGTATTTTGATGGGGTTAATATGGTAAGTGGTCTTTAGTATTTTGATGGGCTTAATATGGTAAGTGGTCTTTAGTATTTTGATGGGCTTAATATGGTAAGTGGTCTTTAATATTTTGATGTGGTTAATATGGTAAGTGGTCTTTAGTATTTTGATGGGCTTAAAGCTTTTTAACCCTTTCTCTGTCCCGTGCATCATATGTGATGCACGCACCGTTTGACTCACGCGCTTGTGCAACGTGTGTGATGCACATTACCGATATAAAATAAAGTTGTTTTTTTAATCTGAAGCGCGTGGATTGTAAGGCTTCTTCTGCTCTGAGCGTATAATACACACTATAATGGCACCTCTGTGCATTTATCTGGATGCACGAAGGGTATGAAAAGAAATTATACGTGATCAAAGGGTGAAATAAGAATCATTCATCTTTAGGTATTTATTTGGTAATGGGTTGAGGAATAAGTTCTTGCGTTTTTATCAAATTTATTCATTACCATTAACAATTTTAGAAAAACTTCATTTTTAATTGATAATAATATGCAATTTAATAAATAATGTATGCTCCGTTGTTATTTACGACTTCTTCCCAACGTTCAGCTAGTTTTTCGATGCCTCTGCAATAAAAATCTCTAGATTTTGACTCGAAGAATTCGTCTAACCAGGTTCTTAGTTCCACATCAGTATTTAACGAAATGCCGCGCAAATTGTTGGAGAGCGATCGGAACAGATGGAAATCCGATAGAGCCAAGTCTGGCGAATATGGAGGATGCGGCAGTCCACATCAGTATTTAACGAAATGCCGCGCAAATTGTTGGAGAGAGATCGGGACAGATAGAAATCCGATAGAGCCAAGTCTGGCGAATATGGAGGGTGCAGCAGGATTTCCAAATTGAGCGTTGGAATGGCGTCTTTTGTCATAATGGCAATGTGAGGACGAGCATTGTCGTGTTGCAGAAGGACTCCATAACGTCAATAAGGGGCGCTTTTAACGAATAGCTTTGACGAGTCGATACATTTGTTGAACGTAGAGTTCTGCATTGACAATCTCGTTGTTCGCAAGGAGCTCATAGAGAATGATGCCTTCACAATCCCACCTCACACACAACATCATCTTTCGTGGATGAAGTCCTTGCTTTAATCGCGGAAGTGTTTTTTTTATTGGGGCTAAGCCATTGTTTTCGATGGTTCATGTTGAAATAAACACACCACTTTTCGTCGCCAGTGATAATGCGGGGAAGAAATCTGTTCTTATATCCACGAGTAGCCTTGTGACCAGCAAGCAAACCTGCGGCAATCGTGGAGCGTTAATGTTTGTTGCTTTCGCTCAAAGCGTGCGGAACTGATGCCCTGAGTTTTTGAACTTTCCCCATCGAATGAAGGTGATTCACTACAGTTTTCTGATCACACGCCAATTGTACAGCCAACTCTCTAGTCGATTGATGAGGATTTTCACGAAGAAGGTCGTTCAAACGATCTTCATCCAACTTAATGGGGCGACCGGAACGTTCTTCGTCATTAAGATTGAAATGACCGCTTTTGAAACGTAAAAACCACCATTGAGCTGTCCTTTCTGATAAAGCATTTTCTCCGTACACAGCACAAATATCGCGACGAGCTTTGGCTGCGTTTGCATTGTTCCCGTCTTGATTGAAAATGAATAACAACAAGTGTGGAAAATGAGCCTTTCTTTAAACTTGACATTCCATTTTGAGGGTACAGAACAAAAATTAAATTAACAAAACTTTTAAATAAACCGCAATGACTTATTACTCAACTTCAAGAAGTAGCCTAAGCAAAAGCCTAATAGTCTACGCTGTTAAGAGACGTAGCCTAACCTTTGCAAATTTTGCTCTCATTATTTATTATTGTTTCTTAATATGTGCACAAATTACGCCAACAAAACTTAAATCAACACAACATTAAAAAAACCGCAAGAACTTATTCCTTAACCCGATAAATAAGACGGTTTTAGTTGATTATATTGTAAAATAAACATACTCTTTTTATTATAGACATAATAAAATGTATAAATATTTATTTTATTACAAAAATTGAATAAAATATTTTATAAAATTAAGAAATATTTAGTATACATGAACCCCCCCCCCCCCCGCCCAATTAGCAGGTTTCGTGTTACTCACTGCACTGGACTGTACAAAAATGTGAGAAAAGGATTAAGTGGATGTTTACAGAAATACATTTATTTTTTATATATATTAAAAAATGCAGTTTAGGATAATTTATATATTCTACAATAAGGGATTTTATTATGTTTAAGATTATTTCGTTGAATTTAATTTTATGTTTCTTAAGTGTGGTTCTAGAAGATGCAAAAATGCGCCGAATATATCTTGTTACGAGTGCAGATATTATATTGGGGTAAAGCATGAGATGTATCAAATTCTGGTTAGCGTACAGACTATACAATGGAGTGCCCATGGATGACCAATAAAGGCCATGGGCCCTTTATATTATATGTGGAATGTGTCGATCTACTTTTGAAGGATGGCTGAGAAGTGCAAGAAAGAAAATTCATTTTGCTCTTCCGATTGTATAGAGAGAACAGAAGAACAACCATGATGACTGCTATTTCTGCATGATAGATTTTACAAAGTACAGAAGAAGTTAAAGGAAAACAAACTCTTTAGTATTGAGACATACCATCCTATGCAACAATTGTCCCTCATGATGATAACTTATCAGTACCATATCTAACTTTATCCCTTAATCTCTCAAACGGTCGAAGCGAGCAGAGATTCCGTCTGCTCCCAGGGAGCTACAAACAAACAAAACAACATCCATCAGAAAATGTAGGTCGGAAATTCTCATATTCTCTAAAAAGTTTATTTGAATGTAGAATTTAGTCATATTCTATTCCTGTTTTGGTTAAATTTGCTAAAATAGAGGATGTGCCACTACCGCTCAGGTGTAATTACTGTCACCGTTCCGGCCATACTAATCGCTCCTGTCAACGTGCAAAGTCAGGGTTACCCGAAGTATGTGCGAATTGCTCCAAGGCCGCACACGTTAAGTCCAAATCATGTGACGGCCTGTATTTCTCTCCTACTTCGTCGCTTTTCATACAACCTCTCCCACAACTTTCTCTGGTCAGCCTCTAATTTCAGAGGGTAGATGCTGACCTTCTTCTCAAGCCAATCGTCCCGGATCGGAGCTGAAGGGAAAGGGGACAACGTTTCCTAACCCCTGAGCTCCGGTTCGGAATGGTTTTTTTTTTAACCAACTGCTTCATCCCCACCCATACCTTCCTCACATTCCTTTTTCTTTCCTCTTCACACTCTATCAGTTTTACGCCGTGTGTAAGGTGGAGCCGCCATGCCGATGGACTGCCAGGCCACCAGGCGGGAGGGGTGGTCCCAAATGGCGGCGCCTGGCTCTGCCGGGCCTATAAGCACCTCTTGCAGTGCGGGCTACTGCGAGAGGTGATGCGCGATTGCATGCCGTGTACAAAAAGAGGGTCACCATGCCCATGTATGAGAAAACTTTTGAAAAACCCAAAATCTCTCCCCAATTTCCCTTGCTCATTAACGGAGCCACCCTCGGGCAGCTCCACGAAAAAATTGGAGGTCCTCCCTCCTGTGCTTGCACAGGGGACCCTCCATATTTATTTAACCGGAGAGGAGGCGTACTCCTCTCCTACGCCTACGGGTGTAGGGGACTTCCCATCACCCCCTTCTCTGGAGATGCTTTCGGGTACCTCCCTGCTTCCAGCTGAAGTCCCTCCTTTTCTTTCGAAGGAGACTGCCAAGAAAGCCAGCAGGCAACCCATAGCGAACCGCAACCCATCAAATCGGCTCGGTAGGGCGACCCCCCTTAGGGGAAAGAGGGAAGCCAGGCCCCTTCGGTCGCTTCCCTCAAGAGTCCTGCTGGCAAGAATTTTACACCTTGCCGGGGTCAAGGCCTGTGCCTGCACAAACAAGACTGGTGAGGCTGCCAAGGGCACCTGCGATGTCCTGGGAGGGGATGGCCAACTGGATGCCCCTCATGTAATAGACATGGTCTTCGGGTTCGGCGCCAAGCACCGAACCCGAATCCGCCCGTATTCAAGGTCCTCCTCAAAAGGCTAGGGCCTCCGAGGCAGTACGAGGAGGGGATGGATCTCCTCTGAACGGTTTCCCTGCGATCACCAGGACCTTCTCCATTTCGGAGAAGGTCCTCTCCTAAAAAGAAGAAGAAAAAAAAAAGAAAGACTAAAAAGACTCGGGGCTCCTCTTCATCCGCGGGTGCTGCGGGCTCGGATGGGTCTGCTGCCACTTTGGTAGGCGACCAAGCCAAGATCGGCACATCCTGTCTCTCTGCTGCCCCCCCGGGTGCGGAGCCCCTAACTATGACAAAGACGAAAAGTGCACAAGTCGGAGCCTCGATGACATTGGGGCCCCTCATTCAGAGGTTACCTGGAGTTTTCGAGCCCGCTGGCTTCAAACGCTTCCTCGTTATTCGATCCACTGATGGCACCATGTTGGCCAAGGGCAACATGATCCATCAGAGTAGTTTATGCGAGGAAACTCGTTGACTACTCCATTGAGGAAATCACCTTAGAGCTGGCCGACCATGGGGCGGTCAAGGTCGAACGTGTGATGAGAAATCAAGGAGGGGCTTCGAGACCCACCCCTACACTCTTCGTCACGTTCGACTGTGACAAGCTCAATGAGTCGGTGCATGCCGGTTAGTAACACTACCGCGTGAAGGCATTCGTGCCACTGCCGCGACGGTGCTATTACTGTCATCGCTTTGGCCATACGAATCGTTCTTGTAGACGTGCAAAGTCGGGGTCAGCCGAAGTCTGTGTAAATTGCTCCAAGGCCGCACACGATAAGCCTAAATCGTGTGTGGCAAGTGTGTCAATTGTGGAGTGCTGCAACCCGCTTCTTAGAAGCGGGTTGCGCGTCAGGACTTGGTCCTGGCCCGCCCGGCTCTGTCTGGGACGTCATATGCCTCAATAGTTTAAAAGGCACCCTCTGCCCATGGCCTATCCAGGCCAACGAGCACGGTTGTTTCCGTGCCAATTTGGAGCTTTTCTGCTGGCTCTACTAAACCCTGGCACTCCCCTGGTAAAGCTGGCGGCAAAAAGGGTTCCTCCCCAGCCCCGCTAAAACCTGGGCTTCCCCCTCTTTCCCCTGCGTGACCGTATCCCGTAAGGCGAAATGGCCACGCGCCTCCACCGATTCGTTAGACTCACAGCAGGCAACAACCCTAAAGTTGGTTGCTAGGCCATCTTCTGGGGTTCCTAAAGCTGTCCCCCGAAAGGAGGACACCAACAAAGGAGCTTCGTCTCCTTCGCCCACGCCTAGTGGTGGAGCGAGTGGCTCGGAGACGGTGGTTTTTCGAAAAGAGGGACCCCACCTCCGAAGCCGCAACGCTTGCCTAAATATTTTCGGGGAAAGCGGTAGGAGAAGACTCTCATGGCGAGCCCAACCTCCCCCAAAAAAGTCCTCAAAGGCGCAGCGCCTGCAGCGCTTTGTCAGGCCAACAGCGCCCGGGGTTCTGCCTCCGGAAAGCGTACGGCCATTCCCGCGAGGGTCTTCTCTTCGAAGAGGGCCCCCGCGTCTTCTCCGAGCAAGGCATAGACGGCATATTCCTTTAATGGAATTGCCGTGGAATCCGGGCAAACTGGGAGGAGCTGCGGAGGCTCGTCTCGTTCCGTTCCCTGTTAGCTATCTTTCTGCAGGAGACCATGTTAGACGCGTGCCCATGCCCGCCCTCCCGGGGTATACGGGTCTTGCTACCCCACCACCACGAGATGGCCGGGCTGGGGAATGCGCGGTTTACACCCGGCATGATGTCTCCGTTCTTCCTTTCTCTTTAGATACCTCCTTTCAGGCAGTGGCTTTGCAGCTGCACCTGTATAGGAGGTATACTATTATTTCTGCGTACATTCCACCGTCAGCTGACTTCGACGCGGGGGACTTCCGCTGCGTCGTTGCATGGTTGCGTAGGCCCTATCTCTTGCTTTGAGATCTGAACGGCAGGAATCTTCTCTGGGGAGATTACTTCATAAATCCCAGGGGACAATCCTTGCCGATCTGATGAAAGAGCTTGAGATGGGTGTCCTAAACGTGGATGAGTTTACGCATCACTGTCCGAGAACCGCTTCATTTTTTTGCCATGACCTATCTGTGAGCTCTTCGGATTCACAGGCTGATTTTGATTGGGGAGTGGTCGATGACCTCCATGGTAGTGATCACTTTTCCATTCAAATATCATTTTCAGGGCAACTGCCGCCTGAGAAACCACCTCGGTGGTGCTTGGCGCGGGCGCGGTGGCCTGCATTTCAGGAAATGACTGAATTCTCTAACTCAGTCGAGGAGTTTAGTTCGGTAGATGAGGCCGTTGAGTTCTTCTCCGGCAACCTCATCGCCGTGGGCCTCACTACTATTCCTAGGACGTCTGGCCCTTTTGCACGCCGACCATGGTGGTCGGCCGAGTGTGAGACGGCCCTCAAACAGAAGCGTTATGCCTACATGCGCTATAAGCGCCGCCCGAACGATTTCACTTTCGCTGAAATTCGTCGGGCTAGGGCTAGGTTCCGGTATATTTCGAAGCACGCCCGCCACTCTTCTTGGCGGGCATACGTGTCTTCACTTAACGGGAAGACCCCTTTAGCAGAGGTGTGGAGGCGAGTCAAAAGGATTTGGGGCAAGTTCTTGGACATGTAGGAATTGCGGGGAATGAGTTCGCCGATGAGGGCGCCAAAGAGTCCGCGAGGAATCTGCGACCGGACCAGCGTTTCTCTCTTCCCCACACCGACTACATGGCAGGAATACGGGCAGCTCTTCGGACTGCTTGGCAATGAAGATGGGAGACGGTCGAAGGGACCTTAAAGTTGCCTGCCATTGCGCCGCGACTGTTCCCATGGACCTATCCCTCAATGCCACGGCAGCATCTGTTTGTTTTCTGTCTCCTCGAATCGGGCACACTCGTGTGACGCATTGCTATTTGACGGAGCGCTCGCCACGCCCTACTGTGACGTCTGCGTCGTCTTCCAGACTTTTCGGCACATTCTTGTCGAATTTCCCAGTCTGGGTGATCTTCGTGCACGATACCTGTCCTGGTACCGGGATGGGCGGGGTCACTACTGCCTGTCCCTTGTACTCGGGACGGATCCGTGCACATTGACTTGTGGACTTGTTGACTTTTGGGGGAAGGCCGGGCTTCTCCCCTTTATTTAAGTTTTTTTTTTGTTTGTTATTGTTTTGTTTGTAGGTTGCACTCTCCGGCACCAGGGTGAGAGGGACCTCCCCCCGCTGCCGGAGATTGCTTCCTGATTGTTAAGTTTTTCCAATTTATATCATTGTTATGTTTTCATATTTTTATTTTAAAGTAGCCTAGTTCTAGGCTGTCGTGTTTTTCGGCGACTTATGCCCAAGTGGGTGGGCATTTGCCAGATGGGATGCATAAAATTAAAAAAAAAAATCTTTGTTGGCCCTTGCTTTGGCAGATGTGCAGAGGTAGATTAATTTGAGGATGTCCTTTTTTTTCAAAGGCCTTCTTCCTCGTGTGTGAACATATGGTTTTCGCTTTTTTTTTCTCCCTGCCTCGAATATTTCTTTACTTAGGTACGCCAAGAAAGTGAGCAATGAACATTTATCCTTTATTATCTGATTGAAAATTATCAAAGCATTGATTACAGTTATTTTTAGTATCCTATAAAAAGACTTCTTCCACCACTTATCAGATTTTCTTTCAAAGTGATACCTTGCAACACACGGTTAGATCTGTCCACTCTCCCATGAATTAATTATAAAATAAAATAGCATCAAGATTCAAGAAATTGCAAGGGAATTTCAGTTCCATCCTTCAATTTGCGAGATGTTTCGCCGATCGTGTTTTAATGGCAGTAACTAAACATATGTACCTCCTTAGTATCCTGTCCCTTTACACAAAAGGTTCCAAAATTATTTGCAGCAAATTCACTTTCATATCTTTTAAGCTTTTTTTTCTAATTGTGGGGTATTAACTTTAGTCTTGATGATGGTCCCTACAGCAGGATAATTTATATTTCTCAAAAACGTACGTGTAGCCCGTAAGAGCATCGTAATGTTGCCACATTTTTATTCCCCTCTTTATCGCTTTCATGGGAAGGTACCATTTCAAGCATGAACGACATTTAATTTCGGCTTTTCCGATGGATTGGAATATAATTTGGACATTATATATACAGTTCTTTCTCATGTTGTTGCGGTATATATGGCCTTATTTCCCAGTATCTAATGGGTAAAACAGTATAAAGCAAGATCTGGTAGTGGATTGTTGCCCATAATTATTGTTCATCCAAGGACAATCAAAATTTCCCCGCCATCAGTAAATTCTTATCGTTTTTCTTGGTTTTGACTTTTTTCAATGGAAATTCCTTCTTTGTGCCTTGTGTAATAAAATTAGTCGGACTTTCTGGGAAGAGTTTTCTAAAGACTTTAAAACGTGATGCATTTCTACTTACCTCACATGTAACTTTCCCATCTTCAATTGGAGGTACAGCATTGAAGAAAAGGGTTAAGGGAAATTACTATCGGCCTTAACTATCGAAAATCAGGCTGGCAGGGCAAACCATTCCAAAATCTTTTCACTTTAATTCTTTCAAATCTTCATCGATTCCTAATGTAAAAACATTCCAACTAAAGGGAGGTTGGTACCTTGCTGAACACTTATCGTCCTTCCATAAATGCACTTCGATCTACATTTATTCTTAAAATGTCAGATACAAAAGAAAGGTGTTTGTAACGTTCTTATCCTGGCATCCAATTTCAGTGTTAGGTTCCACTTTTGGACCCCTGATTCTCTTATTTTCGCTTTTTCACTTTTAGTCGTATTTCGAACAACAAACGAATTCTTGAATATAAATAGCCCTACATAATTGCATAATGACAAACACAACTCAATGGTGAAACTGTTCGGGTTTCATGCAATTAGTTTCTTTCCTTTCAGAATGGACTTTGTTTGGTATATAGGTGAATATTCATGTCTAATGCATGTAATTTAAATATTGTAATTCAATTGCTGCATTTTACTAGGCTATTTTATCGTAAGGAAATCTTTATTTCCCCTAGCACTCTTTACTGAATATTGTCTATTCTGGTAATTGTTCCGAACATTATATTTGCCGGACGTATCGCTCCTCAACGGAGACCTTCTTAAACTATTAAGAGTCTTACAAATATACAAGAGAAATCAATATCTAAATTATAAAAACAGTAAAAAAAATATAAAAATTGGAGGTGATGAATACAAGTATTAAAATATGGGAAATCGATATGAAAATAAAGACAAAGTATTATGTTAAAAATCAATTATAACATAAGTACAAAGGGCAAATAAAAAATATGAAAAATCTGATTTGTATATAAAAAACTGATGGGAAAGTTAAATGTTAAAAATCGATTAAAACAAAAATAAAGCTCCTAAAACATCTAAATATTAGTAAGAAAAACTGACCCTTAACGTTGGAGCTGATAAAACTATTAATGATGGATAGAAATAGCTGAGAGGAAAGCTCTGTTGGGGCTTTTGGTAAGTATATTAGTTAAATGGCAAACAATTTAAGAGAGTAGGATAAATCTTTCGGTTCCAGATTATATCTATTTAATGTAAATTGATGTAAGTAATTTTAGTATGAAATAATTTAGAGCAGAAGTTATCAGACTGAAAGAATTTGAATTAAAAGGATGAGTGTGGTTTTGGTAGTGTGATAAGAATTCATGGTTGGAAAGGAGAATGTTGACCTTGTATGATCTTCGCAAGAGTTTTACAATCCTATATTTTATTATAGACTTGTTTGGCTCACATTAAGCCTTTGTCAGGTCACACACTTAAATTTATGCCGAATGGAGGATCGCAAGCAGAGTGGGGTAGATTTTTGTGGCGAAAGTATGAATTTAGAGATCGAAAATTGTAATTTATTTTGATAAAATGATAATGAAGTATTTATTTAGAAATATTATAGTTTTATTAAGCTTTTGTAATAAAATGATCAAGATTTGGTAACTTGTTAAAAACCCTTTTCTTTGGCTGCTCTTGGTTGTACTTGGTGAGAAATATATTTTGTTAAAAAATTGAGATTAACCTGTCAAATATATAATCCGGATACAAATTAAAATAAAAAAAAGTTCCTCAGATATTCTATTTCAGAATTAAAAGGAAACCAATCAAAGCAAATGTCGTAAGCGACATGGATAAGTATTTTTTTATGCTGACAAGTTTAACTTGTTTAGAAGTGCTGCTAAAATAGGTTTTCTGTAGACTGATGTTTTGAATTTAGAGTTCATTATTGTAACAGTAACTAAAAGAAGGAAATTTTATTATGAGTTTCTGTTTGCTTTGAAAATTTACTATTATAGACCTAGTTACTTATGTAATTCAAGAATAAACGGGCATACTCTTTGTTCTTTATGATAAGAAAACATTCATCAACTTATCTTTTAAACATTAACGGTTGGAATTTTGCCATGTTTTTCGTGGTGACAATATTTTTCTAATAAAACTGGGTTCCATTGAAGAACCCATGGCCACACGCCCGTGCTGAAGACAAAGGATTCCATTGAAGGAAAATATTGTATTTTTCACAGCTAATTTCAAAAGACTTAAGAAGATAGGTCTGGCTATTCCTAAGATGTTATCGTTCTTATGATAAGATGTATTTGATGTAATGTTGCAAGTTTCCAGGACAGGCAGGTTGGTAAACAATGACTACAATAATATAAATCATAAAAGTGATAAATATTGAGTTGGGGAAATATAGTTCACAAGAATCAAAAGACTATTACGGAGTGGGATAACTAAAGGCATCAAAAACCTCGCTAGGTTAAAATTACATATTATCTCGGATAAATAAGATTAGATGTAAGAGTGAAACAAATTGTTTATCTTATCTTCTACCTTGATAATAAATTTGAAGAAATTCAAATCAAGTTTACAAAATTTTTTGATTCATCAGATATGACAAGTTGTATATACAGATATAATGACTGATTTAAATAACCACACATTTACCTTTATCAGGTTTGGAACTTAAATTGATGGTCATTACGAAGGTTGGACCAAATTATAAAATCTGTAAAACAATCCGGGCAAAAAACTTTAAAATTATTGTATTCGTAATAGAATCTGTTAACCAAATATTAAATTTCATCCATAAATTAGAGGTTGATTTTAAACTCAAGAGAAGAATAATTGTGTGATAAAGTATTTCAAAATTGGAAAAATATTTTCATGGTCCAATTTAAAAATGTCCGAGTCTAATTCTAATCGCAAGAAGAAAATTTCATTTCCTCTGGGTAAAAACTTGGTTAGAGGCATTAATAATAACCATCTCTTGCTTTGTTAAAATCAAAATTAATGCCAATATTATGATTTATGCGGGATAAGGTTAAGGGGAACCTATCGACTTCCTCTCAGTGAGTGCATCTATAATCAATAGTTTTTTATCAGCTTCAAAGTTATAGGTCAATTTTTGTTACTATTGTTTTCATTGTTTGGAAGATATTTTTTTTTAAGTGATTTTTAATATTTGAATTACTCAGCAGTTTCTTATATATCATAATTTCCATTTATGATTTACTTAGTGTTTTTAAAATTAGAGTTTATGTATTATATAGCCTCTTGGAATTTATGAATCGATCGCATTAGTTTCTTTGTATTTTTATAGTACTCTTAGTCGTTAAAGATGGTTTCCGTTGAGGACATAAACGTCCGGAAAATATAATGTGAACCAAGTACGTGAGAATATTGGCTAATAACTTAACGTAAACTGTGGAAAAGTTTGTGATGCAGATTGATTGGATGTACCAGCAAGGCACACGGCGAAAGTAACACGCGAATGGTTCCTGCAAAACGATATTACTGTTCTACATTCGCCTAGTCAATCAATCCCCTCACTTAAATCCGAAAAAAGGTGTGGCGAATATTGAATGAACAATTTACAAGAGTAAACATAGATACTTCTCATTTTAAATCTACCTATACGAGTAAGAAGGAGTGGGCAAATATTTGAACACAATTTTATCCTGTCTTGGTCGTTTTATATAAAACGCCTGACAGCAGCAGGGCAAACAATGATGGTGCACCGAGGCTCTCTCTATATTAAGTGTCTAAATACCTATTTCCTCTTTTATATAGGTTTTGTTTATATAATGTGATATAAATGTAATGAATGTTTTTATTATTGCCCTTAAATGTAATAAAGACCGTCAATTAATAATATGGGCGTTTGATAGTAAAGATATACAGATGGAAATTATTTAAATAAACACTTTTGAGCATCTAAATATTTGTTTCACATTGTATATTTATTTTTATTTATTTTAATACTTTTGGACCCCTTTTGGATTTAATTAAAACTATAATTCTTCGTGTCATGGATTTCGCCAAATTTACACAAAATTCTAACGTTATCTTTCTACACTCAGCTGTAATTTTTTCTAAAGTTTTATTTGTACTACGGTACTTCTTATTGATTGTCCAAGCTCTCTTCCCCACAGTTTAATTGGATTTAACTCTTGGCTCTGTGATAGCCACTCCATATGGGTGATCCATATTTCTTCAAACCATTTCTTGGTGTGGGTGTATGTAGAGATATATATACATTGTCACGCTGAAATATAACTTTATTAATTGGTGTTATGGGATCCAATAGTCTTGGGATATCATGGTGGTATATGATGTAGAGTATATGCGTAACTAGCATAGGAACATTAGCCTTTGGCCTGATGAAGACATGCACACCCATACCAGGATAAAACCTCATCCATGCTTCACATTTGTTACCACTAAAGCAGGGTGATGACTCTGTAACTCTTAGTACCACACAGGTACCCCTTAAAGTGCTGAAATTCTGTAAAAATCTTACATAATGTTGAATTTTTAAATGATTTTCTTCAAAAATATATATACATAACTTAAATTTAAAGCAACAATACAATAGTCATTCTTACAAACCTGAAAATTACTTCAAATTTACCAAATAACGTTAGACCACTCATCTCTCTTGTGTCCAATTTTTGTGATCTTTGCTCCGCTAAAGACATTGTTTCTATTGGCCTCGTATGTCGATAGATTGTTTCCCACTTGCAATTTTTCAGCCCTTGATTTTTAAGTTTACTTCTAGCTAATCTGGATGATATTTATGAATATGAAACTTCATTCAACTCCACAGCATGTTATGAATATGCTTATCTGCGATTCTGTGATTTAAGCCGAATGATAGGTGTTGGAAGACGTTTTCTGCCACATTTATTCCTTGATATAAAACTATTGGTCTCTTGATATAGTTTTATATTTGTCTGGACAGCATATCTTGAACATTTTATTTCTCTAGCAATTTCAATTTGTGATAACCCTTAGCTATAGAGAAGTTGGACTTGTGCCCTCTGTGTAGGTTCTTTAGTTTCAGTCATATTACCAAATTGGAACGATATTGAATACATAATAGTTAGAAAGTTAAGCTGAAACATGAAATATTCGTAAATTCTACTTGACCGTCTGAATTGTGTCTAAGACCACTCTCAAAATGTGGGGCAACATAACCTCACCCTGATTGGAGATGCACTCAATGACGATCACATTTGGGGGAACTTGGTCTTCATGATAGATGGAACGTCACATAAATTCTAGGCAAGTCACCTGTTGTTCGGGTTGTTGTGAAATTCATGATGTGAGACAGCGCCCCGTCCGGCCCCAGCTTAGCCTCTCTTCCTTCCTTCAGATAGCCTGTATTCCTATCCTACCTCGTCGCTTTTCATACAACCTCTCCCACAACTTTCTCTGGTCAGCCTCTAATTTCACAGGGTAGAAGCTGACCTTCTTCTCAGCCAATCGTCCCGGATCGGGGCTGAGGGGGGAGGGGACAATGTCCCCTAACCCCTGAGCTCCGGTCTGGGGTGGTTGGCTTTTAACAACCTGCTTCATCCCCACCCATACCTTCCTCACATCCCTTTTCCTCTCGTCTTCAAAATCTATCCGTTTTACGCCGTGTTCAAGGTGGAGCCGCCATGCCGAAGGACTGCCAGGCCACCAGGCGGGAGGGGTGGTCCCAAATGGCGGCGCCTGGCTCTGCCGGGCCTGTAAGCACCTCTTGCAGTGCGGGCTACTGCAAGAGGTGGTGAGCGATTGCGTCCCGTAAAACAAAGAGGGTCACCATGCCCAATGATGAAACAAAAAAACATCTCCCCTTAATTCCCCCTATAACAACAACGGAGCCGCCCTCGTGCAGCTCCACAGAAAAGATGGAGGTCCCCCCCCCCCTGTGCTTGCGCAGGGGACCCTCCATACTTCTTTAACCGGAGAGGAGGCTTACTCCTCTCGTACGCCTACGGGTGTAGGGGACTCCCCCTCACCCCCTTCTCTGGAGGTGCTTTCGGGCACCTCCCTATCTCCAGCGGCAGTCCCTCCTATGCTTTCTAAGGGGACTGCCAAGAAAGCCAGCAGGCAGCCCATTGCCGACCGCCCCTCGTACAAGCGGCTCGGTAGGGCAAACCCCCTTAGGGGGGAGAGGGAAGCCAGGCCCCTTCGGTCGCTTCCCTCAAAAGACCTGCTGGCAAAAATATTAAACCTTGCCGGGGTCAAGGCCTGTGCCTCCCCACTAAAGACTCATGACGCTGCCAAGGGGACCTGCGATGTCCTGGGAGGGGATGGCCAACTGGAGGCCCCTCCTGTGATAGACATGGTCCTTGAGGAAAACCAGCCTCAGACGGTAGGGCCTTCCATGGGGGGAAATCCGGGCTTAGCGCCAAGCACCGAACCCGAATCCACTCCTATGCAAGGTCCTCATCAAACGGCTGTGGATTCTCAGGCAGGACAAGGAGGGGAGGGTTCTCCTCCGGATGAATCCCCTGCGCCCACCGGGACCTTCTCCATTTCAGAGAAGGACCTGGCTGAGGCCGGTCCATCTGGCCTCGGGGCTTCTACCGGCGGGGGTGAGAAGCGGGTTCATTCCCCGCCCTCCTCTCCTAAAAAGAAGAAAAAGACAAGAAAGACGAAAAAGACTCGGGGCTCCTCTCCATCCGCGGGGGCTGCGGGGACGGATGGGTCTGCTGCCACTTTGGTAGGCGACCAAGCCAAGATCGGCACATCCGGCCCCTCTACCCCCTCGTGTGCGGAGCCCCTGACTAAGACCAAGAGTGCACAGGGCGGAGCCTCGATGACATCGGGGCCCCTCATTCAGAGGTTACCTGGCGTTTTCGAGCCCGCTGGCTTCAAACGCTTCCTCGTTATTCGCTCCACTGATGGCACCATGTTGTCCAAGGGCAACATGATCCATCAGAGGAGAGGATTAGCTAGTGCAATTGGTAGAGAGCCGAAGGTAACCCGTTTCTCGGACGGGAGCCTTTTGGCGAATGCGGCGAATCCGCCGAGGCGGCCAAGATAAGTGCTCTTCGAACACTTCATGGCACCCCGGTGAGTGTGACGCCGCACTCTACCATGAACTTTGTAAAAGGAGTAGTTTATGCGAGGGAACTCGTTGACTACTCCATAGAAGACATCACCCTAGAGCTGGCCGACCATGGGGCGGTCAAGGTCGAACGTGTGATGAGAAAACAGGGAGGGGCCTCGAGACCCACCCCTACACTCTTCGTCACGTTCGACTGTGATAAGCTCCCTGAGTCGGTGCGTGCCGGTTGGTACCGCTACCGCGTGAAGGCATTCGTGCCACTGCCGCGGCGGTGCTATTACTGTCACCGCTTCGGCCACACGAATCGATCATGTAGACGTGCAAAATCGGGGTCACCCGAAGTCTGTGTAAATTGCTCCAAGGTCGCACACGATAAGTCCAAATCGTGTGTGGCCAAGTGTGTCAATTGCGGAGAGCCGCACCCTGCTTCTTCGAAGCAATGTGGTGCATACCTCCTTGAGAAAGAAATCCTGGCCGTTCAGGCCCAGGATCGACTCTCATTCCGCGAGGCTAAGGACTTGGTCCTGGCGCGCCCGGCTCTGCCTGGGACGTCATATGCCTCAATAGTTAGAAAAGCACCCTCTGCTCCTGGCCCATCCAGGCCAACGAGCACGGTTGTTTCCGCGCAAATTCGGAGCCCTTCTGCGGGTTCTACTACACCCGGGCGCTCCCCTGGTAGAGCTGGCGGAAAAAAGGGTTCATACCCAGCCCCGGCTAATACCAGGGCTCCCCCCTCTTCCCCCAGCGTGACCGTTTCCCGTAAGGCGAAACGGCCACGCGCCTGCACAGAGTCGTTAGACTCACAGGAGGCAACACCCCTGAAGATAGTCGCTAGGCCATCTTCCGGGGTTCCTAAAGCTTTTCCCCGAAAGGAGGACAGCAACAAAGGAGCTTCGGCCCCTTCGCCCACGCCCCGAGGTGGAGCGAGTGGCTCAGAGACGGTGGTTCCTCGAAAAGAGGGCCCCCCGCCTCCCGAGCCGCAACGCCCGCCTAAGGTTTCGAGGCGGAGGGAGGAAAAGACTCGCATGGCGAGCCGACCTCCCCCAATAAGTCCTCGAAGGCGACAGCGCCTTCAGCGCTTTGTCCGGCCAACAGCGCCCGGGGTTCTGCCCCCGGGAAGCGTACGGCCATTCCCGTGAGGGTCTTCAATTCGAGGAGGGCCCCCGCGTCTCCTCCGAGCTAGGCCTGGAGGGCATATTTCTTGAATGGAATTGCCGTGAAATCGGGGCCAACTGGGAGGAGCTGCGGAGGCTCGTCTCGTCCCGTTCCCCGTTAGCTATTTTTTTGCAGGAGACCATGCTAGGCGCGTGCCCGCTGCCTGCCCTCCCGGGGTATAAGGGTCTTGTGACCCCACCACCGCGGGATGGCCGGGCTGGGGGATGCGCGGTTTACACCCGGCATGATGTCTCCGTTCTTCCTTTCTCTTTAGATACCTCCTTTCAGGCAGTGGCTGTGCAGCTGCACCTGGATAGGAGGTATACTATCATTTCTGCGTACATTCCACCGTCAGCTGACTTCGACGCGGGGGACTTCCGCCGCGTCGTAGCACGGTTGCCGAGGCCCTATCTCTTGCTTGGAGATCTGAACGGCAGGCATCCTCTCTGGGGAGATTACTCCATAAATCCCAGGGGACAAGTCCTTGCCGATCTGATCGAAGAGCTTCAGATGGGTGTCCTAAACGTGGATGAGTTTACGCATCACTCAGAGAACCGCTTCATTTTCTTGCCTTGACCTATCTCTGTGCTCTTCGGATGCACAGCCTGATTTTGATTGGGGGGTGGTCGATGACCTCCATGGTAGTGATCACTTTCCCATTCAAATATCATTTTCAGGGCAACTGCCGCCTGAGAGACCACCTCGGTGGTGCTTGGCGCGGGCGCGGTGGCCTGCATTTCAGGAAATGACTGAATTCTCTATCTCAGTCGAGGAGTTTAGGTCGGTAGATGAGGCCGTTGAGTTCTTCTCCGGCAACCTCATCGCCGTAGGCCTTACTACTATTCCTAGGACGTCTGGCCGTTTTGCACGCCGACCACTCCCATGGTGGTCGGCCGAGTGTGAGACGGCCCTCAAACAGAAGCGTTATGCCTACATGCGCTATAAGCGCCGCCCGAACGATTTCACTGTCGCTGAATTTCGTCGGGCTATGGCTAGGTTCCGGTATATTTCGAAGCACGCCCGCCGCTCTTCTTGGCGGGCATACGTGTCTTCACTTAACGGGAAGACCCCTTTAGCTGAGGTATGGAAGCGAGTCAAAAGGATTCGGGGCAAGTTCTCGCAAGACCCCCCTCCCGTTCTCCAGGAGAATGGGACCGCAATCTCGGATCCCGCGTCCGTGGCGGAATCCTTAGCGACCGCTTTTTCCGCATTCTCTAGCCGTGATGCTGCTCCGCCAGCATTCAATGCACGTCGTGATGTCGCGGAAGGCCGCAGGCTGGACTTTACCTCCAGAGGCGGAGAACCCTTCAACGACAAGTTTACTGTGAGTGAGTTGCGTTCCGCTCTCGCTTCGTGCGCGGACACCGCCCATGGTCCGGACGATGTCCCGTACGCCATGCTTCGACACTGGGTGAGCGAGGCATGGCCTTTCTGTTAGATCTGTTCAACAGGATCTGGGTGGAAGGTCTTCTCCCAGACTCCTGGCGAATCGCTACTGTGCTCGCCTTTCGCAAGCCGGGGAGAGATCACTCTACTCCGACCGGTTTCCGCCCAATCTCTCTAACCTCTTGCGTGTGCAAGTTGATGGAGAAATTGGTAAATGTTAGATTAGCCTATTTCCTGGACAGCGGAGGCCATCTGTCTTCTGCACAGTGCGGCTTCCGTAAGTTCCACTCCACGTCGGATGCTTTGCTCCGACTGGAAAGTGCCGTCTGCGAGGCTTTCCTTCGTAGACAGCACTACGCCACGGTGTTTTTTGATCTGGAGAAGGCCTATGATACCGCATGGCGATACGGTATCATGGAGACTCTCCACACGATGGGGGCGAGGGGACGCCTCCCAATTTTTATATCTGAATTTTTGCGAGATCGTCGATTCCGCGTACGGGTAAGGGGAGCCCTCTCCGGCCCAAAGACGCAGGAAGAGGGTGTCCCGCAGGAAGGTGTCCTCAGTGTCACACTCTTTGCCCTGAGCATCAACGGCATCACCTCGGTGCTGCCGGAAGATGTTCTCGCTACGCTCTACGTGGACGACCTTTCGATCTGTTTTGGCGCGGCCCAGATGCCAACTCTGGAGCGTCGACTCCAACAGGCATTGAACCGCGTCTCTCGCTATGCCGAAGCGCACAGGTTTCGCTTTTCTTTGGCCAAGACTAAGGTGGTGCACTTCTGCCGCCATCCACGGCTTCACCCCGACCCAGATTTGTTTCTTAATGGGGTGCGCCTGGATGTGGTTGAGTCGCACCGTTTCCTTGGTCTTGTATTCGACCGACGCCTCACCTGGGAGGCTCATATTCGCAGCCTTAGGGTCTCTTGTACCCGCGCCATGGACATTCTCCGTTCTGTGACGTTCAGCGCTTGGGGCGCTGATAGGGCTACCGCCTTACTTTTTTATCGATCCTTTGTTCGCTCGAAGCTCGACTACGGATGCGAGTTTTATGCATCCGCAGCCGAGCGTTTATTGCGGAAGGTGGATTCGATCCACCACACCGGCCTTCGCCTTGCGACCGGTGCCTTCCGCACTTCCCCCATTGAGAGCCTGTTGGTCGATGCTGGGGAGATGCCACTCGCTCTGCGCCGCGTGCAGTGCATCACTCGCCTGTACGCGCGAGCCCGGCGCCTCCCTCAGTCGCCAACAGCTCTCACTGCATCCGCAGCTGATCTCGATGGTGCCTATGCCGCCGAGAGACGCCAGTCATACCCTAAGCCCTTTGGGTTTAGGGCCAGGAAACTCCTTCGAGAGGTAGATATAGCTCTCGGGCCGGTGGCGCCCCTGGTTCTGCCCAGGACGCCACCCTGGAGGGTACCACATTTGGCTATTTGTCGCCACGCCTCTGCTCCCAAAGCTTGTACTGCGCCGGGAGTATTGCGTTCGACCTTTTTGGAGCACACATCGTGTCACGCTGGTACCGTGCCAGTGTATACGGATGGCTCCAAGTCCCAAGAGGGGGTCGGCTTCCACGCCGTATCCCCTCTGTTTGAAGTCAGCGGGGCTCTACCAGGCGCTGCGTCTGTCTTCACGGCCGAGCTGGTGGCAATACACCACTCGGTACGGGAGATTACGCGACGTGCCCGGTTCGGAGACCGGATTGTGATCTATAGCGACTCACAAAGCGCCCTGAGTGCTCTCGGGGCATTGGAATCTCCGCATCCCCTGGTTCGCGATATCCGTGACGCCACGGTTTTGGCGAGCCGGGCAGATGTCGAGATTATCTTCTGCTGGGTTCCTGGACATGTAGGAATTGCGGGGAATGAGCGCGCCGATGAGGGCGCCAAAGAGTCCGCGAGGACTCTGCGACCGGACCAGCGTTTCGCTCTTCCTCACACCGACTACATGGCAGGAATACGGGCAGCTCTTCGGACTGCTTGGCAAAGAAGATGGGAGACGGTCGAAGGGAACTTAAAGTTGCGTGCCATTGCGCCGCGACTGTTCCCATGGACCTATCCCCCAATGCCGCGGCGGCTTCAGGTTGCTTTCTGTCGTCTTCGAATCGGACACACTCGTGTGACGCATCGTTACTTGGTGGAGCGCTCGCATGTGCCCTATTGCAACGACTGCGTCGTCCCCCAGACTGTTCGGCATATTCTTGTCGAATGTCCCAGTCTGGGTGATCTTCGCGCACGATACCTGTCTCGGTACCGGGATGGGCGGGGTCGCTACCGCCTGTCCCTTGTACTCGGGACGAGTGCGTGCACCATGACTGGTGGACTTATTGACTTTTTGGGGGAGGCCGGCTTTCTCCCCTTTATTTAAGGTTCCTTTTTTTGTTATTGTTTTGTTTTAGGTTGCACTCTCCTGCACCGGGGTGAGGGGGACCTCCCCCCGCTGCCGGAGATTGCTTCGATTGTTAAGTTTTTCCAATTTATATTGATTGTTAAGTTTTCATATTTTAACTTTAAAGTAGCCTAATTCTAGGCTGTCGTGTTTTTCGGCGACTTATGCCCAAGTGGGTAGTTGCCAGATGGGCTCTAAAAAAAAAAAAAAAAAAAAAAAAAAAAAAAAGCACCATGACTGGTGGACTGATTGACTTTTTTGGGGAGGTCGGCCTTCTCCCCTTTATTTAAGGTTCCTTTTTTTTTTTTTTTTGTTATTGTTTTGTTTTAGGTTGCACTCTCCTGCACCGGGGTGAGGGGGACCTCCCCCCGCTGCCGGAGATTGCTTCGATTGTTAAGTTTTTCCAATTTATATTGATTGTTAAGTTTTCATATTTTAACTTTAAAGTAGCCTAATTCTAGGCTGTCGTGTTTTTCGGCGACTTATGCCCAAGTGGGTAGTTGCCAGATGGGCTGTATAAAAAAAAAAAAAAAAAATACTCTGACCAGTTTCCGCCCAATCTCTCTAACCTCTTGCGTGTGCAAGTTGATGGAGAAATTGGTAAATGTTAGATTAGTTTTTTTCCTGGACAGCGTAGGCCATCTGTCTTCCGCACAGTGCGGCTTCCGCAAGTTTCACTCCACGTCGGATGCTCTGCTCCTACTGGAAAATGCCTCTGCGAGGCTTTCCTTCGTAGACAGCACTACGCCACGGTGTTTTTCGATCTGGAGAAGGCCTATGATACCGCATGGCGATACGGTATCATGGAGACTCTCCACACGATGGGGGCGAGGGGACGCCTCCCAATGTTTATATCTGAATTTTTGCGAGATCGTCTATTCCGCGTACGGGTGTGGGGAGCCCTCTCCGGCCCAAAGGAGCAGGAAGAGGGTGTCCCGCAGGGAAGTGTCCTCAGTGTCACACTCTTTGCCCTGAGCATCAACGGCATCACCTCGGTGCTGCCGGAAGATGTTCTCGCTACGCTCTACGTGGACGACCTTTCGATCTGTTTTGGCGCGGCCCAGATGCCAACTCTGGAGCGTCGACTCCAACAGGCATTGACTTGCGTCTCTCGCTATGCCGAAGCGCACAGGTTTCGCTTTTCTTTGGCCAAGACTAAGGTGGTGCACTTCTGCCGCCCACCACGGCTTCACCCCGACCCAGATTTGTTTTTTAATGGGGTGCGCCTGGATGTGGTTGAGTTGCGCCGTTTCCTTGGTCTTGTATTCGACTGACCTCTCAACTGGGAGGACCATATTTGCAGCCTTAGGGTCTCTTGTACCCGCGCCATGGACATTCTCCGTTCCCTGACGTTCAGCGCTTACCGCGCTGATAGGGCTACTGCCTTACTTTTTTTATCGATCCTTTGTTCGCTCGAAGCTCGACTACGGATGCGAGTTTTATGCATCCGCAGCCAAGCGTTTATTGCGCAAAGTGGATTCGATCCATCACACCGGCCTTCGCCTTGCGACCGGTGCCTTCCGCACTTCCCCTATTGAGAGCCTGTTGGACGATGCTGGGGAGATGCCACTCGCTCTGCGCCGCCCCGTAAGTGGCGCGGCAATTTGCCATCCTGGCCGCCGTGCTGACGGGATCCAGCACTCCGTCCGGCCCCAGCTTAGCCTCTCTTATTTCCTTCAGATAGCCCGATTTCTCCCCTACCTCGTCGCTTTTCATACAACCTCTCCCACAACTTTCTCTGGTCAGCCTCTAATTTCACAGGGTAGAATGCTGACCTTCTTCTCAAGCCAACCACCCCGGATCGGGGCTGAGGGGGGAGGGGACATTGTTCCCTATCCCCTGAGCTCCGGTTCGGGATGGGGGTTTTTTAACAACCTGCTTCATCCCCACCCACATCTTCCTCACATCCCTTTTCCTCTCCTCTTCACAACCTATATTTTTTACGCCGTGTCCAAGGTGGAGCCGCCATGCCGAAGGACTGCCAGGCCACCAGGCGGGAGGGGTGGTCCCGAATGGCGGCGCCTGGCTCTGCCGGGCTTGTAAGCACCTCTCGCAGTGCGGGCAACTGCGAGAGGTGATGAACTATTGCGTCCCGTAATCAAAAGAGGGTCACCATGCACATGAATGAAAAAAAACAACAAAAAACCCAACCCCCAACTTCCCCAAGAAAATCGACGGAGACGCCCTCGGGCAGCTCCACCGAGAAAATGGAGGTTCCCCCCCTTGTGCTTGCGCAAGGGACCCTCCATAATTCTTTAACCGGAGAGGAGGCTTACTCCTCTCCTACGCCTACGGGTGTAGGGGACTCCCCCTCACCCCCTTCTCTGGAGGTGCTTTCGGGCACCTCCCTATCTCCAGCGGCAGTCCCTCCTTTGCTTTCTAAGGGGACTGCCAAGAAAGCCAGCAGGCAGCCCATTGCCGACCGCCCCTCGTGCAAGCGGCTCGGTAGGGCAAACCCCCTTAGGGGGGAGAGGGAAGCCAGGCCCCTTCGGTCGCTTCCCTCAAAAGACCTGCTGGCAAGAATTTTAAACCTTGCTGGGGTCAAGGCCTGTGCCTCCCCACACCACCTGACTAGTGACAATACTGCCAAGGGGACCTGCGATGTCCTGGGAGGGGATGGCCAACTGGAGGCCCCTCTTGTGATAGACATGGTCCTTGAGGAGACCCAGCCTCAGACGGTAGGGCCTTCCATGGGGGGGAGTTCGGGCTCGGCGCCAAGCACCGAACCCGAATCCGCCCCTATGCAAGGTCCTCCTCAAATGGCTGAGGGCTCCGAGGCAATAAAAGGAGGGGAGGGATCTCCTCCGACAGGTGCCCCTACGACAACCAGGACCTTCTCCATTTCGGAGAGGGACCTGGCTGAGGCTGGTCCATCTGGCCTGGGGACTTCTGCCGGCGGAGGTGAAAAGCGGGTTCATTCCCCGCCCTCCTCTCCGAAAAAGAAAAAGAAAAAGACTAAAAAGACAAAAAAGACTCGGGGCTCCTCTCCATCCGCGGGGGCTGCGGGGACGGATGGGTCTGCTGCCACTCTGGCAAGCGACCAAGCCAAGATCGGCACATCCGCCCCCTCTGCCCCCCCGGTTGCGGAGCCCCTGACAAAGAAGACTAATACCAAGAGTGCACAGGGCGGAGCCTCGATGACATCGGGGCCCCTCATTCAGAGGTTACCTGGCGTTTTCGAGCCCGCTGGCTTCAAACGCTTCCTCGTTATTCGCTCCACTGATGGCACCATGTTGTCCAAGGGCAACATGATCCATCAGAGGAGAGGATTAGCTAGTGCAATTGGTAGAGAGCCGAAGGTAACCCGTTTCTCGGACGGGAGCCTTCTGGCGAATGCGGCGAATCCCGCCGAGGCGGCCAAGATTAGTGCTCTTCGGACACTTCATGGCACCCCGGTGAGTGTGACGCCGCACTCTACCATGAACTTTGTGAAAGGAGTAGTTTATGCGAGGGAACTCGTTGACTACTCCATTGAGGACATCACCTTAGAGCTGGCCGACCATGGGGCGGTAAAGGTCGAACGTGTGATGAGAAAACAGGGAGGGGCCTCGAGACCCACCCCTACACTCTTCGTCACGTTCGACTGTGACAAGCTTCCTGAGTCGGTGCGTGCCGGTTGGTACCGCTACCGCGTGAAGGCATTCGTGCCACTGCCGCGGCGGTGCTATTACTGTCACCGCTTCGGCCATACGAATCGCTCATGTAGACGTGCAAAGTCGGGGTCACCCGAAGTCTGTGTAAATTGCTCCAAGGTCGCACACGATAAGTCCAAATCGTGTGTGGCCAAGTGTGTCAATTGCGGAGAGCCGCACCCTGCTTCTTCGAAGCAATGTGGTGCATATCTCCTTGAGAAAAAAATCCTGGCCGTTCAGGCCCAGGATCGACTCTCATTCCGCGAGGCAAAGGACTTGGTCCTGGCGCGCCCGGCTCTGCCTGGGACGTCATATGCCTCAATAGTTAGGAAGGCACCCTCTGCTCCTGGCCCATCCAGGCCAACGAGCACGGTTGTTTCCGCGCCCATTCGGAGCCCTTCTGCGGGCTCTACTCCACCCGGGCGCTCCCCTGGTAAAGCTGGCGGCAAAAAGGGTTCATACCCTGCCCCGGCTAAAACCAGGGCTCCCCCCTCCTCCCCCAGCGGGACCGTTTGCCGTAAGGCGAAACGGCCACGCGCCTCCACCGAGTCGTTAGACTCACAGGAGGCAACACCCCTGAAGATGGTCGCTAGGCCATCTTCCGGGGTTCCTAAAGCTGTCCCCCGAAAGGAGGACAGCAACAAAGGAGCTTCGGCTCCTTCGACCACGCCCCGAGGTGGAGCGAGTTGCTCGGAGACGGTGGTTCCTCGAAAAGAGGGCCCCCCGCCTCCGAAGCCGCAACGCCCGCCTAAGGTTTCGAGGCGGAGGGAGGAAAAGACTCGCATGGCGAGCCCAACCTCCCTCAATAAGTCCTCGAAGGCGACAGCGCCTTCAGCGCTTTGTCCGGCCAACAGCGCCCGGGGTTCTGCCCCCGGGAAGCGTACGGCCATTCCCGTGAGGGTCTTCAATTCGAGGAGGGCCCCCGCGTCTCCTCCGAGCTAGGCCTGGAGGGCATATTCCTTCAATGGAATTGCCGTGGACTCCGGGCCAACTGGGAGGAGCTGCGGAGGCTCGTCTCGTCCCGTTCCCCGTTAGCTATTTTTTTGCAGGAGACCATGCTAGGTGCGTGCCCCCTCCCTGCCCTCCCGGGGTATAAGGGTCTTGCGACCCCACCACCGCGGGATGGCCGGGCTGGGGGATGCGCAGTTTACACCCGGCATGATGTCTCCGTTCTTCCTTTCTCTTTAGATACCTCCCTTCAGGCAGTGGCTGTGCAGCTGCACCTGGATAGGAGGTATACTATCATTTCTGCGTACATTCCACCGTCAGCTGACTTCGACGCGGGGGACTTCCGCCGCGTCGTGGCACGGTTGCCGAGGCCCTATCTCTTGCTTGGAGATCTGAACGGCGGGCATCCTCTCTGGGGAGATTACTCCATAAATCCCAGAGGACAAGTCCTTGCCGATCTGATCGAAGAGCTTGAGATGGGTGTCCTAAACGTGGATGAGTTTACGCATCACTGTCCGAGAACCGCTTCATTTTCTTGCCTTGACCTATCTTTGTGCTCTTCGGATGCACAGCCTGATTTTGATTGGGGGGTGGTCGATGACCTCCATGGTAGTGATCACTTTCCCATTCAAATATCATTTTCAGGGCAACTGCCGCCTGAGAGACCACCTCGGTGGTGCTTGACGCGGGCGCGGTGGCCTGCATTTCAGGAAATGACTGAATTCTCTATCTCAGTCGAGGAGTTTAGGTCGGTAGATGAGGCCGTTGAGTTCTTCTCCGGCAACCTCATCGCCGTAGGCCTTACTACTATTCCTAGGACGTCTGGCCGTTTTGCACGCCGACCACTCCCATGGTGGTTGGCCGAGTGTGAGACGGCCCTCAAACAGAAGCGTTATGCCTACATGCGCTATAAGCGCCGCCCGAACGATTTCACTGTCGCTGAATTTCGTCGGGCTAGGGCTAGGTTCCGGTATATTTCGAAGCACGCCCGCCGCTCTTCTTGGCGGGCATACGTGTCTTCACTTAACGGGAAGACCCCTTTAGCTGAGGTGTGGAAGCGAGTCAAAAGGATTCGGGGCAAGTTCTCGCAGGACCCCCCTCCCGTTCTCCAGGAGAATGGGACCGCAATCTCAGACCCCGCGTCCGTGCCGGAATCCTTAGCGACCGCTTTTTCCGCATTCTCTAGCCGTGATGCTGCTCCGCCAGCATTCAATGCACGTCGTGATGTCGCGGAAGGCCGCCGGCTGGACTTTACCTCCAGTGGCGGAGAACCCTTCAACGAAAAGTTTACTGTGAGTGAGTTGCGTTCCGCTCTCGCTTCGTGCGCGGACACCGCCTATGGTCCGGACGATGTCCCGTACGCCATGCTTCGACACCTGGGTGAGCGAGGCATGGCCTTTCTGTTAGATCTGTTCAACAGGATCTGGGTGGAAGGTCTTCTCCCAGACTCCTGGCGAATCGCTACTGTGCTCGCCTTTCGCAAACCGGGGAGAGATCACTCTACTCCGACCGGTTTCCGCCCAATCTCTCTATCCTCTTGCGTGTGCAAGTTGATGGAGAAATTGGTAAACGTTAGATTAGCTTTTTTCCTGGACAGCGGAGGCCATCTGTCTTCCGCACAGTGCGGCTTCCGCAAGTTCCACTCCACGTCGGATGCTCTGCTTCGACTGGAAAATGCCGTCTGCGAGGCTTTCCTTCGTAGACAGCACTACGCCACGGTGTTTTTCGATCTGGAGAAGGCCTATGATACCGCATGGCGATACGGTATCATGGAGACTCTCTACACGATGGGGGCGAGGGGACGCCTCCCAATGTTTATATCTGAATTTTTGCGAGATCGTCGATTCCGCGTACGGGTGGGGGGAGCTCTCTCCGGCCCAAAGGAGCAGGAAGAGGGTGTCCCGCAGGGAAGTGTCCTCAGTGTCACACTCTTTGCACTGACCACGTAAGGGGCGCGGCGATTTGCCATCCTGGCCGCCGTGCTGACGGGATCCAGCGCTCCGTCCGGCCCCAGCTTAGCCTCTCTTCCTTCCTTCAGATAGCCCGATTTCTCCCCTACCTCGTCGCTTTTCATACAACCTCTCCCACAACTTTCTCTGGTCAGCCTCTAATTTCACAGGGTAGAATGCTGACCTTCTTCTCAAGCCAACCACCCCGGATCGGGGCTGAGGGGGGGAGGGGACATTGTTCCCTAACCCCTCAGCTCCGGTTCGGGATGGGGTTTTTTTAACAACCTGCTTCATCCCCACCCACATCTTCCTCACATCCCTTTTCCTCTCCTCTTCACAACCTATATTTTTTACGCCGTGTCCAAGGTGGAGCCGCCATGCCGAAGGACTGCCAGGCCACCAGGCGGGAGGGGTGGTCCCGAATGGCGGCGCCTGGCTCTGCCGGGCTTGTAAGCACCTCTCGCAGTGCGGGCAACTGCGAGAGGTGATGAGCTATTGCGTCCCGTAATCAAAAGAGGGTCACCATGCCCATGTATGAAAAAAAACAAAAACCCCAACCCCCAACTTCCCCCAAAACATCTACGGAGCCGCCCTCGGGCAGCTCCACCGAGAAAATGGAGGTCCCCCCCCTTGTGCTTGCGCAAGGGACCCTCCATAATTCTTTAACCGGAGAGGAGGCTTACTCCTCTCCTACGCCTACGGGTGTAGGGGACTCCCCCTCACCCCCTTCTCTGGAGGTGCTTTCGGGCACCTCCCTATCTCCAGCGGCAGTCCCTCCTTTGCTTTCTAAGGGGACTGCCAAGAAAGCCAGCAGGCAGCCCATTGCCGACCCCCCCTCGTGCAAGCGGCTCGGTAGGGCAAACCCCCTTAGGGGGGAGAGGGAAGCCAGGCCCCTTCGGTCGCTTCCCTCAAAAGACCTGCTGGCAAGAATTTTGAACCTTGCTGGGGTCAAGGCCTGTGCCTCCCCACACCACCTGACTAGTGACAATACTGCCAAGGGGACCTGCGATGTCCTGGGAGGGGATGGCCAACTGGAGGCCCCTCCTGTGATAGACATGGTCCTTGAGGAGACCCAGCCCCAGACGGTAGGGCCTTCCATGGGGGGGAATTCGGGCTCGGCGCCAAGCACCGAACCCGAATCCGCACCTATGCAAGGTCCTCCTCAAATGGCTGAGGGCTCCGAGGCAGTAGAAGGAGGGGAGGGATCTCCTCCGACAGGTGCCCCTACGACAACCAGGACCTTCTCCATTTCGGAGAGGGACCTGGCTGAGGCTGGTCCATCTGGCCTGGGGACTTCTGCCGGCGGAGGTGAAAAGCGGGTTCATTCCCCGCCCTCCTCTCCTAAAAAGAAAAAGACTAAAAAGACTCAAAAGACGAAGAAGACTCGGGGCTCCTCTCCATCCGCGGGGGCTGCGGGGACGGATGGGTCTGCTACCACTTTGGTAGGCGACCAAGCCAAGATCGGCACATCCGGCCCCTCTACCCCCTCGTGTGCGGAGCCCATGACTACGACTAAGACCAAGAATGCACAGGGCGGAGCCTCGATGACATCGGGGCCCCTGATTCAGAGGTTACCTGGCGTTTTCGAGCCCGCTGGCTTCAAACGCTTCCTCGTTATTCGCTCCACTGATGGCACCATGTTGTCCAAGGGCAACATGATCCATCAGAGGAGAGGATTAGCTAGTGCAATTGGTAGAGAGCCGAAGGTAACCCGTTTCTCGGACGGGAGCCTTCTGGCGAATGCGGCGAATCCCGCCGAGGCGGCCAAGATAAGTGCTCTTCGGACACTTCATGGCACCCCGGTGAGTGTGACGCCGCACTCTACCATGAACTTTGTGAAAGGAGTAGTTTATGCGAGGGAACTTGTTGACTACTCCATTGAGGACATCACCCTAGAGCTGGCCGACCATGGGGCGGTCAAGGTCGAACGTGTGATGAGAAAACAGGGAGGGGCCTCGAGACCCACCCCTACACTCTTCGTCACGTTCGACTGTGACAAGCTCCCTGAGTCGGTGCGTGCCGGTTGGTACCGCTACCGCGTGAAGGCATTCGTGCCACTGCCGCGGCGGTGCTATTACTGCCACCGCTTCGGCCATACGAATCGATCATGTAGACGTGCAAAATCGGGGTCACCCGAAGTCTGTGTAAATTGCTCCAAGGTCGCACACGATAAGTCCAAATCGTGTGTGGCCAAGTGTGTCAATTGCGGAGAGCCGCACCCTGCTTCTTCGAAGCAATGTGGTGCATATCTCCTTGAGAAAGAAATCCTGGCCGTTCAGGCCCAGGATCGACTCTCATTCCGCGAGGCAAAGGACTTGGTCCTGGCGCGCCCGGCTCTGCCTGGGACGTCATATGCCTCAATAGTTAGGAAGGCACCCTCTGCTCCTGGCCCATCCAGGCCAACGAGCACGGTTGTTTCCGCGCCCATTCGGAGCCCTTCTGTGGGCTCTACCCAACCTGGGCGCTCCCCTGGTAAAGCTGGCGGCAAAAAGGGTTCATACCCTGCCCCGGCTAAAACCAGGGCTCCCCCCTCTTCCCCCAGCGTGACCGTTTTGCGTAAAGCGAAACGGCCACGCGCCTCCACCGAGTCGTTAGACTCACAGGAGGCAACACCCCTGAAGATGGTCGCTAGGCCATCTTCCGGGGTTCCTAAAGCTGTTCCCCGAAAGGAGGACAGCAACAAAGGAGCTTCGGCCCCTTTGCCCACGCCCCGAGGTGGAGCGAGTGGCTCGGAGACGGTGGTTCCTCGAAAAGAGGGCCCCCCGCCTCCGAAGCCGCAACGCCCGCCTAAGGTTTCGAGGCGGAGGGAGGAAAAGACTCGCATGGCGAGCCCAACCTCCCCCAATAAGTCCTCGAAGGCGACAGCGCCTTCAGCGCTTTGTCCGGCCAACAGCGCCCGGGGTTCTGCCCCCGGGAAGCGTACGGCCATTCCCGTGAGGGTCTTCAATTCGAGGAGGACCCCCGCGTCTCCTCCGAGCTAGGCCTGGAGGGCATATTCCTTCAATGGAATTGCCGTGGACTCCGGGCCAACTGGGAGGAGCTGCGGAGGCTCGCCTCATCCCGTTCCCCGTTAGCTATTTTTTTGCAAGAGACCATGCTAGGCGAGTGCCCCCTGCCTGCCCTCCCGGGGTATAAGGGTCTTGCCACCCAACCACCGCGGGACGGCCGGGCTGGGGGATGCGCGGTTTACACCCGGCATGATGTCTCCGTTCTTCCTTTCTCTATAGATACCTCCTTTCAGGCAGTGGCTGTGCAGCTGCACCTGGATAAGAGGTATACTATCATTTCTGCGTACATTCCACCGTCAGCTGACTTCGACGCGGGGGACTTTCGCCGCGTCGTGGCACGGTTGCCGAGGCCCTATCTCTTGCTTGGAGATCTGAACGGCAGGCATCCTCTCTGGGGAGATTACACCATAAATCCCAGGGGACAAGTCCTTGCCGATCTGATCGAAGAGCTTGAGATGGGTGTCCTAAACGTGGATGAGTTTACGCATCACTGTCCGAGAACCGCTTCATTTTCTTGCCTTGACCTATCTTTGTGCTCTTCGGATGCACAGCCTGATTTTGATTGGGGGGTGGTCGATGACCTCCATGGTAGTGATCACTTTCCCATTCAAATATCATTTTCAGGGCAACTGCCGCCTGAGAGACCACCTCGGTGGTGCTTGGCGCGGGCGCGGTGGCCTGCATTTCAGGAAATGACTGAATTCTCTATCTCAGTCAAGGAGTTTAGGTCGGTAGATGAGGCCGTCGAGTTCTTCTCCGGCAACCTCATCGCCGTGGGCCTGACTACTATTCCTAGGACGTCTGGCCGTTTTGCACGCCGACCACTCCCATGGTGGTCGGCCGAGTGTGAGACGGCCCTCAAACAGAAGCGTTATGCCTACATGCGCTATAAGCGCCGCCCGAACGATTTCACCGTCGCTGAATTTCGTCGGGCTAGGGCTAGGTTCCGGTATATTTCGAAGCACGCCCGCCGCTCTTCTTGGCGGGCATACGTGTCTTCACTTAACGGGAAGACCCCTTTAGCTGAGGTGTGGAAGCGAGTCAAAAGGATTCGGGGCAAGTTCTCGCAGGACCCCCCTCCCGTTCTCCAGGAGAATGGGAGCGCAATCTCGGACCCCGCGTCCGTGGCGGAATCCTTAGCGACCGCTTTTTCCGCATTCTCTAGCCGTGATGCTGCTCCGCCAGCATTCAATGCACGTCGTGATGTCGCGGAAGGTCGCCGGCTGGACTTTACCTCCAGAGGCGGAGAACCCTTCAACGACAAGTTTACTGTGAGTGAGTTGCGTTCCGCTCTCGCTTCGTGCGCGGACACCGCCCATGGTCCGGACGATGTCCCGTACGCCATGCTTCGACACCTGGGTGAGCGAGGCATGGCCTTTCTATTTGATTTGTTCAACAGGATCTGGGTGGAAGGTCTCCTCCCAGACTCCTGGCGAATCGCTACTGTGCTCGCCTTTCGCAAGCCGGGGAGAGATCACTCTACTCCGACCGGTTTCCGCCCAATCTCTCTAACCTCTTGCGTGTGCAAGTTGATGGAGAAATTGGTAAATGTTAGATTAGCCTATTTCCTGGACAGCGGAGGCCATCTGTCTTCTGCACAGTGCGGCTTACGTAAGTTCCACTCCACGTCGGATGCTCTGCTCCGACTGGAAAATGCCGTCTGCGAGGCTTTCCTTCGTAGACAGCACTACGCCACGGTGTTTTTTGATCTGGAGAAAGCCTATGATACCGCATGGCGATACGGTATCATGGAGACTCTCCACACGATGGGGGCGAGGGGACGACTCCCAATTTTTATATCTGAATTTTTGCGAGATCGTCGATTCCGCGTACGGGTGGGGGGAGCCCTCTCCGGCCCAAAGGAGCAGGAAGAGGGTGTCCCGCAGGGAAGTGTCCTCAGTGTCACACTCTTTGCCCTGAGCATCAACGGCATCACCTCGGTGCTGCCGGAAGATGTTCTCGCTACGCTCTACGTGGACGACCTTTCGATCTCTTTTGGCGCGGCCCAGATGCCAACTCTGGAGCGCCGACTCCAACAGGCATTGAACCGCGTCTCTCGCTATGCCGAAGCACACAGGTTTCGGTTTTCTTTGGCCAAGACTAAGGTGGTGCACTTCTGCCGCCATCCACGGCTTCACCCCGACCCAGATTTGTTTCTTAATGGGGTGCGCCTGGATGTGGTTGAGTCGCACCGTTTCCTTGGTCTTGTATTCGACCGACGCCTCACCTGGGAGGCTCACATTCGCAGCCTTAGGGTCTCTTGTACCCGCGCCATGGACATTCTCCGTTCTGTGACGTTCAGCGCTTGGGGCGCTGATAGGGCTACCGCCTTACTTTTTTATCGATCCTTTGTTCGCTCGAAGCTCGACTACGGATGCGAGTTTTATGCATCCGCAGCCGAGCGTTTTTTGCGGAAGGTGGATTCGATCCACCACACCGGCCTTCGCCTTGCGACCGGTGCCTTCCGCACTTCCCCCATTGAGAGCCTGTTGGTCGATGCTGGGGAGATGCCACTCGCTCTGCGCCGCGTGCAGTGCATCACTCGCCTGTACGCGCGAGCCCGGCGCCTCCCCCAGTCGCCAACAGCTCTCACTGCATCCGCAGCTGATCTCGATGGTGCCTATGCCGCCGAGAGACGCCAGTCATACCCTAAGCCCTTTGGGTTTAGGGCCAGGAAACTCCTTCGAGAGGTAGATATAGCTCTCGGGCCGGTGGCGCCCCTGGTTCTGCCCAGGACGCCACCCTGGAGGGTACCACATTTGGCTATTTGTCGCCACGCCTCTGCTCCCAAAGCTTGTACTGCGCCGGGAGTATTGCGTTCGACCTTTTTGGAGCACACATCGTGTCACGCTGGTACCGTGCCAGTGTATACGGATGGCTCCAAGTCCCAAGAGGGGGTCGGCTTCCACGCCGTATCCCCTCTGTTTGAAGTCAGCGGGGCTCTACCAGGAGCTGCGTCTGTCTTCACGGCCGAGCTGGTGGCAATACACCACTCGGTACGGGAGATTACGCGACGTGCCCGGTTCGGAGACCGGATTGTGATCTATAGCGACTCACAAAGCGCCCTGAGTGCTCTCGGGGCATTGGAATCTCCGCATCCCCTGGTTCGCGAAATCCGTGACGCCACGGTTTTGGCGAGCCGGGCAGATGTCGAGATTATCTTCTGCTGGGTTCCTGGACATGTAGGAATTGCGGGGAATGAGCGCGCCGATGAGGGCGCCAAAGAGTCCGCGAGGACTCTGCGACCGGACCAGCGTTTCGCTCTTCCTCACACCGACTACATGGCAGGAATACGGGCAGCTCTTCGGACTGCTTGGCAAAGAAGATGGGAGACGGTCGAGGGGAACTTAAAGTTGCGTGCCATTGCGCCGCGACTGTTCCCATGGACCTATCCCCCAATGCCGCGGCGGCTTCAGGTTGCTTTCTGTCGTCTTCGAATCGGACACACTCGTGTGACGCATCGTTACTTGGTGGAGCGCTCGCATGTGCCCTATTGCAACGACTGCGTCGTCCCCCAGACTGTTCGGCATATTCTTGTCGAATGTCCCAGTCTGGGTGATCTTCGCGCACGATACCTGTCTCGGTACCGGGATGGGCGGGGTCGCTACCGCCTGTCCCTTGTACTCGGGACGAGTGCGTGCACCATGACTTGTGGACTTATTGACTTTTTGGGGGAGGCCGGCTTTTCTCCCCTTTATTTAAGGTTCCTTTTTTTGTTATTGTTTTGTTTTAGGTTGCACTCTCCTGCACCGGGGTGAGGGGGACCTCCCCCCGCTGCCGGAGATTGCTTCGATTGTTAAGTTTTTCCAATTTATATTGATTGTTAAGTTTTCATATTTTAACTTTAAAGTAGCCTAATTCTAGGCTGTCGTGTTTTTCGGCGACTTATGCCCAAGTGGGTAGTTGCCAGATGGGCTCTATAAAAATAAAAAAAAAAATAAAATCTTTGCACTGAGCATCAAAGGCATCACCTCGGTGCTGCCGGAAGATGTTCTCGCTACGCTCTACGTGGATGACCTTTCGATCTGTTTTGGCGCGGCCCAGATGCCAACTCTGGAGCGTCGACTCCAACAGGCATTGAACCACGTCTCTCGCTATGCCGAAGCGCACAGGTTTTGGTTTTCTTTGGCCAAGACTAAGGTGGTGCACTTCTGCCGCCATCCACGGCTTCACCCCGACCCAGATTTGTTTCTTAATGGGGTGCGCCTGGATGTGGTTGAGTCGCACCGTTTCCTTGGTCTTGTATTCGACCGACGCCTCACCTGGGAGGCTCATATTCGCAGCCTTAGGGTCTCTTGTACCCGCGCCATGGACATTCTCCGTTCCGTGACGTTCAGCGCTTGGGGCGCTGATAGGGCTACCGCCTTACTTTTTTATCGATCCTTTGTTCGCTCGAAGCTCGACTACGGATGCGAGTTTTATGCATCCGCAGCCGAGCGTTTATTGCGGAAGGTGGATTCGATCCACCACACCGGCCTTCGCCTTGCGACCGGTGCCTTCCGCACTTCCCCCATTGAGAGCCTGTTGGTCGATGCTGGGGAGATGCCACTCGCTCTGCGCCGCGTGCAGTGCATCACTCGCCTGTACGCGCGAGCCCGGCGCCTCCCTCAGTCGCCAACAGCTCTCACTGCATCCGCAGCTGATCTCGATGGTGCCTATGCCGCCGAGAGACGCCAGTCATACCCTAAGCCCTTTGGGTTTAGGGCCAGGAAACTCCTTCGAGAGGTAGATATAGCTCTCGGGCCGGTGGCGCCCCTGGTTCTGCCCAGGACGCCACCCTGGAGGGTACCACATTTGGCTATTTGTCGCCACGCCTCTGCTCCCAAAGCTTGTACTGCGCCGGGAGTATTGCGTTCGACCTTTTTGGAGCACACATCGTGTCACGCTGGTACCGTGCCAGTGTATACGGATGGCTCCAAGTCCCAAGAGGGGGTCGGCTTCCACGCCGTATCCCCTCTGTTTGAAGTCAGCGGGGCTCTACCAGGCGCTGCGTCTGTCTTCACGGCCGAGCTGGTGGCAATACACCACTCGGTACGGGAGATTACGCGACGTGCCCGGTTCGGAGACCGGATTGTGATCTATAGCGACTCACAAAGCGCCCTGAGTGCTCTCGGGGCATTGGAATCTCCGCATCCCCTGGTTCGCGATATCCGTGACGCCACGGTTTTGGCGAGCCGGGCAGATGTCGAGATTATCTTCTGCTGGGTTCCTGGACATGTAGGAATTGCGGGGAATGAGCGCGCCGATGAGGGCGCCAAAGAGTCCGCGAGGACTCTGCGACCGGACCAGCGTTTCGCTCTTCCTCACACCGACTACATGGCAGGAATACGGGCAGCTCTTCGGACTGCTTGGCAAAGAAGATGGGAGACGGTCGAAGGGAACTTAAAGTTGCGTGCCATTGCGCCGCGACTGTTCCCATGGACCTATCCCCCAATGCCGCGGCAGCTTCAGGTTGCTTTCTGTCGTCTCCGAATCGGACACACTCGTGTGACGCATCGCTATCTGATGGAGCGCTCGCCTGCGCCCTATTGCAACGATTGCGTCGTCCCCCAGACTGTTCGGCACATTCTTGTCGAATGTCCCAGTCTGGGTGATCTTCGCGCACGACACCTGTCCCGGTACCGGGATGGGCGGGGTCGCTACCGCCTGTCCCTTGTTCTCGGGATGAGTGCGTGTACTTTGACTGGTGGACTTATTGACTTTTTGGGGGAGGCCGGCCTTCTCCCTTTTATTTAACGCGATTTAATTGTTGTTGTTGTTTTTGTAATTGTTTTGTTATTGCTTTGTTATTGTTATTGTTATTCCTTTTTATTGTTTTCTGTTTAATTTTTTAAAGTAGCCTAAATTAGGCTGTTTGTTTACGGCAACTTATGCCTTAGTCGGCAGTCGCCAGATAGCCCCTTAATTAAAAAAAAAAAAAAATCTGCGTACATTCCACCGTCAGCTGACTTCGACGCGGGGGACTTCCGCCACGTCGTGGCACGGTTGCCGAGGCCCTATCTCTTGCTTGGAGATCTGAACGGCAGGCATCCTCTCTGGGGAGATTACTCCATAAATCCCAGGGGACAAGTCCTTGCCGATCTGATCGAAGAGCTTGAGATGGGTGTCATAAACGTGGATGAGTTTACGCATCACTGTCCGAGAACCGCTTCATTTTCTTGCCTTGACCTGTCTTTGTGCTCTTCGGATGCACAGCCTGATTTTGACTGAGGGGTGGTCGATGACCTCCATGGTAGTGATCACTTTCTGATTCAAATATCATTTTCAGGGCAACTGCCGCCTGAGAGACCACCTCGGTGGTGCTTGGCGCGGGCGCGGTGGCCTGCATTTCAGGAAATGACTGAATTCTCTATCTCAATCGAGGAGTTCAGGTCGGTAGATGAGGCCGTTGAGTTCTTCTCCGGCAGCCTCATCGCCGTGGGCCTGACTAATATTCCTAGGACGTTTGGCCGTTTTGCACGCCGACCACTCCCATGGTGGTCGGCCGAGTGTGAGACGGCCCTCAAACAGAAGCGTTATGCCTACATGCGCTATAAGCGCCGCCCGAACGATTTCACTGTCGCTGAATTTTGTCGGGCTAGGGCTAGGTTCCGGTATATTTCGAAGCACGCCCGCCGCTCTTCTTGGCGGGCATACGTGTCTTCACTTAACGGGAAGCCCCCTCTAGCTGAGGTGTGGAAGCGAGTCAAAAGGATTCGGGGCAAGTTCTCGCAGGACCCCCCTCCCGTTCTCCAGGAGAATGGGAGCGCAATCTCGGACCCCGCGTCCGTGGCGGAATCCTTAGCGACCGCTTTTTCCGCATTCTCTAGCCGTGATGCTGCTCCGCCAGCATTCAATGCACGTCGTGATGTCGCGGAAGGCCGCCGGCTGGACTTTACCTCCAGAGGCGGAGAACCCTTCAACGACAAGTTTACTGTGAGTGAGTTGCGTTCCGCTCTCGCTTCGTGCGCGGACACCGCCCATGGTCCGGACGATGTCCCGTACGCCATGCTTCAACACCTGGGTGAGCGAGGCATGGCCTTTCTTTTAGATTTGTTCAACAGGATCTGGGTGGAAGGTCTTCTCCCAGACTCCTGGTGAATCGCTACTATGCTCGCCTTTCGCAAGCCAGGGAGAGATCACTCTACTCCGACCGGTTTCCTCCCAATCTCTCTAACCTCTTGCGTGTGCAAGTTGATGGAGAAATTGGTAAATGTTAGATTAGCCTTTTTCCTGGACAGCGAAGGCCATCTGTCTTCTGCACAGTGCGGCTTCCGTAAGTTCCTCTCCACGTCGGATGCTCTGCTCCGACTGGAAAATGCCGTCTGCGAGGCTTTCCTTCGTAGACAGCACTACGCTACGGTGTTTTTTGATCTGGACAAGGCCTATGATACCGCATTGCGATACGGTATCATGGACACTCTCCACACGATGGGGGCGAGGGGACGCCTCCCAATGTTTATATCTGAATTTTTGCGAGATCGTCGATTCCGCGTACGGGTGGGGGGAGCCCTCTCCGGCCCAAAGGAGCAGGAAGAGGGTGTCCCGCAGGGAAGTGTCCTCAGTGTCACACTCTTTGCCCTGAGCATCAACGGCATCACCTCGGTGCTGCCGGAAGATGTTCTCGCTACGCTCTACGTGGACGACCTTTCGATCTGTTTTGGCACGGCCCAGATGCCAACTCTGGAGCGTCGACTCCAACAGGCATTGAACCGCGTCTCTCGCTATGCCGAAGCGCACAGGTTTCGCTTTTCTTTGGCCAAAACTAAGGTGGTGCACTTCTGCCGCCATCCACGGCTTCACCCCGACCCAGATTTGTTTCTTAATGGGGTGCGCCTGCATGTGGTTGAGTCGCACCGTTTCCTTGGTCTTGTATTCGACCGACGCCTCACCTGGGAGGCTCATATTCGCAGCCTTAGGGTCTCTTGTACCCGCGCCATGGACATTTTCCGTTCCCTGACGTTCAGCGCTTGGGGCACTGATAGGGCTACCGCCTTACTTTTTTATCGATCCTTTGTTCGCTCGAAGCTCGACTACGGATGCGAGTTTTATGCATCCGCAGCCGAGCGTTTATTGCGGAAGGTGGATTCGATCCACCACACCGGCCTTCGCCTTTCGACCGGTGCCTTCCGCACTTCCCCCATTGAGAGCCTGTTGGTCGATGCTGGGGAGATGCCACTCGCTCTGCGCCGCGTGCAGTGCATCACTCAACTGTACGCGCGAGCCCGGCGCCTCCCTCAGACGCCAACAGCTCTCACTGCATCCGCAGCTGATCTCGATGGTGCCTATGCCGCCGAGAGACGCCAGTCATACCCTAAGCCCTTTGGGTTTAGGGCCAGGAAACTCCTTCGAGAGGTAGATATAGCTCTCGGGCCGGTGGCGCCCCTGGTTCTGCCCAGGACGCCACCCTGGAGGGTACCACATTTGCCTATTTGTCGCCACGCCTCTGCTCCCAAAGCTTGTACTGCGCCGGGAGCATTGCGTTCGACCTTTTTGGAGCACACATCGTGTCACGCTGGTACCGTGCCAGTGTATACGGATGGCTCCAAGTCCCAAGAGGGGGTCGGCTTCCACGCCGTATCCCCTCTGTTTGAAGTCAGCGGGGCTCTACCAGGCGCTGCGTCTGTCTTCACGGCCGAGCTGGTGGCAATACACCACTCGGTACGGGAGATTACGCGACGTGCCCGGTTCGGAGACCGGATTGTGATCTATAGCGACTCACAAAGCGCCCTGAGTGCTCTCGGGGCATTGGAATCTCCGCATCCCCTGGTTCGCGAAATCCGTGACGCCACGGTTTTGGCGAGCCGGGCAGATGTCGAGATTATCTTCTGCTGGGTTCCTGGACATGTAGGAATTGCGGGGAATGAGCGCGCCGATGAGGGCGCCAAAGAGTCTGCGAGGACTCTGCGACCGGACCAGTGTTTCGCTCTTCCTCACACTGACTACATGGCAGGAATACGGGCAGCTCTTCGGACTGCTTGGCAAAGAAGATGGGAGACGGTCGAGGGGAACTTAAAGTTGCGTGCCATTGCGCCGCCACTGTTCCCATGGACCTATCCCCCAATGCTGCGGCGGCTTCAGGTTGCTTTCTGTCGTCTTCGAATCGGACACACTCGTGTGACGCATCGCTACTTGGGTGAGCGCTCGCCTGCGCCCTATTGCAACGACTGCGTCGTCCCCCAGACTGTCCGGCACATTCTTGTCGAATGTCCCAGTCTGGGTGATCTTCGCGCACGATACCTGTCCCGGTACCGGGATGGGCGGGGTCGCTACCGCCTGTCCCTTGTACTCGGGACGAGTGCGTGCACCATGGCTAGTGGACTTATTGACATTTTGGGGGAGGCTGGCCTTCTCCCTTTCATTTAACCCGGTTTGTTGTTGTTGTTGTTGTTATTTTTTTTGTTATTGCTTCTCTATTGTTATTGTTATTTTTTTTTATTGTTTCCTGTTTAATTTTTAAAGTAGCCTAGAACTAGGCTGTTTGTTTACGGCGACTAATGCCTAAGTCGGCAGTCGCCAGATAGCCCCTTAATTAAAAAAAAAAAAAAAAAAAAATCACCCAGCGTGACCGTTTCCCGTAAGGCGAAACGGCCACGCGCCTCCACCGAGTCGTTAGACTCACAGGAGGCAACACCCCTGAAGATGGTCGCTAGGCCATCTTCCGTGGTTCCTAAAGCTGTTTCCCGAAAGGAGGACAGCAACAAAGGAGCTTCGGCCCCTTCCCCCCTGCCCCGAGGTAGAGCGAGTGGCTCGAAGACGGTGGTTCCTCGAAAAGAAGGCCCCCTGCCTCCGAAGTCGCAACCCCCGCCTAAGGTTTCGAGGCAGAGGGAGGAAAAGACTTGCATGGTGGGCCCAACCTTCCCCAATATGTCCTCGAAGGCGACAGCGCCTCCAGCGCTTTGTCCGGCCAACAGCGCCCGGGGTTCTGCCCCCGGGAAGCGTATGGCCATTCCCGTGAGGGTCTTCAGTTCGAGGAGGGCCCCCGCGTCTCCTCCGAGCTAGGCCTGGAGGGCATATTCCTTCAATGGAATTGCCGTGGACTCCGGGTTAACTGGGAGGAGCTGCGGAGGCTCGTCTCGTCTAATTTCCTGTTAGCTATCTTTTTGCGGGAGACCATGCTAGGCGCGTGCCCCCTGCCTGCCCTCCCGGGGTATAAGGGTCTTGCGACCCCACCACCGCGGGATGGCCGGGCTGGGGGATCCGCGGTTTACACCCGGCATGATTTCTCCGTTCTTTCTTTCTCTTTAGATACCTCCTTTTAGGCAGTGGCTGTGCAGCTGCACCTGGATAGGAGTTATACTATCATTTCTGCGTACATTCCACCGTCAGCTAACTTCGACGCGGGGGACTTCCGCCGCGTCGTGGCACGGTTGCCGAGGCCCTATCTCTTGCTTGGAGATCTGAACGGCAGGCATTTTCTCTTGGGAGATTACTCCATGAATCCCAGGGGACAAGTCCTTGCCGATCTGATCGAAGAGCTTGAGATGGGCGTCCTAAACGTGGATGAGTTTACGCATCAATGTCCGAGAACCGCTTCATTTTCTTGCCTTGACCTATCTGTGTGATCTTCGGATGCACAGCCTGATTTTAATTTGGGGGTGGTCGATGACCTCCATGGTAGTGATCACTTTCTGATTCAAATATCATTTTCAGGGCAACTGCCGCCTGAGAGACCACCTCGGTGGTGCTTGGCGCGGGCGCGGTGGCCTGCATTTCAGGAAATGACTGAATTCTCTATCTCAGTCAAGGAGTTTTGGTCGGTAGATGAGGCCGTTGAGTTATTCTCCGGCAACCTCATCGCCGTGGGCCTGACTAATATTCCTAGAACGTCTGTCCGTTTTGCACGCCGACCACTTCCCTGGTGGTCAGCCGAGTGTAAGACAGCCCTGAAACAAAAGCGCTATGCCTACGTGCGCTGTAAGCGCGGCCCGAACGATTTCACTGTCGCTGAATCTCGTCAGGCTAGGGCTAGGTTCCGGTATATTTCAAAGCACGCCCGCCGCTCTTCTTGGCGGGCATACATGTCTTCACTTAATGGGAACACCCCTTTAGCTGAGGTGTGAAAGCGAGTCAAAAGGATTCAGGGCAAGTTCTCGCAGGACCCCCTCCCGTTCTCCAGGAGAATGGGACCGCACTCTCGGACCCCGCATCCGTGGCGGAATCCTTAGCGACCGCTTTTTCCGCATTCTCTAGCCGTGATGCTGCTCCGCCAGCATTCAATGCAAGTCGTGATGTCGTGGAAGGCCGCCGGCTGGACTTTACCTCCAGAGGCGGAGAACCCTTCAACGACAAGTTTACTGTGAGTGAGTTGCGTTCCGCTCTCGCTTCGTGCGCGGACACCGCCTATGGTCCAGACGATGTCCCGTACGCCCTGCTTCGACACCTGGGTGAGCGAGGCATGGCCTTTCTGTTAGATATGTTCAACAGGATCTGGGTGAAAGGTGTTCTCCCAGACTCCTGGTGAATCGATACTGTGCTCGCCTTTCGCAAGCCGGGGAGAGATCACTCTACTCCGACCGGTTTCCGCCCAATCTCTCTAACCTCTTGCGTGTGCAAGTTGATCGATAGATTGGTGAATGTTAGATTAGCCTTTTTCCTGGACAGCGGAGGCCCTCTGTCTTCCGCACAGTGCGGCTTCCGTAAGTTCCACTCCACGTGGGATGCTCTGCTCCGACTGGAAAATGCCGTCTGCGAGGCTTTCCTTCGTAGAGAGAACTACGCCACGGTCTTTTTCGATCTGGAGAAGGCCTATGATACCGCATGGCGATACGGTATCATGGAGACATTCCACACGATGGGGGCGAGGGAAGCCTTCTAATGTTTATATCTGAATTTTTGCGAGATCGTGGATTCCGCGTACGGGTGGGGGGAGCCCTCTCCAGCCCAAAGGAGCAGGAAGAGGGTGTCCCGCAGGCAAGTGTCATAAGTGTCACACTCTTTGCCCTGAGCATCAACGGCATCACCTCGGTGCTGCCGGAAGATGTTCTCGCTAGTCTCTACGTGGACGACCTTTCGATCTGTTTTGGCGCGGCCCAGATGCCAACTCTGGAGCGTCGACTCCAACAGGCATTGAACCGCGTCTCTCGCTATGCCGAAGCGCACAGGTTTCGCTTTTCTTTGGCCAAGACTGAGGGGGTGCACTTCTGCCGCCCACCACGGCTTCACCCCGACCCAGATTTGTTTCTTAATGGGGTGCGCCTGGATGTGGTTGAGTCGCACCGTTTCCTTGGTCTTGTATTCGACCGACGCCTCACCTGGGAGGCTCATATTCGCAGCCTTAGGGTCTCTTGTACCCGCGCCATGGATATTCTACGTTCCTTCACGTTCAGCGCTCGGGGTGCTAATAGGGCTACTGCTCTACATTTTATCGATCCTTTGTTCGTTCGAAGCTCGACTACGGATGCGAGTTTTATGCATCCGCAGCCGAGCGTTTATTGCGGAAGGTGGATTCGATCCACCACACCGGCCTTCGCCTTGCGACCGGTGCCTTCCGCACTTTCCCCATTGAGAACCTGTTGGTCGATGCTGGGGAGATGCCACTCGCTCTGCGCCGCGTGCAGTGTATCGCTCACCTGTACACTCGAGCCCAGCGTCTCCCTCAGTCGCCAACAGCTCTCACTGCATCCGCAGCTGATCTCGATGGTGCCTATGCCGCCGAAAGACGCCAGTCATACCCTAAGCTCTTTGGGTTTAGGGCCAGGAAACTCCTTCGAGAGGTAGATATAGCTCTCGGGCCGGTGGCGCCCCTGGTTCTGCCCAGGATGCCACCCTGGAGGGTACCACATTTGGCTATTTGTCGCCACGCCTCTGCTCCCAAAGCTTGTACTGTTCTGGGAGTATTGCGTTCGACCTTTTTGGAGCACACATCGTGTCACGCTGGAACCGTGCCAGTGTATACGGATTTCTCCAAGTCCCAAGAGGGGGTCGGCTTTCACGCCGTATCCCCTCTGTTTGAAGTCAGCGGGGCCCTACCAGGTGCCGCGTCTGTCTTCACGGCCGAGCTGGTTGTAATACACCACTCGGTACGGGAGATTACGCGACGTACCCGGTTCGGAGACCGGATTGTGATCTATAGCGAATCACAAAGCGCCCTGAGTGCTTTCGAGGCATTGGAATCTCCGCATCCCATGGTTCACGATATCCGTGACGCCACGGTATTGGCAGGCCAGGCAGATGTCGAGATTATCTTCTGCTGGGTTCCTGGACATGTAGGAATTTCGGGGAATGAGTGCGCTGATGAGGGCGCCAAAGAGTCCACGAGGACTGTGCGACCGGACCAGCGTTTCGCTCTTCCTCACACTGACTACATGGCAGGAATACGGGCAGCTCTTCGGACTGCTTGGCGAAGAAGATGGGAGACGGTCGAAGGGAACTTAAAGTTGCGTGCCATTGCGCTACAACTGTTCCCATAGACTTATCCCCCTTGCCGCGGCGGCTTCAGGTTGCTTTTTGTCGTCTCCGAATCGGACACTTGTGTGACGCATCGCTATTTGTTGGAGGGCCCGCCTGTGCCCTATTGCAACGACTGCGTCGTCCCTTAGACTGTTCAGCACATTCTTGTCGAATGTCCCAGTCTGGCTGATCTTCGCGCACGATACCTGTCCCGTACCGGGATGGGCGGGGTCGCTACCGCCTGTCCCTTGTACTCGGGACGAGTGCGTGCACTTTGACTGGTGGACTTTTTGACTTTTGGGGGGAGGCCGGCCTTCTCCCTTTCATTTAACCAGGTTTAATTGTTGTTGTTGTTGTTTTTGTTATTGTTTTTGTTATTGCTTTGTTATTGTTATTGTTATTTCTTTTTATTGTTGTTTCCTTTCAATTTTTTAAAGTAGTCTAGAACTAGGCTGTTTGTTTACGGCGACTTATGCCTAAGTTGGCAGTCGCCAGATAGCCCCTTAAATAAAAAAAATAAAAAAATGTTCTCATGGACCTATCCCCCAATGCCGCGGCGGCTTCAGGTTGCTCTCTGTCGTCTCCGAATCAGACACACTCTTGTGACGCATCGCTATTAGATGAAGCGCTCGTCTGCGCCCTATTGCAACGACTGCGTCGTCCCCCCAGACTGTTCGGCACATACTTGTCGAATGTCCCAGTCTGGGTGATCTTCGCCTACGATACCTGTCCCGGTACCGAGATGGGCGGGGTCGCTACCGCCTGTCCCTTGTACTCGGGACAGATTCGTGCACATTGACTTGTGGACTTGTTGACTTTTGGGGGGAAGCCGGCCTTCTCCCTATTATTTAAGCAAGGTTTGTTTCTTTGTTTTTTTTTGTTTTTTGCATTTGTTTTTTTGTTTTTTTCCCTTTGGTTTCACGCTCCTGCTCCGGGGGGACCTCTTCCTGACGCACCAGCTTGCTTCCTTTCCCCCTTTTTGGAGTGTTTCTTTTTTCTCTCTAATTTTATTTTAAAGTAGCCTAGAACTAGGCCAGTTTTAATACGACGACTAATGCCCAAGTATTTCTCTGGTCAGCCTCTAATTTCACAGGGTAGAATGCTGACCTTCTTCTCAAGCCAACCACCCCGGATCGGGGCTGAGGGGGGGAGGGGACATTGTTCCCTAACCCCTCAGCTCCGGTTCGGGATGGGGTTTTTTTAACAACCTGCTTCATCCCCACCCACATCTTCCTCACATCCCTTTTCCTCTCCTCTTCACAACCTATATTTTTTACGCCGTGTCCAAGGTGGAGCCGCCATGCCGAAGGACTGCCAGGCCACCAGGCGGGAGGGGTGGTCCCGAATGGCGGCGCCTGGCTCTGCCGGGCTTGTAAGCACCTCTCGCAGTGCGGGCAACTGCGAGAGGTGATGAGCTATTGCGTCCCGTAATCAAAAGAGGGTCACCATGCCCATGTATGAAAAAAAACAAAAACCCCAACCCCCAACTTCCCCAAAAACATCTACGGAGCCGCCCTCGGGCAGCTCCACCGAGAAAATGGAGGTCCCCCCCCTTGTGCTTGCGCAAGGGACCCTCCATAATTCTTTAACCGGAGAGGAGGCTTACTCCTCTCCTACGCCTACGGGTGTAGGGGACTCCCCCTCACCCCCTTCTCTGGAGGTGCTTTCGGGCACCTCCCTATCTCCAGCGGCAGTCCCTCCTTTGCTTTCTAAGGGGACTGCCAAGAAAGCCAGCAGGCAGCCCATTGCCGACCGCCCCTCGTGCAAGCGGCTCGGTAGGGCAAACCCCCTTAGGGGGGAGAGGGAAGCCAGGCCCCTTCGGTCGCTTCCCTCAAAAGACCTGCTGGCAAGAATTTTGAACCTTGCTGGGGTCAAGGCCTGTGCCTCCCCACACCACCTGACTAGTGACAATACTGCCAAGGGGACCTGCGATGTCCTGGGAGGGGATGGCCAACTGGAGGCCCCTCCTGTGATAGACATGGTCCTTGAGGAGACCCAGCCCCAGACGGTAGGGCCTTCCATGGGGGGGAATTCGGGCTCGGCGCCAAGCACCGAACCCGAATCCGCCCCTATGCAAGGTCCTCCTCAAATGGCTGAGGGCTCCGAGGCAGTAGAAGGAGGGGAGGGATCTCCTCCGACAGGTGCCCCTACGACAACCAGGACCTTCTCCATTTCGGAGAGGGACCTGGCTGAGGCTGGTCCATCTGGCCTGGGGACTTCTGCCGGCGGAGGTGAAAAGCGGGTTCATTCCCCGCCCTCCTCTCCTAAAAAGAAAAAGACTAAAAAGCCTCAAAAGACGAAGAAGACTCGGGGCTCCTCTCCATCCGCGGGGGCTGCGGGGACGGATGGGTCTGCTGCCACTTTGGTAGGCGATCAAGCCAAGATCGGCACATCCGGCCCCTCTACCCCCTCGTGTGCGGAGCCCATGACTACGACTAAGACCAAGAATGCACAGGGCGGAGCCTCGATGACATCGGGGCCCCTGATTCAGAGGTTACCTGGCGTTTTCGAGCCCGCTGGCTTCAAACGCTTCCTCGTTATTCGCTCCACTGATGGCACCATGTTGTCCAAGGGCAACATGATCCATCAGAGGAGAGGATTAGCTAGTGCAATTGGTAGAGAGCCGAAGGTAACCCGTTTCTCGGACGGGAGCCTTCTGGCGAATGCGGCGAATCCCGCCGAGGCGGCCAAGATAAGTGCTCTTCGGACACTTCATGGCACCCCGGTGAGTGTGACGCCGCACTCTACCATGAACTTTGTGAAAGGAGTAGTTTATGCGAGGGAACTCGTTGACTACTCCATTGAGGACATCACCCTAGAGCTGGCCGACCATGGGGCGGTCAAGGTCGAACGTGTGATGAGAAAACAGGGAGGGGCCTCGAGACCCACCCCTACACTCTTCGTCACGTTCGACTGTGACAAGCTCCCTGAGTCGGTGCGTGCCGGTTGGTACCGCTACCGCGTGAAGGCATTCGTGCCACTGCCGCGGCGGTGCTATTACTGCCACCGCTTCGGCCATACGAATCGATCATGTAGACGTGCAAAATCGGGGTCACCCGAAGTCTGTGTAAATTGCTCCAAGGTCGCACACGATAAGTCCAAATCGTGTGTGGCCAAGTGTGTCAATTGCGGAGAGCCGCACCCTGCTTCTTCGAAGCAATGTGGTGCATATCTCCTTGAGAAAGAAATCCTGGCCGTTCAGGCCCAGGATCGACTCTCATTCCGCGAGGCAAAGGACTTGGTCCTGGCGCGCCCGGCTCTGCCTGGGACGTCATATGCCTCATTTGTTAGAAAGGCACCCTCTGCTCCTGGCCCATCCAGGCCAACGAGCACGGTTGTTTCCGCGCCCATTCGGAGCCCTTCTGTGGGCTCTACCCAACCTGGGCGCTCCCCTGGTAAAGCTGGCGGCAAAAAGGGTTCATACCCTGCCCCGGCTAAAACCAGGGCTCCCCCCTCTTCCCCCAGCGTGACCGTTTCGCGTAAAGCGAAACGGCCACGCGCCTCCACCGAGTCGTTAGACTCACAGGAGGCAACACCCCTGAAGATGGTCGCTAGGCCATCTTCCGGGGTTCCTAAAGCTGTTCCCCGAAAGGAGGACAGCAACAAAGGAGCTTCGGCCCCTTTGCCCACGCCCCGAGGTGGAGCGAGTGGCTCGGAGACGGTGGTTCCTCGAAAAGAGGGCCCCCCGCCTCCGAAGCCGCAACGCCCGCCTAAAGTTTCGAGGCGGAGGGAGGAAAAGACTCGCATGGCGAGCCCAACCTCCCCCAATAAGTCCTCGAAGGCGACAGCGCTTTCAGCGCTTTGTCCGGCCAACAGCGCCCGGGGTTCTGCCCCCGGGAAGCGTACGGCCATTCCCGTGAGGGTCTTCAATTCGAGGAGGGCCCCCGCGTCTCCTCCGAGCTAGGCCTGGAGGGCATATTCCTTCAATGGAATTGCCGTGGACTCCGGGCCAACTGGGAGGAGCTGCGCAGGCTCGCCTCATCCCGTTCCCCGTTAGCTATTTTTTTGCAGGAGACCATGCTAGGCGCGTGCCCCCTGCCTGCCCTCCCGGGGTATAAGGGTCTTGCGACCCAACCACCGCGGGACGGCCGGGCTGGGGGATGCGCGGTTTACACCCGGCATGATGTCTCCGTTCTTCCTTTCTCTTTAGATACCTCCTTTCAGGCAGTGGCTGTGCAGCTGCACCTGGATAGGAGGTATACTATCATTTCTGCGTACATTCCACCGTCAGCTGACTTCGACGCGGGGGACTTTCGCCGCGTCGTGGCACGGTTGCCGAGGCCCTATCTCTTGCTTGGAGATCTGAACGGCAGGCATCCTCTCTGGGGAGATTACACCATAAATCCCAGGGGACAAGTCCTTGCCGATCTGATCGAAGAGCTTGAGATGGGTGTACTAAACGTGGATGAGTTTACGCATCACTGTCCGAGAACCGCTTCATTTTCTTGCCTTGACCTATCTTTGTGCTCTTCGGATGCACAGCCTGATTTTGATTGGGGGGTGGTCGATGACCTCCATGGTAGTGATCACTTTCCCATTCAAATATCATTTTCAGGGCAACTGCCGCCTGAGAGACCACCTCGGTGGTGCTTGGCGCGGGCGCGGTGGCCTGCATTTCAGGAAATGACTGAATTCTCTATCTCAGTCAAGGAGTTTAGGTCGGTAGATGAGGCCGTCGAGTTCTTCTCCGGCAACCTCATCGCCGTGGGCCTGACTACTATTCCTAGGACGTCTGGCCGTTTTGCACGCCGACCACTCCCATGGTGGTCGGCCGAGTGTGAGACGGCCCTCAAACAGAAGCGTTATGCCTACATGCGCTATAAGCGCCGCCCGAACGATTTCACCGTCGCTGAATTTCGTCGGGCTAGGGCTAGGTTCCGGTATATTTCGAAGCACGCCCGCCGCTCTTCTTGGCGGGCATACGTGTCTTCACTTAACGGGAAGACCCCTTTAGCTGAGGTGTGGAAGCGAGTCAAAAGGATTCGGGGCAAGTTCTCGCAGGACCCCCCTCCCGTTCTCCAGGAGAATGGGACCGCAATCTCGGACCCCGCGTCCGTGGCAGAATCCTTAGCGACCGCTTTTTCCGCATTCTCTAGCCGTGATGCTGCTCCGCCAGCATTCAATGCACGTCGTGATGTCGCGGAAGGCCGCCGGCTGGACTTTACCTCCAGAGGCGGAGAACCCTTCAACGACAAGTTTACTGTGAGTGAGTTGCGTTCCGCTCTCGCTTCGTGCGCGGACACCGCCCATGGTCCGGACGATGTCCCGTACGCCATGCTTCGACACCTGGGTGAGCGAGGCATGGCCTTTCTATTAGATTTGTTCAACAGGATCTGGGTGGAAGGTCTCCTCCCAGACTCCTGGCGAATCGCTACTGTGCTCGCCTTTCGCAAGCCGGGAAGAGATCACTCTACTCCGACCGGTTTCCGCCCAATCTCTCTAACCTCTTGCGTGTGCAAGTTGATGGAGAAATTGGTAAATGTTAGATTAGCCTATTTCCTGGACAGCGGAGGCCATCTGTCTTCTGCACAGTGCGGCTTCCGTAAGTTCCACTCCACGTCGGATGCTCTGCTCCGACTGGAAAATGCCGTCTGCGAGGCTTTCCTTCGTAGACAGCACTACGCCACGGTGTTTTTTGATCTGGAGAAAGCCTATGATACCGCATGGCGATACGGTATCATGGAGACTCTCCACACGATGGGGGCGAGGGGACGCCTCCCAATGTTTATATCTGAATTTTTGCGAGATCGTCGATTCCGCGTACGGGTGGGGGGAGCCCTCTCCGGCCCAAAGGAGCAGGAAGAGGGTGTCCCGCAGGGAAGTGTCCTCAGTGTCACACTCTTTGCCCTGAGCATCAACGGCATCACCTCGGTGCTGCCGGAAGATGTTCTCGCTACGCTCTACGTGGACGACCTTTCGATCTCTTTTGGCGCGGCCCAGATGCCAACTCTGGAGCGCCGACTCCAACAGGCATTGAACCGCGTCTCTCGCTATGCCGAAGCGCACAGGTTTCGGTTTTCTTTGGCCAAGACTAAGGTGGTGCACTTCTGCCGCCATCCACGGCTTCACCCCGACCCAGATTTGTTTCTTAATGGGGTGCGCCTGGATGTGGTTGAGTCGCACCGTTTCCTTGGTCTTGTATTCGACCGACGCCTCACCTGGGAGGCTCACATTCGCAGCCTTAGGGTCTCTTGTACCCGCGCCATGGACATTCTCCGTTCCGTGACGTTCAGCGCTTGGGGCGCTGATAGGGCTACCGCCTTACTTTTTTATCGATCCTTTGTTCGCTCGAAGCTCGACTACGGATGCGAGTTTTATGCATCCGCAGCCGAGCGTTTATTGCGGAAGGTGGATTCGATCCACCACACCGGCCTTCGCCTTGCGACCGGTGCCTTCCGCACTTCCCCCATTGAGAGCCTGTTGGTCGATGCTGGGGAGATGCCACTCGCTCTGCGCCGCGTGCAGTGCATCACTCGCCTGTACGCGCGAGCCCGGCGCCTCCCCCAGTCGCCAACAGCTCTCACTGCATCCGCAGCTGATCTCGATGGTGCCTATGCCGCCGAGAGACGCCAGTCATACCCTAAGCCCTTTGGGTTTAGGGACAGGAAACTCCTTCGAGAGGTAGATATAGCTCTCGGGCCGGTGGCGCCCCTGGTTCTGCCCAGGACGCCACCCTGGAGGGTACCACATTTGGCTATTTGTCGCCACGCCTCTGCTCCCAAAGCTTGTACTGCGCCGGGAGTATTGCGTTCGATCTTTTTGGAGCACACATCGTGTCACGCTGGTACCGTGCCAGTGTATACGGATGGCTCCAAGTCCCAAGAGGGGGTCGGCTTCCACGCCGTATCCCCTCTGTTTGAAGTCAGCGGGGCTCTACCAGGCGCTGCATCTGTCTTCACGGCCGAGCTGGTGGCAATACACCACTCGGTACGGGAGATTACGCGACGTGCCCGGTTCGGAGACCGGATTGTGATTTATAGCGACTCACAAAGCGCCCTGAGTGCTCTCGGGGCATTGGAATCTCCGCATCCCCTGGTTCGCGAAATCCGTGACGCCACGGTTTTGGCGAGCCGGGCAGATGTCGAGATTATCTTCTGCTGGGTTCCTGGACATGTAGGAATTGCGGGGAATAAGCGCGCCGATGAGGGCGCCAAAGAGTCCGCGAGGACTCTGCGACCGGACCAGCGTTTCGCTCTTCCTCACACCGACTACATGGCAGGAATACGGGCAGCTCTTCGGACTGCTTGGCAAAGAAGATGGGAGACGGTCGAGGGGAACTTAAAGTTGCGTGCCATTGCGCCGCGACTGTTCCCATGGACCTATCCCCTAATGCCGCGGCGGCTTCAGGTTGCTTTCTGTCGTCTTCGAATCGGACACACTCGTGTGACGCATCGTTACTTGGTGGAGCGCTCGCATGTGCCCTATTGCAACGACTGCGTCGTCCCCCAGACTGTTCGGCATATTCTTGTCGAATGTCCCAGTCTGGGTGATCTTCGCGCACGATACCTGTCTCGGTACCGGGATGGGCGGGGTCGCTACCGCCTGTCCCTTGTACTCGGGACGAGTGCGTGCACCATGACTGGTGGACTTATTGACTTTTTGGGGGAGGCCGGCCTTCTCCCCTTTATTTAAGGTTCCTTTTTTTGTTATTGTTTTGTTTTAGATTGCACTCTCCTGCACCGGGGTGAGGGGGACCTCCCCCCGCTGCCGGAGATTGCTTCGATTGTTAAGTTTTTCAAATTTATATTGATTGTTAAGTTTTCATATTTTAACTTTAAAGTAGCCTAATTCTAGGCTGTCGTGTTTTTCGGCGACTTATGCCCAAGTGGGTAGTTGCCAGATGGGCTCTATAAAAAAAAAAAAAAAAAAAAAAAAATAATGCCCAAGTAGGCAGTCGCCAGATGAGCTCTTAAAAAAAAAATAAAAAATTCCCAGTCTGGGCGATCTCCGCGCACGTTGCCTGTCTCAGTGTCGGGATGGACGCGGTCGCTACCGCCTGTCCCTTGTACTCTGAACGAGTTCGTGCACATTGACTGGTGGACTTATAGACTTTTGGGGGGAGGCCAGCATTCTCCCCTTCATTTAACTAGATGTTTTTTGTTATTTTAGTAGGTCACACGTTCCTGCTCCGGGGAGAGGCGAACATCCCCCAGACGCCGGAGCTTTCCTCCTGCTTATTGCCTTTTTCTGTTTATTTTTATTGTTTTCTTTTTGTTTTTTTTAGCATCCTCGTTGAGCACGGCGACTAATGTCCAAGTAGGCAGTCGCCAGATGAGCTCTTAAAATTACAAAAACACCAATATACACTCTACCACCCCGGCTCTTTACCTCCAGTACCCTGAATGTGGACGCCGCTGCGGCTCCTGCATCTGCCTCCACAGATACGCACGTGCCCCTCAACTGAGACTACTACGAGGGCATCCGTCATCATTAACCTCGATGGACTTCCCAAAGCAATATATAGACAGAAAATAAACAACGTAGCTATATCCGCAATAAGTTTTCTAGAGAGGTTATAATGGAACTGGTAATTTAGGGACCGAATAATCTACTTAAGATAATATACCTAATTTGAGTTGCTCCCCAATAGAGACTATTGCTGATATAGTAAACAAAAACGCACCGAACTATTCTAAAACTATTCTTCTTCTACAAAAAAAATTCGAAGCACTTTGCGACCTTTAGTTCTCCAACGTGATTAAAGGATACGATGCACTCTCACTATTTGAACGATATCTTCTCGGACCCTGGTCCACAAAATACTCCAGACGAAATATTTTCTTTTTGTGTTCACACATAAACTTGATAGAATAAAGGAAGAAGGGAACGTGACGACTCACCCCGAGTATAATTTTCATTTTGGATCCAGCACCGATCCTTTTTGCTCATAAGAGTATCTTTTACGCTTCTGTCTGCTAACAAAGATCTCAGAGAAACATTTTGGTGGATAGTTTAGGAGCAATGTACTTTGATCTTTTATTTTGGTTGCAATCAAATCTTTAGATTTGGCTTTATAAAACCAAATACGGTAGAACGCAACCAAAATTTTCAAATGGGTTATGCTGTCGGTAATTGGTGGCAGTTACTAATGTGGGATCTATTTCGCTTTCCTTTCGATAACTGCCTGTCTTGCTTTAATTATCGCAATCGCATAATATTGTATGTCCTCAGTTTCGAAGACGAGAGTTTAGGGCATTTTCTAATAGTGGGGCATCGTCTAAATTTCTTAGATGTAGCAATTTATTACATGATCGACCTTTGTGTTCCATGTTATTCCACAAAACCTTTGTTGTATGCATCAGTTTCCCTAAGATACATCTACATACGGGGACTTTCTGACATCTTTGAGACATTAAAATCTATCTATCTATCTAACATAAAGGCAAATATAACGCATTGAAGCATAAATGAAAGTGTGTGGGTGCATTAAATCAGAAAGGGAATTGGTTTCATTGCAACAGAAAGGAGTGGGTGCATTGGAGTAAATCAGATTAAAAATTTACAAGCACGCCATTGCGCGCTGCAATTGTATCGGACATGCGTTTTCCTTCTGCTATACAAACTTTCGAGCGAAACGAGTCTTCTTTCCCATTTCCCTTCAGATATCTTTCACCCATGGAGTGACACCTTATAAGTGATGCGAGCACTTTCCTGCATTTTCGCTCAGGTATCCTTTCGCACTTTCGGGCGAAGCTAACCATTGTTCGCATTTTCCATTAGCGGAGTCACCCTCGAGTACGGTAGCGCGAGGTGTATTATTAGAAAAATAATGCGCTTTTGCTCACGTAGTGAACATGCGAGCGAAGTGAGACTTACGCGCTTTCCTCTCACCTTTATTTACGTGAATCATTTCAAGACTTTTCTGCTAAGAATGCTCTCTTTAGTTTTTGATTTTAATTTGCTTTTAGTTTGTATGATTAGTTAGTCTGATATTTATCCTTTGAATATTAATGAGAAAATTTTCCGATTATCATTAATTTCGTCTGCAAAACCGCTTGATCGTCCAAAATCTCCTACCTTCATTCTGGAATGATCCTCTCCTGACCCCAAACACCATACATTATGGATACGGTGCCTTACTTTTTAATGCTCACAGTCTTCTGTATTGCCTGGGTGATCGTGTTTTCTCTAAAGCTGTTCCTAAATTGTGATATGATCTGCCAGCTTAGAGATGTTTCCTCCACATGCCTTGGTGCCATTAAGCGCGCCTTTGCATCGGCGGCTTCATGTTGCTTTCTGTCGTCTTCTAATTTGCCCCCTTCCCCTCATCATGGGACGCACCGCCATTCGATTGATAGCTCCCCTGGACCTTACTGTTTTGGTCCTCGGACTGTTCGACAAATTCTTGTTGAGTGACCCAGTTTGGGGGATCTTCGCGCACGTACCTCTCCCTATACCGTGAGGGGCAGGGGCGCTACCGCTTGTCTCCTGTACTCGAAACGGGTTCATGCACACTACTGACGTTTTGGAGGAGGTTGGGCTCCTCTAGTCTATTTAACTTTTTTTCTTTAAGTATTGGGTGCATGTTCGGGCCCAGGGCATATTTTCTTTCTTTTTTTTCTTTGTTTTTGTCTTGGTTGGTGTTGATTTTGTTTAGGTTGGTTGTGGATTCTTTTTTGTTTTTTTAATGTTTTTTTGCTTTGAGCTCTTATTTTTAGCGAAATAACCTAACTTTATGCTAAAATGTTTTTCGACAACTTGTGCCCTTGGTAAGGTCAACAAGTGGGCACTTTAAAAAAAATACCCATGGCATTAAAGAACGCCACACAGAATCTGTATCATTGTATATTAAAGTTTACCTCTTGTTGCAAAATTTACGAAACTCTCCTGAATTTTGGAAGAAGATGCAGCTTCAAGCAATACAACCCAAATTAATTTCTGAAATACACGAAATATTAGATCAAAAGATTTGTCTTAGCAGAGAATAAACAAATAGTCATCAACTCAATAATCCATATTGGAACAGGCACGCAATTATTTTAGATGGATTGGGATCCCCTAATACCAACACGAAGGGTTAAAAATGTAGTCAATTGTTTTGAAAAACGGATTATAACTAAAAATAATTGTTACTTATATATTTAGTTAACAAAAGAAGTGAAACAGCGAAATTTAATGTAATTGGATAGGTCAAATGTTACTAGAAAATGTAGAGGAAACACACTACATGGATTTGACTATGCAAGTAAAATAGTTTTATTTTCTAGTTAGATCTACAAAAGTAACCAAAAGAAAATATTTATTTCTATTTGCTATTTCATAAATAAAAGAGATGACGCAAGCAAATATTGCAATCACTTCAAAGTACCAGTTAATAGACACGATCAGAAATGTTCCCCATTCATAATTTTGAGCTTTTGCTAGTATTCGGTGGAATCTTTTATAGTTCTTTGGTAAGTGCTAAAGTACTTTTGGATGGCTAAAAATCCAAATTTTAGCGAAAAAGAAAAGATAAAGGACGTGTTATGCATTTTATGGAAAAATTGCATTAGTTCTCATTAACCTATATATACAATATCTTAAAGACGTATGAAATAACACTGAAATCTGTCAAGGACAAAAGAAATTCAATAAAAGAAGATGCACCGATGCCCCAGTGCAATTAATCAGATCGCTATGACGTTATGTTTTAAATTGCAGAAGAATCTTGACGGGGAACATACATAGCATTTGATTCAAACTGAGAACACAAAGTGACAGTCTAAAAAAAAGAAGAGAGAAGAGGAGATGAGGGGAGTTTGACTAGGAGAGAGACTGATAACAGATAAAGGGTAAGAGAGAGAGTAAGATAAAGTAAAAGAGATTACGAGAGAGCGTAAGTGTGAGAATGATATAGTAAGGAGGAATGTGAGTAAGGCAGAGTAAAAGAGTAGGTGAGATAGTAAACGAGAAATTAAAAGAGAGAGAAATTGAGATAAAGATCGAGTAATAGATATATTTATTAATAGAGAGGTCGAATAGGACAAGAAGTCACTTGGAATCGAGGGACCTCTAAAGATCTTTTGATCAATTCTTAGGAAGTATCTGTGTTGTATCTATTCTACCTCATGCAGTACTGTGTCCACCAAACACTTAAACTCCACAACTGATGAACTGTTGACCACCTCCACTGGACGATGGTTACATCTGTCACAGAGATTGTGCAAAAAAAGTTCCAGCAAATCCTTGTAACCGTGGTTGTGCGTGGGCTTCATGCTCAACGTCAACAAATTTCTTTAATTCACATTTTTAACCTCAGTGTAATTTTATACTGGCGACTGCCTACTAGGGCGAAAGTCGCAGTACTCACCCTAAAGCCTACTGTCGTGGTATGACCAAGTGTACGCTCTTATACGCACACTGGCCTACTGGCCGACGGAAATTAAGGCTCCACCTTGGGATGGCCTAAGAGTGCTTTAAATACACAGTTGCTAGGCCAAGGAATATTCAAAAACGGCTACAAAAATATACTTTAATAGGACTAAAGATTACATACACATATAGTGCAAGTTAAATGATAATGCAATTAAATATTGACGGTTCACAGCTAAGATAATTGACACTCTCAATTAAGTTTGAACCGAGGGATAATTAATATATTCTACCGAATACATGTATACTCATAAATTATCTAGACGGTGAGAGAGATTCATCGCCAACATACTCCCTTAATTGCCTTGGGTCACGATAAGGGTCCATAGCGGGAAGTCGCGATGCGCCCTTAATGGTCTTTCCATTGTTCTAATTTTCGCAGTATATAGGACAGACGAATTTAGAGCGGTTAACGGCGAACTGGCGAAGTTAGGAGGGAAGGAGATTCCTTTTATCTCTCCTTATTCTTCCACACCTACTAGTAGGCTCATGTAGCCGGCTTCCTATCCTTTGTGCCTATGAGACCGGATTAGTTTTGTGTTCCTAGCCTTTCCGCATCCTTGGTGACCTGAAATATACGGCATACTCAAAGTGCGCCGGACTATAGAGTTGTACAGGGTAAGCACATTCTCCTTGTTTCGGAAACAATATTTTCTCTTTATATACCACAGCAGTCTCTTAGCCCTTTTCTCTTCTTCAGTACACTGCCTGGAGAAGTTAAGGCCGCTGCTGATTTGCACTTCTAAATCTTTCTCCAGTTTGTTCTCCTCGAAAGGTATACCTAACAAGTAGTAGTCTTCTCGAGGGCTAGCGTTACATATGTGCATCGTCTTGCACTTGCCAAGGTTGAATGACATCTCGTACAACTCACTAAGCTGCAAAGGCTGTCTCTCTAGCGTTCTCCAAATTCGCGCGAGCTAACCCTGCCACCTAATTAGGTATTGCCTGCGAACTTAGCTATCGAGCATAGTAGTCCCTTCTCTATTTCGTTGATATTGACAATGGGCAGCAGTGGACCAAGCACGTAGCCCTGAGGGCACCCCGCTACTCATGAGGGCTCACCTTGATGCTGCCCCTGTGACCTTCACTCGCTGCCTCCGGTCCGTTAACCGGTTATCAATCAGATCGACCACTTTTCCGGCAATGATGAGGACGCGGATATTATTCATTGACTTGCTGTGGGATGCCTTATCGTAGGCCTATTGAAAGTCTAGAAATTAAATGTCTAGTTCCTGCACACGATAGTACTCACTCAATATACCTGGGAAGAATTCTACTAGATTGGTGAGGCAGGATGTGTTCCTGCCAAACCTTTGCTGAGAATGCAAGATCAAGTTGTGAGATTCTAAGTGCTCAACTATGGGACCAGCGATTATGATTTCTAGTAGTTTACCGACGATGGACGTTAGACTAATAAGCCAGTAATTATCGGGGCTTTTGAATTCTCACTTTTTGAAGATGGGTGTCACATTCATCATCCTCCAGTCATCTGTCACCTGTTCCGTTTCAAGGTGTGCCACAACAGGGCCTCTCGCCTCAGGAATGATTCTGGTAAGGAAGCAATCTGGAACAGGAGACATATACGAGAGATCGAGTAAGAGAGAGAAAGAGAGAGTAAGGGAGTTAAATAGTATGAGATAGAATAAGCAAGAGAGAGAATAAGGGAGAGGTTATGAGATAGTATGAGAGAATATGAAAAAGAGAGTATGAGTGAGAGTAAGAGTGAGAGTAAGAGAGAGAATATGAAAAAAGAGTATGAGTGAGAGTAAGAGAGAATAAAAGAGATTGAAAAACAGAGAGTAAGGAACAGAAATAGATAGTAAAAGATAGATAAAGTAAGAGAGATAGTATTGTGTGCAGGAAAGCAAAAGTGACGGTGGAAGAGACACTGGGAAAATACCGATACCTCCCTCCATCATTAGTCTTAAGAGGCGAGTAAGGCCGGATAGTGGGATGTTTGTCTTGGATGACGCGTCAGAAAAGTTTGTTGTGCAAGATTGGGCAGGACTGTCGTATGTCATTTTCAATAATTGCAGTTAACTCGCGTCAAGTTGTGCACCGAAGCGGTGTGTAGAATGTGAGGAGTATATGTGATGAGAACTACTTGAGGAGCTCAGTCCGGGAGGGTTCATAACATTCTACCTCCCTGCTACACCTCCGCAATGAAGACAGATTCCCCCCGTAAGGGGCGCGGCGATTTGCCATCCTGGCCGCCGTGCTGACGGGGCTCAACACCCCGTCCGACCCCAGCTTAGCCTCTTCTTCTTCCTTCAAAACACTTGTTTCCTCGCTTTTCATACAACCTCTCCCACAACTTTCTCTGGTCAGCCTCTAATTTCACAGGGTAGATGCTGACCTTCCCCTCAGCCAACCGTCCCGCATCGGAGCTTAGGGGGTGGGGGACAATGTTCCCTAACCCCTGAGCTCCGGTCTGGGGTAGATGGTTTTTAACAACCTGCTTCATCCCCACCCATACCTTCATCACATCCCTTTTCCTCTCCTCTTCAAAATCTATATTTTTTTACGCCGTATCTAAGGTGGAGCCGCCATGCCGATGGACTGCCAGGCCACCAGGCGGGACGGGTGGTCCCGAATGGCGGTGCCTGGCTCTGCCAGGCCTGTAAGCACCTCTTGCAGTGCGGGCAACTGCAAGAGGTGATGAGCTATTGCGTCCCGTGGCACAAATAGGGTCACCATGCCCATGGATGAATCTTTAAAAAAACAAACCCATTTAACTCACCCTGAAACAACGACAGAGCCGCCCTCGGGCAGCTCCAGCCAAAAAATGGAGGCCCCCCCCCCTGTGCTTGCGCAGGGGACCCTCCATATATCTCTAACCCAAAAGGAGGCTTACTCCTCTCCTTCGCCTACGGGTGCAGGGGACTCCTCTTCACCCCCTTCTCTGGAGGTGCTTTCGGGCACCTCCCATTTTCCAGCGGCAGTCCCCTCTTTTCTTTCCAAGGGGACTGCAAAGAAAGCCAGCAGACAGATCATTACCGACCGCCCCTCGTGTAAGCGGCTTGGTAGGGCAAACCCCCTTAGGGGGGAGAGGGAAGCTAGGCCCCTTCGGTCGCTTCCCTCAAAAGACCTGCTGGCATGAATTTTAAACCTTGCCGGGGTCAAGGCCTGTGCCTCCCCACACAAGACTGGCGACACTGCCAAGGGGACCTGCGATGTCTTAGGAGGGGATGGCCAACTGGAGGCCGCTCCTATGATAGGCATGATCCTTGAGGAAACCCAGCCTCAGACGGTAGGGTCTTCCATAAGGGGAAATCCGAGCTCGGCGCCAAATACCAAACCCGAATCCGCCCCTATGCAAGGTCCTCCTCAAACGACTGGGCATTCTGAGGCAGTACAAGGAGGGGAGGGATCTCCTCCAAATGGTGCACCTGCGACGACCAGGACCTTCTCCATTTTGGAGAAGGACCTGGCTGAGGCCGGTCCATCTGGCCTAGGGGCTTCTACCGGCGGAGGTGAGAAGCGGGTTCATTCTCCGCCCTCCTTTCCTAAAAAGAAAAGGAAGACAAGAAAGACTAAGAAGACTCGGGGCTTCTCTCCATCCGAGGGGGCTACGGTGACGGATTGGTCTGCTGCCACTCTGGCAAGCGACCAAGCCAAGATTGGCACATCCGGCCACTCTGCCCCCCCCCCCCCTGGGTACGGAGCTCCTGACTATGACAAAGATGAAAAGTGCACAGGGCGGAGCCCCGATGACATCAGGGCCCCTGATTCAGAGATTACCTCGCGTTTTCGAACCCGCTGGCTTCAAACACTTCCTCGTTATTCGCTCCACTGATGGCACCATGTTGTCCAAGGGCAACATGATCCATCAGAGGAGAGGATTAGCTAGTGCAATTTGTAGAGAGCCGAAGGTAACCCGTTTCTCGGACGGAAGCCTTCTGGCGAATGCGGCCAATCCCGCCAAGGCGGCCAAGATAAGTGCTGTGTGGACACTCCATGCCACCCCGGTGAGTGTGACGCCGCACTCTACCATGAACTTTGTGAAAGGAGTAGTTTATGTAAGGAAACTCGTTGACTACTCCATTGAGGACATCACCCCAGAGCTGGCCGACCATGGGGCGGTCAAGGTCGAACGTGTGATGAGAAAACAGGAAGGGGCCTCGAGACCCACCCCTACACTCTTCGTCACGTTCGACTGTGACAAGCTCCCTGAGTCGGTACGTGCCGGTTGGTACCGCTACCGCGTGAAGGCATTGCTGCCACTGCCGCGGCATGCTATTACTGTCACCGCTTCGGCCATACGAATCGCTCATGTAGACGTGCAAAGTCGGGGTCACCCGAAGTCTGTGTAAATTGCTCCAAGGTCGCACACGATAAGTCCAACTGATGTGTGGCCAAGTGTGTCAATTTCGGAGAGCCGCATCCCGCTTCTTCGAAGCAATGTGGTGCATATCTCCTTGAGAAAGAAATCCTGGCCGTTCAGGCCCAGGATCGACTCTCATTCCGCGAGGCAAAGGACTTGGTCCTGGCGCGCCTGGCTCTGCCTGAGACGTCATATGCTTCAATAGTTAGAAAGGCACCATTTGCTCTTGGCCCATCCAGGCAACGAGCACGGTTGTTTCCGCGCCCATTCAGAGCCCTTCTGCGGGCTCTACCCAACTTGGGCGCTCCCCTGGATAAGTTTTGTCGCTCTGTGTTGTACAGCTTCTAATTTATCTGTCTTTTAATAAGTAAGGGGCCAAGAATTGTACAGAGTATTCGATATGGGGCCTGACAATACTTTTATATAGTGGCATAATTATCTCCTCGCTTTTATAAGTAAAGTTTCTTTTTATAAATCCTAGTGCTGTGTTAGCTTTGTTTGCAGCAGCTGCGCATTGGTTTGATGTTTTTAAGTTTTCTGTAATTATTACTCCTAAATCTTTAACTTGCGGGGTTGTGTTCATTAAGTCGCCTTGCATTGGGTAGTTGTATTTTTTGTTTTTTGTTCCGTACTGAAGGATTTGGCATTTGTCGATATTAAATGGCATTTGCCATTTTTCTGACCATTCAGTAATTTTATTTATATCAGCTTGCAGACTAATCCTGTCTTCTTCACATAATACTGAGTTAACTATTTTAGTGTCGTCTGCAAACTTAGATATGATATTATTTATTCCAACGTATGTCATTGATGTATATAGTAAATAAAATAGGCCCAAGGACTGATCCCTGAGGAACCCCGCTGGTAACAGATACCCAGTCAGATTACATGCCATTTATTATCACTCTGTTTCCTGTTTTTTAACCAGCTACTAATCAACCTATATATATTACCATTAATTCATAGCGTACGTACTTTGCTTATGAGTTTCTGCTGTGGAATTTTGGCAAATGCTTTATTGAAGTCTAGGTATATTCTATCTAATGATTTAGTATCGTTATATAGGTTGAAAAGGTTATGGTAAAAGTCAATTAAATTTGTTAAGCACGATCTCTTAGACCTAAAACCATGTTGGTTATCTCGTATTAGGTAATTGTTTTCAAGGAACTCTACTAGTTTGTCTCTAATGATTGTTTCGAGCAACTTTACAACTATTGAGGTTAAGCTAATGAATGGGTCTGTAATTACCGGCCTGGTTTTTACAGTCCTTCTTAAAAATAAGTGTGATGTTAGCTTTCCCCTAATCATCAGGGACGATGTCATGCTCGAAAGATTTGTGAAAAATGAGAGAAAGTGACTCTTCTACCTCATTTAGGACATGTTTTAAGATTTTCGGGAAAAAATCATCAGAGCCACCAGTCTTGTACGAGTTCATTTTCTTTAATTGATCGATTACTAGTTGTGAATTACTTCCAGTCTCCTTAGTAATGGGTGTCGGACAGACAGAGAGAGATACAGACAGAGATAGAAACAGACAGAGAGAAACAGAGAGAGAGAGAGAGAGAGAGAGAGAGAGAGAGAGAGAGAGAGAGAGAGAGAGAGAGAGAGAGAGAGAGAGAGAGAGTGTAACAAGGAGTAACAAGGAGTAACAAGGAAAGTAAGTACCCTAGGAGACCTTACGGTCCATTTAAAGAGGGTCACTAGTGATTGTTACACCCAAGTCCTTCTCAGTGTCGGTGGATTCAATAGCAATGCCCTTAAGGATATACTGAGATTGGGGGTTTCTGTGGCCGATATGCATCACTTTGCATTTGCCCACGTTAAAAGGCATTTGCCACGTGTCCGACCACTCCCCAATCTTCCCAAGATCTTCCTGCAGGCGGGCAGTATTTCCATCCTTTGCAACGTTCATACCAAGCTTGGTATCGTCGGCAAATTTGGAAATCTTGGCAACCATGTCACCGTCCATGTCGTTGACGTAGATGATAAATAGTAGTGGTCCCAGGACAGAACCTTGAGGCACCCCGCTAGTAACGGGCACCCACTCAGAAGACTGTCCATTTACCACCACCCGTTGCCGTCTGCCACTTAGCCAGTTCTCGATCCAGCCGGCTACCTTTCCATCTATGCCAAGCGCTCGCACTTTCCGGAGAAGGCGGCGGTGTGGTACCTTATCAAAGGCTTTCTGAAAGTCTAGGTAGACCACATCCACCGCCTTGTCCCGATCGTGCTCACTGAAAACGAAGTGGAAGAATTCCACAAGGTTCGTCAGGCATGACCGTTGCCTTCGGAAGCCGTGCTGGGAACTCCTCAGTAGCAGGTTTGACTCTAAATACGACGTCACTTTGTCCACCATGATGCTTTCCATGAGTTTACCGACTATCGAAGTCAGACTGATAGGTCGGTAGTTCGACGGTTGGTTACGGTCTCCTTTCTTGAAGATCGGAGTCACCTCCGCCTCACGCCAGTCTCTAGGAACGCATCCGGTCCGGATTGACATGTTAAAGATAGCGCACAGATGTCGTGATACTTCATCGCACACTTCCTTCAACACTTTAGGTAGAAACCCGTCCGGTCCAGGGGACTTATTCGTCTTTAGGTCAGCGATCTTTTTCTTTATTTCTCCTTCGGTGAAGTCCATTGCCTCCAGCTTTTCCCCCGAGTAGGAATCCGTGGGCTGGGGAATGGGACCACACTCTTCAGTAAACACTGAAGAGAAGTAGTCGTTGAGGAGGTTAGCATTTTCTGCATCTGAATGCTTTAATGTCCCCTCCTCATTCCTCAAAGGGCCAATCGTTCGACGGATTGGTTTACGGCTGTTCACATATCCAAAAAACTCCTTGGGATTCTCTTTACAGAGTCTCGCCACTCGGAGTTCCTCAGACCGCTTAGCCGCCCTTATGCTGGACTTCACTCTCCTGGCTAGCCTCCGGTATTCGTCAAAGTCACCCGAGATCTTCGATTGCCGGTACACATTTCTCTTCTCCCTAAGCAGTTGGCCGATTTCTCGATTAAACCACTTAGGTTGAACAGAAGACAGACGGGGGCATTTCAGAGGGATGAAACGCGATTGAAGACTCATGAATGTGGTTTTGAAACTATTCCACGAGTCTTCAACGGCATCGCACACTTCTAGCCTCACGTAAGTCAGTCCAGCTCGAAGGCTTGCAAAGTCTGCTCTTCTCAAGTCAAGTTTCTTTAATTGACTGGCAACAGACCTTACCTTCGGGATCTTGACGCTAAATCTAACTAGCTTGTGATCACTGCCACCGAGCACTTCGCCTACAGAGATATCCTCAACGATATCATCCTCAGAGGTGAAGACCAAGTCGAGGATATTGTCTCCTCTCGTCGGTTCTCTGACCCATTGAGTGAGGAACTCGTTGTTGGCAAACTCCAGGAGTAGCGCGCTCTCGCCACAGGCTGCTCTGGTTTCCCAGTCAACTTGGCTGTTGAAATCGCCCATAACGATGCACACTCTGCCTTGAACCAGCTCCCCCAGCAGCTGGTACAGTTCCCTGTCCTTCTCAACAGGTTGGGAAGGGGGTCTGTAAAGCACCAGGGTCCTGTATTTGGCAGGACCGATCTCTAGGTCAACGCCTAGGAGCTCGTGGTCGGATATAACGTTGGAGTTCGTAGATTTGATTGTATCCTTGACATACAACATTACACCGCCACCCTCTCTGTCTGGCCTATCTTTGTGGAAGAGTTGGTAGCCAGGAACCGTGAATTCGCCTTCAAAGTCTCGGTTTGACGTTTTTATCCACGATTCTATTATGGCTACCATTTCGGGTTCTTCCGTCGCTACGAGGCCACGGAGCTCAGGAAACTTGTTCCTGATTGACCTCGCATTGAACAGAAGAACCTTCAGGGAGTCCCCTAATGTAGGACCCCCTATACTCTTCCGTTTCCCGGCTTCTTGTTTGTCGTGGTGGCACCATTTTTAACAACCTCCGAGAAGGTTGTTTGGGGAGTGACTCGGGCGTACTGGCGTACGTCCGCCTTCCCAATGGGCCGGACACTCCTTTGGGTGCGCTCCACGACATCCTGGATGAGGTTGGCTAGGAACGCCTTGCCCTTAAAGGAGAGGTGCCCCCCCTCCCTTTGGTAGAGGTCTTTTCTACCATAGAACACGGCGTACGGGTCCACAAAAAAGACACCCTCAGCCGAGAGAGAGAGAGAGAGAGAGAGAGAGAGAGAGAGAGAGAGAGAGAGAGTTACAAGGAGTTACAAGGAAAGAAGGTACCCTAGGAGACCTTACGGTCCATTCAAAGAGGGTACCTTGGGACTAGCAATCGAGCGGGCACATGGCTGCTCAATTGTTTTGCGTCCCTAAACGGCCACTTTTCAAGACTTTGTCTAGTCTTGACTTGAACTGGTCAACAGATTCACTGTTGACAACTTCCACTGGAAGTGCGTTCCACTTACCGCAGTTACTGTAGGTGAAAAAGTTTCCACACAGATTGCGGTTGTAACGCTTCAGTTCAAGTTTGAAGCCGTGATTGCGCGTTCTGTTCTCACTCAGTGTGAAAATATCCCGGTAGTCAACATTGTCGAACCCTCGAAGTATTTTGAAAACTTCGATGAGCTGACCACGCAGTCTACGGGTTTCCAACGAGAACAGATCTAATTCCCTTAGTCTATCCTCATAACTTTTATGTCGGATAGAGGGAATCAGTTTGGTTGCCCTGGCTTGTACGCGTTCCAACCTTGCGATGTCCTTTCGAAACGAAGGACTCCAAAATTGTACGGCATACTCCAGGTGCGGCCGAACTAGGGAGTTGTACAGACAAAGTACTATCTCCCTGTTACGGTATCCAAACTGGCGCTTTATGTAGCCTAACATCCTTTGGGCTTTCTTCTCTGCCTCAATGCACTGTTTCGAGAACTTGAGGTCGCTAGTGACAGTAACACCCAAGTCCTTCTCAGTGTCACTCGATTCGAGAGCAGTGCCCTTAAGGATATAATGAGATTGGGGATTTCTGTGGCCGATATGCATTACTTTGCACTTGTTCACGTTGAACGGCATTTGCCACGTGTCCGACCACTCCCCAATCTTCCCAAGGTCTTCCTGCAGGCGGGCAGTATTTCCATCCTTTGCAACGTTCATACCAAGCTTGGTATCGTCGGCAAATTTGGAAATCTTCGCAACCATGTCACCGTCCATGTCGTTGACGTAGATGATGAATAGTAGTGGTCCCAGGACAGAACCTTGAGGCACTCCGCTAGTAACGGGCACCCACTCAGAAGCCTGTCTATTCACCACCACCCATTGCCGTCTGCCACTTAGCCAGTTCTCGATCCAGCCGGCTACTTTTCCGTCTATGCCCAGCGCTCGCACTTTCCGGAGAAGGCGGTGGTGTGGTACCTTATCAAAGGCTTTCTGAAAGTCTAAGTAAACCACATCCACCGCCTTGTCCCGATCGTGCTCACTGAACACGAAGTGGAAGAATTCCACAAGGTTCGTCAGGCATGACCGTTGCCTTCGGAAGCCGTGCTGGGAACTCCTCAGTAGCAGGTTTGACTCTAAATACGACGTTATTTTCTCCACCATCATGCTTTCCATGAGTTTACCGACTATCGAAGTCAGACTGATAGGTCGGTAGTTTGACGGATGGCTGGAGGATCCTTTCTTGAAGATCGGAGTCACCTCCGCCTCACGCCAGTCTCTAGGAACGCATCCGGTCCGGATTGACATGTTAAAGATAGCGCACAGATGTCGTGATACTTCATCGCACACTTCCTTCAACACCTTGGGTAGAAACCCGTCCGGTCCAGGGGACTTATTCGTCTTTAGGTCAGCGATCTTTTTCTTTATTTCTCCTTCGGTGAAGTCCATTGCCTCCAGCTTTTCCCCCGAGTAGGAATCCGTGGGCTGGGGGATGGGACCACACTCTTTAGTAAACACTGAGGAGAAGTAGTCATTGAGAAGGTTAGCATTTTCTGCATCTGACTGAGTTAATGCACCCTCCTCGTCCACTAAGGGCCCAATCCTACGATGGATTGGTTTACGGCTATTTACATAGCCGAAGAACTCCTTGGGATTCTTCTTGCAGAGTCTCGCCACTCGGAGTTCCTCAGTACGCTTAGCCGCCCTTATGCTGGACTTCACTCTCCTGGCTAGCCTCCGGTACTCGTCAAAGGCACCCGAGATCTTCGATCGCCGGTACGCATTTCTCTTCTCCCTAAGCAGTTGGCCGATTTCTCGATTAAACCACTTTGGTTGAACAGAAGACCGACGGAGGCATTTTAGAGGGATGCAACTTGATTGAAGACTCATGAATTTATTTTTGAAATTGTTCCACGAATCCTCAACCTCTTCGCATACCGCTAGCCTTACATCAGTCAGCCCAGCACGAAGGCGTGCAAAGTCTGCTCTTCTCAAGTCAAGTTTCCTTGATTGACTGGCAACAGACCTTACCTTCGGGATCTTGACGCTAAATCTAACTAGCTGGTGATCACTGCCACCGAGCTCTTCGCCTACAGAGACATCCTCAACGATATCATCCTCAGAGGTGAAGACCAAGTCGAGGATATTGTCTCCTCTCGTCGGTTCTCTGACCCATTGAGTGAGGAACTCGTTGTTGGCGAACTCCAGGAGTAGCGCGCTATCGCCACAGGCTGCTCTGGTTTCCCAGTCAACTTGTCTGTTGAAGTCGCCCATAACGATGCACACTCTGCCTTGAACAAGCTCACCCAGCAGCTGGTACAGTTCCCTGTCCTTCTCAACGGGTTGGGAAGGGGGTCTGTAAAGCACCAGGGTCCTGTATCTGACAGGACCGATCTCTAGGTCAACGCCTAGGAGCTCGTGATCGGATATAATGTTGGAGTTCGTAGATTTGATTGTATCCTAGACATACAACATTACACCGCCACCCTCTCTGTCTGGCCTATCTTTGTGGAAGAGTTGGTAGCCAGGAACCGTGAATTCGCCTTCAAAGTCTCGGTTTGACGTTTTTATCCACGATTCTGTTATGGCTACCATTTCGGGTTCTTCCGTCGCTACGAGGCCACGGAGCTCAGGAAACTTGTTCCTGATTGACCTCGCATTGAACAGAAGAACTTTCAGGGAGTCCCCGACTGTAGGACTCCCTATGCTCTTCCGTTTCCCGGCTTCTTTGTTGGCGAGGCACCCCTTTTTGCGACCTCTGAGAAGGTCGTTCCTGGAGTGACACGGGCGTACTGGCGTACGTCCGCCCTCACTCTGGGCCGGATACTCCTTTCGGTCCTCTCTACGACATTCTGGATCATGTTCGACAGAAAGGCCTTTCCTTTAAAGGAAAGATGTACCCCATCCCTTTGGTAGAGATCATTTCTACCATAAAAGGTGCGGTACGGGTCCACAAAAAAGACCCCCTCTGCCGTACACAAATCTGCCAGGCACCGGTTTAGAGACACATTCATCGAGTGAGCGGTCCGTGTTGGACCTCTCCTCGGGAGCATCCCGACTACCACACGCTTGCGGGTTTTCAGCCCACAGTCGTCCACGGCACCCATGACCGTGTGGAGGATTTTATCTGTAGGGCCTACCCTACCTCCTCTCAGGTACAGGTCGTTTCCACTGACCATCAGAGCAACGACTGAGCTCTCAGAAATCTGTGATTTCTCAGCCTCTACTCTGATGCGGTGGTTACCACATCCTGGCAGGCAGCTTACCTTCACACTAGTGCGAAGGCGGGCCGCTAGCAGGGACTGCAAGCCCCGTGCTTGAGAATCACCAATAAGGGTGACTCTTGCACATTTGTCAGCAGGCGACTTATTCTTTCCTCTCGGAAGCGACTTGCCGCTTTCCTCTTGTATCTCTGCATTTTTCTTTTTTTTCTTCCTCATCTTATTTTTCTTCTCTTCATTTGTTTTCTCTTCTTCTGTTTCTCTTTTCTCTTCTTCCGTTTCTCTTTTCTCTTCTTCTCTTTCCACTTTCCCATGCGCACCAGTAGCGCTCGAATCCTCTACACTGGGGTGAGCTGCATTATGGTCCTTTTTCTTCTTTTTCTTTTTCTTCTTCTCATTGGCTCCGCATGGCAGAAGTGGGACTGCCAATGCAGTTTCACCTCCTTGGGCTGGAGTCACATCGGCGGAACCACCCAAGTCAGTGGGACTTTCGTCTCGAGCTTGAGCCGACTGGGCCTCTAGTTTAGAGGCTAGCTCTAGGATCTTTTCCTCGAGACGCCGAATCTGAAGCGCGTGCTGCGTTTCTAGGGTCTGCAGTTTATTTTCCAGCGCCCTAGATTTTTCTTCAGAGGCTGTGAAGAGATCCTTGAGTTCATTGCAGCATGCCACTGCCTCTCGGATCTCTCCTTTAAGGATGCAATCGGTGCATATACTTCCCGGGTGGCATTTCGAAAAACATCCTTCCGGGAAGTCCACGCACCACTTATCCTTCTGGCATATCGCACATGTATATTTAAGTGCAGCTGGACCTTTTTTACCTGTCATTTTAAACACTTTCTCTCTTTCAAAACTTTGTGACCAATCAATAGAAAAAAGGGGGTTGGTGAGTTCTCCCCGCGTGAGTCGCTCCCGCCTATCGATCGGAGACGTTTCGGATCTTTCAGAAGGCACGCTCCATGTGCTGCTGTTCGTCCGACCGAGTCGTCAAGCGAGAGAGAGAGAGAGAGAGAGAGAGAGAGAGAGAGAGAGAGTTACATAGAGTTACATAGATACACAGATCACACGGGCCTTACGGCCCAGACTAAGGTGATCTGGCCTTAAATCTACTGCCACTTACACATAGAATAGTAGAAGTAAAGGATAGAAAAGTTTTAGGCTCTCCCCACCCTCCACTCCCTCCGGCAAAAGCCGTACATGAAATAATTTGGGAAAAGTACCTTGCAGGTGTAAGAAGACAGTACCTGAAGGAAATTTGCATTGAATAGTAATTAAATGAAATGAATATGAAAACCACTTACATAAACCTGAAAGAGTTATATTTTTGTAATATTATTTTATTTTGTAGCTTATGCTAAACAATTCCAATATTTGTTAAGTGTTTGTCTAATCTCATTTTAAATGAATCTATAGTTCTGCTGTCCACTACTGCGTTTGGCAAATTATTCCAATCATTAATAATCGAGTAAGTGAAGAAGTTTTTTATTACATCCATAGTGGCTCTTTTACCCTGAAGTTTTGAATCATGTCCACGGGTGGGACACTCCCCTGTCAGTGTGAACAAGTTATTGGCATTAACGTTGTTAAATCCTTTAAGTATTTTGAAGCACTCTATAAGCTGCCCCCTTAGTCTTCGTTTTCTGACGGAAAATAGATTGAGTTTTTTTAGCCTCTCGTGGTAAGGTTTGTTACGTACTGACGGGATAAGTTTTGTCGCTCTGTGTTGTACAGCTTCTAATTTATCTATGTCTTTTATTAAGTAAGGGGCCCAGAACTGTACAGCGTATTCGAGATGGGGCCTGACAATACTTTTATATAGTGGCATAATTATCTCCTCGCTTTTATAAGTAAAGTTTCTTTTTATAAATCCTAGTGCTGTGTTAGCTTTGTTTGCAGCAGCTGCGCATTGGTTTGATGTTTTTAAGTTTTCTGTAATTATTACTCCTAAATCTTTAACCTGCGGGGTTGTGTTTATTAAGCCGCCTTGCATTGTATAGGTGTATTTTTTGTTTTTTGTTCCGCACTGAAGGATTTGGCATTTGTCGATATTAAATGGCATTTGCCATTTCTCAGACCATTCGGTAATTTTATTTATATCAGCCTGCAGGCTAGCCCTGTCATCTTCGCATAGTACTGAGTTACCTATTTTCGTGTCATCTGCAAATTTAGATATGATATTATTTATTCCAACGTCTATGTCATTGATGTATATAGTAAATAAAATAGGCCCCAGGAGTGATCCCTGGGGAACACCGCTGGTAACAGATACCCAGTCCGATTCCACGCCATTTATTATCACTCTCTGCTTCCTGTTTTTTAACCAGCTACTAATCCATCCGTATATATTACCGTTAATTCCTAGCGTACGCACTTTGTTCATGAGTTTCTGATGTGGGATTTTGTCAAATGCCTTT